>WEKX01025945.1:826828-941307 GCA_013390025.1 Pitta sordida
CGCTGCGGGGAGCGGCGCTCGCTGCCGTCGGGAGGGAGCGGAGCTCGGTACCGGGGAGCGCCGGGGAGCCGGAGCTCAGCCCGGCGGAGGGGGTCGCGGGGCGGCCGCGCTCCTGCTGTTGTTCTGCGAGAGCTTTTGACCGTTTTGCAAATTTTTCTCGGTTTCCTGTTTCTTGAAAGTCAGTCGAGGCCCCCCGGGGCCCCCCCCTCCCGGGGCGGGTCCGGGAGCTTCGCCGCAAAGCGCAGCGCGACCGTCTGGGGCGGCGGGTCGGGGCCGGGGACAAGAGCCCCTAAAGCGGCTCTGGGTGCGGGGCAGAGGGGGGGGCAGCCCGTCCCGGGAGGGCCGGAGCCCTGCGGTGGTCCTTCCCGCCCCGGGGCCGAGCTAGAAGCCTCCTTCGGAGAGCCCTGGGAGGGTTTTGGGGAGGGAAGGCAGCAGGGCCGCCGTCACCCCGCAGCGCGGCTGGGAGCCCTCGGAGGCGAAGTTTGCGGAAAGTTGTGCCCGGCCGCAGTGGTCCCCAGCAGCCCAACTCCATCCCCCGTGAGACACGCGGGGCCGGGGAACCCCAGCAGGGTGTTCCCGGGGTGCGTGGGGCTCAGCACCCATCCAAGGGCACAATTTTGGTTGTGGTGGTGAGAGCGCGAAGTTGAAATCAGTCAATGTGAAACTGCCCCGGCTGCACACGCGTGTCACAGAACCAGTTACCGTGAAGAGCGAGCGCGGCAGAGAAAGGGAAGAGCGAGCCCGGGTGGAAATCGGAAGCGATTCTGGTACTTTTAGCAAGTTGCTGTGGTAACTCTGCAGATTTTGGCTCTGAGGCCCAGACAATGAAACCTTTACTCACAGCAAGTTATGACGGGCGACTCATTTCGTTACCGAGTTCATGGTAACTCATGGGCCCTGGGGCAGATGGTTTTCCCCAAATGGCATTTGTCACTCAAGGGCCTGCTCTGGGATTTCTCTGTGTCAGTCCTCCTGCAGGAGGAGCAGGCACAGCCTACCCTCGAGCCCACCCCGAGTTTATTTTTAGGTGAGCCTCCAGCACAGAGGCCACGCGGTGCCTGCCTGCCTCCATCACCCTGCAAGTGGGGGCTGCCAGGTGCTGCACCCCCACCTCACCAGGCTGCACAGGCACAGGGGGCTCTGGGGGTCTCGACAAACCTGTCCCCAGTCTGGGTGACACCCGGGGATGCAGCCCCCCTGCTGCCACCTGTGTCCTGCACTGTGGCTAACTCTCTCCCTCTGTTTGCAGGTTTACGGTGCACACAGCTTGCAGAATCCTGCCTCAACGGGGGCAAGTGTGAAACTTTTCCCAACGGGACAGAGGTGTGCCAGTAAGTATGGAGGAGCCAGAGGATTTTCATCTCCCCCGACCAAAGTATTGACATGCATGTTGACTTTGCTTTGAAGGCTCTGGATTTAATAGGGCAAGATGCAGTTTTCTTTCCTTGAGTGGCAAGAATAACCTGCTTGTGTAGGAGTCACTGCAAGTTTGGCAGGATCGGTCTTTGTTCCTAGCTGGGTGGAAAAACATGGGCAAAGGGCCATGTTTTGCTGGTGTTAACCTATGCAGACTGCCCTGCTGATGGAGCAGGAGGTAGGGCCAGCCTGCGGCACTCGTTGGACCGTCGGGCTGGGAGGGAGGCTGTCTGCCTCTCTGTCTTTCAACTACTCCCTCCTGGCCCTGCAGCATTGCCTTTCAGTCACTTTCTCTCTGGCAGTTCATGAGGTGACCAGTACGTCTCCAATAAACACTCAAGAGAGGTTTCATGGCATGGGGCTGCTGGAGCTGCCCCAGTGATGTCTGTGGGCCTGCAGGGCATCACCAAAGAAGTGGGGCCACCTCCTCCTGCAGCCCTGCCAGTGCTGGTGCCAAGCTGTGGTGTAGCCTGGTGTTCCTGGCGGGACCTGGCACCCAGGCTGGGGCTTTCTCCAAGCTGATTGTGGGGGAACGGATGTGTAAAGCGTTGGGACTCTTTGAAGGACCAACCGACCCACCGCAGCGATGGCCGATTCACTCCAGGCTCCCAGGGAACAATAACCAAGAGAAATGAATAAGACTTCAGCTCCCTTTTTAAAACTATTCCATAAAAGAAATGTGAATGGGCAAGGCTCTGTTTTCCGGCCAGATTTCCCCTCTGCTTGTTGAACGTGGCCTGAGCTGAGAGCAGGCGGGGAGACGTTCCCACCCACCCCAAATTTCCAAATAGGAAGTCCTCGGCAGAGGAACCTGAAGGCATTTCCAATCCCAACCTGTTGAATGGCAGTTTCCCTTGACAATGTGTGTTGCTTTTTTGCAAATGCGCCTGGGTGCCGTTACTCTGCCCAGTAGCTGGGCACCTCCCGCCCCCTTCTCCAAGCTGAGCCCCCCAACCCTTTGGTGCAAATAAATCAGCAAATCAATCAGGCACATGAGCAATTTAATGGACAAAGGCTGGGTCCCTTTGTGAGCCACTAATGAATGCACGCCACTTTTTTTTGCACAGAAGCCCTTACCAACGCTTGACGCTCTAAATCTTGTTTTCTTTCATTCAAAGAGCGACAGCTGGGATTCGGTCGAAATTCGGCAGCTATTGTTAAGGGAGGCAGATTAATGCTGTGTGACTAATCATGTATGGCTTCCCAGAATGCCCAACCCTCCACCCCCTCCCCAACCTTACACCCCTCCTTTTCCTTGTGGTCATTCTTTCCTTTTTTTCCTTAAGTCTCTGCAACTCCTGATTTACATTTCATGTGCAGATGGTGATGGAATCTAATTAGATCTGATGTGTGCGAGCTCTATTTGGAGAAGCCTCCAAAGTGGGGTTGGGGTGGAGCTTTTTAAGAGGAAAAGTTAACTTTATAGAACTTCTTGGTTGCTAGCTGTGAATGTCTGCCTCTCCCTTGGCTACAGATGCCATGGTGGCTTCGTGAGTTTGTGTGAGTTATTTTTGCAGGTGTGTGTGTGCTCAGTGTGTTAGAGCTCTTGCCCCTTGCAGGGCGATGGGGGCAGATATGAGAGGTACAGCCAGACTGAAGGAGGTGCAGGTTCCCGAGTTATCTGATAGCAGCTCGCAAAACCCTGGTTTTTCACTTGTTTGAATATCTCTTTACGAGGAGTTTTGCTTCCAAGCTTCTTAAACAAAGCAGAGCCAAGAGCACAGATACCAGACACAGAAAAGCTTGGCACTGCCCTTTGGCGCCTGCGTGAAATGCACCATTTTGGCTGCTGGCCACATCTCTGCTCGGCCTGGCACTTAACAAAGTTTGGCCATAAAGCCCCATTGTGCTGCCCCCACAAATCCAATTAGAAAGTGGAGTGAAATAAATAGCATACGAGGGGGACGCTACTTCAGTGGACGAGTGTCCCGGCGTTTGTGGCGGGACGGAGCTCGTTGGGTTACGTGAAGACGACTCTGATAACTCCAAACCCGAGTTATCAGCCCTCTTTCGGAAAAGGAGTCGCTGGTGCGAGACGAGGAGCTCTCTCTGCCTTTATTATTTTACAGGGGTAGTTTGTAAAGATCCAGGTGCCTTATCTTGCTTGTCCCTTTGCCAGGCAGTGTGGGGCACGCAGGGCTTTCATTGAATGGAGGGGACTGAGCATTGGATCTGCTGGAGGGCTCGCAACAGAAGCGCCATAATTAAGCTCCTTTGGAGCTGCTTTCCATCTTGGCAAGGTTATCCAGGTCTTTTGGTGCTGGACGAGCAGCAGGAGACTTTGGTGTGTCTTGCACAGGCCCCAGCTGAAAGCACGAGGTGTTTCTGTCCCAGAGCTGGAGCTTTAAAAGGTTCAGTTTGGAGTTGGTGGCGCGGGGTTTGACGTGAGGTTTCGTGGCGCTGAGAGCTGTGGCATTCCAGAAAAGGCACTTGCCTTTGACTGAGGCATTTTCCCAGACAAAATGAGAAGGTTTTTCCAAGAGGTCGTTTTGACTTCTAGTGATAGCTCCTAATTAGACTGTTGGATAACTCTAGTTTTGACTGGCATCCCTGCAAATGAGTCGGGCTGATTTTAGCTCTCTGTGCCATGTGATGTTTATTCCCAGGACCTCCCTTGCTCCGCTAGTTAAAAGCAGATGGCATAAAAGAGGCCTGAGCTTCCAACCCTGCTCCACCAGCCTCTCACCATTAAAGTCAGAGGAGCTGTGCCTGGGTTGTCATCCTCTTGCCCAGAGAAGCAAACGAGATGAGGAAGGGAAAGAATAAGTTAAATTAATCACTAAACTTGTGCTGAAAAGGGGGAAAAGTTGGTTTGCTAAAGTACTTCCTCTGTTTATGAATCAGCACGGCGTAGTTCAGCCAGGGCAATGGCTCCTGAGCTGGTGCCCGTTGCCACCACCAGCTTCCATGGGCAGCGCGCCAGAAACACGGGAAGAAATATTCAGAGGGGGACTGTAGCGGGAAGAGGTGATTATTTTAGCTCAAAACGCTTTCAGGAGACAACCAGGAAGGCAGAGGAGTGATGTGAGCCCCGCAAGTCTCACTTGCCCTTCAAGTTATTCAACTGCTCAGTCATTGTTATCTCATTGTAAAGGGCGGAAGTTTCCTTCTGGTTTGGTTTTTCTCATGTGCTTTAACCCAATGTTATTTCCATGAAATAATAACAAAGAAAAAATGCAGTCTCGGTGCTGGAGAGGAAGAGGGTGGAGTGTTGAACAATCAGCCAGAGGAAGCTCTTAAAGAACTAGACGAGCAGTGATTCAGCCATGTTGAGAACTCTTGATGGCTCTTTCAAGTCTGATCTCATTCTCGGAAAGAACAAGGTGGAAATGGGTAAGAGGGGAGATTAAAAATACAAAAGTGTCACCTGTTGTGAATTCCAGTGGAAGAGAAACTTAGCTGCGAAGCCCAGCTGGTGAGGTCAGGACAGCAGCAGGGCTTTAAGCTCTTTTGTGAGGGGATCTGTTTACACCTCTCCTCATTTCAAGGTGTCCCAATGGTTATCAGTGGTCTCAGGTGGTCTCACTCTCCCCTGTTGTCTTGCCTTGGGGCTTTATCCCTCGGGCTGAGGGGTTTTGCTGGATTTTTCTCATAGCTAGAGGGTTGTACTGTGTGGCCAGCATGGATCATGTTCAAGAGGACATGTCTCTGGAGGTCCCTCAGCAGTACCTGCAGTGCAGAGATGGGCAGGAGAGATGGGGTGATGCCTCCTGAGATAAATTTGCTCAGGAGCTCCCCAGGATGCAGAGGAGATGAGATACTCACAGTGGCAATCATCACCTGGGAGCAGAGGGGTTATTTCCTGCGGTTTACTCACAGGTGTTAGATGTGTGACCACAGAATGGTTTGGGTTGGCAGGGTCCTTTAAAGATCACCCCCTGCAATGAGCAAGGACATCTTCACGGTCTCAGGGTGTGATGAGGTGCAAAGGGCTCTGCTCTGTGGGCAGCATCTGGAGGTAACTTGCTTTATTGTAAGAGGTGTGTTTTAATCCACCAAAGTCTGCTCTACCTGAACCACCTGACTCGCTGTCTTCCTACCTGCTGGCAGCCACACCACTTCCATTTGTTCCAGCTGATTCTGCATTCCTGGTCTCACCTCCAAGGCTGTTATGGTTTATTGTATGTAACAATGAGGGGGACACGTATAAGTCACTGCAAGACCAGGCTATTCACCAATTAAGGGCTCGGACAACATAATCAGGAGGTAGTTAGCAAGTTTTAAAATAACATTGTTTGGAAATTAACCTGCTTTTTCCAGGCCTGGAGGTGTGGTGACCCTCGTTTTGCTCGTGTTGGTAGGTGTCCCAAGTGGTAACGGCGTGTGTACATGAGCGGAATGTGAAATTTATGGAGCATCAGTGTGTTTAACGAGGGAGTAGCCTCGGGGTGCAGTTAGGGAATGCTGGTGAATTCTGGATCTTGATGGAGACTTCTCTGTGGTTAACGTGCTGCCAAACTCCAGGCGAAGGGTTTGGACCCTGTTTTGGGGCTGTGGAGCCTCTGGGATACAACTTAAACTTCTCTGGGAAAGCAGACCTGCAGTGGGACCTTGCTTGAGTCCTGCCTTCATCCCAGCAACCAAAAAGATGTTCAGGGTCCACCTGCTCCACTCAGGACTGTGTCCAACCATCTCTGAGGACTCCTGCTGCCCCCTGGGATGAGGCAGCACCAAGAAGCACTTGGGCTGCTCAGTCACCACTCCCTGGGCTGCTCCTGAGCTGCTCCTGCAGCTCTTGCATTTGGAGTCTAGGGATAGAAAGACCATCAGGCGGGAGAAGTGATGGTTTGGGGTAATTCCAGATGTTTCCCAAATGGTGTTCGTCTCACTACGTGCCCTTGGCACACGGCACTGAGTCTCAGTGCCTGAAAGCCTGGTGCTGCAGCCCAGCAGCTGTGCCCAAATCCCACCGGTCCCTGATGCTGCCTTGCTGCATAGTGCCCTCATGGGTCCGGCTTTGCTGTGGGAAGGAGGCATCCCAGCTTTCCCAGACCATCTGTCCGTGGAAGGGCTCCATCCTGCCATGCTGGGCTCCTAGGAGTTGGGTCTTGAGATCAGCAGTGGCAGGCTGGTGTTACCCCCATCTCACAGACTATTGGCCATGGTTGTTGTGTTGTGTGTTTCCCAGCCCCACTCAAACTCGAGTGTGCAGTAAAACACAGCTGCTGGCATTAGCCAGAGTTCTGGAATAAGCTTGGAAATGCTGCTCTGGTGTCAAGGGGGATTGCTGCGTTTCTGATTTGTGGGTGTCTAAATATGGAGCACCCAGGGAGGTGTGAGGGTCAGGCCCTGCCTCAGCACCACTGGCATCCACAGGGTCCAGTCAGGATCGCAGAGCCAGGACCTGAAGGGCTTTGGAAGCCCCAGCTGGGTTTCATAGCACAACTCCCTTTGCATATCTATTGCGTATGATGTTGGAGAGTCTTTGCAGGACCCTGCTGGGACTCAGTGACACCGGACCATGGCAGCTCCCATCTGCCTGCCTGGAGAGCCCCAGGACAGTTAGAGATGCCCAGCTGGGAACACCCCGGTGTTTAACATCTGGGTCTTGCTGGTGGAGCAGCTCAGCACTGCTTCCAGCTGGCCACACCTACACACACATGTGGGGACTCTGCCTTCCTCAGAGTGTGGCAGCACCAAGATCCATTGCAGCACCTCTGTCTCCAGCTCTGGTGTGTGTCCAGTGGGTCAGATCCCCTCCTCTCGCCTCCTTGTGTTGGCAGGTACCCCAGGAGCAGGGGTCTGTGGTG
Source organism: Pitta sordida (assembly GCA_013390025.1). Taxonomy (NCBI): domain Eukaryota; kingdom Metazoa; phylum Chordata; class Aves; order Passeriformes; family Pittidae; genus Pitta; species Pitta sordida. Next base: position 833,995 of record WEKX01025945.1, read on the forward strand.
TGGGACAATGTTGGGGTTTCCACATACCTCAAGCAAGGTGTGCTTTGGTGCCTTGGTTTCCCTCCATTTGCTGTTGGTTACCTGAACACCAAAACCTGTCTGGGTGTGAGATGGAGCAGCACGTCCTGCCAGCTCTATCCTGGCTCATGGAGGTGAATTAGGTGATCATGGAATTGCAGAATAGTTTGGGTTGGAAGTGGCCTTAAAATCCATCTGCTTCCAACCTCCTTGCTGTGGGCAGGGACAGCTTGCACTGGACTGAGTTGCTCAGAACCTTGTCCAACCTGGGCTTGAAGACTCCCAGCAAATGGGCAGCCACAGCTTCTCTGGGCAGCCTGATGGTGATGGAGATTCCCGTTGGTAAATGCAGTGCTTAGTGTGAGAGAGGCAGGAATAAAAGCCTGTGTGAGGTGTTGGGGATGGGGATGCTCAGCTGGACTGTTTGGGGAGCTCTGCCCCAAAACAGAGTATTTTCTTATGGAAGGAACCTACAATGATCATTGATGGGGCAGCAGTCGTGCCCACCACCTCATGTGCAGTGGGGTTCAGGCAGTGCCCAGCATTGGTGCCTTTTGGGAATTGTGGAATCACAGAATGTCCTGAGTTGGAAGGGACCCCAAGGATCATTGAGTCCAACTCCTGGGCCTGTACAAAACAACCCCCAAATCCCACCATGTGCCAGGGGAGCAGGGTCCTGGTGAGAAGCCAGCAGTGCATGCTCGGGGTGTGCCTCCCTCACACAGCAGTAATTAATGTCTGCTTTAAGCTTTCACCCGTCACGTCCTCCCCTTCCCCCATGGCAGCCTGGAGTTAATATTGGAAAAGCCAGTTAAACAGTTAATGTTTAGGCCCTGGTTATTAGGCTCTTGAACATTTCCAGCAAAGGGAGCCGAGTTGCATTTTAATGGGAAACTTTCATGCTCAGTCAAGTTGCAAAAATTTATTTGCACAGGACTCATTTTCTTTTAACAAGTTTTCACCCTAATTCCCTTCCCCAAAATCTGAATTTAATGGTATTTATAAGGGAAATGGATTTATTAAGTTTTAATGATGCTATAACATTGCCCTTATTTAATAGAAGGGGGACCCTGCAGGCAAGTGGCCTGGTGGTGGTGGGCTGGGAGGGCTGGGGGTGCCAGAGGGGCACCCATGGGCTGGGGAACCTGTTGTTTTGAGCTTGGCCTAAAGTCAGTGTGGCCGAGAGTGGCAGTGCCAGGTTTGTTTGGCCCCTCTGGGCTGTGCAGGATCATTCCCTGGCTGTTGCAAGGGCTGAGCCTTTTGTCCTCCTCATCCTCCTCTGTGGCTCCTGGTGTGGTGTGACACTACCTGTCCCTGACACAACTGTCCCCAAGAGAAGCAAGAAACAGCCTTTGGCACTGGGCAGCTTTGTCAGCTGCTTTGTCCCGTGTCCCCTTGCTGAGAGAGCCAGTGTCAGCAGGGGTGATGGGGACCCCAAGGACCACACGCTCCCTGCTGTCATCACTCCCTGGAGACTGTTTGTGAGTGCCCAGTGGTTTATTTTAAGATGGACATTTTCTGCAGCCATGGAGGAGATCATGTCCCAGTGCTCCCGCTCCACCAGAGCATCCTTGTGTGGGGGGATCAGCAGGAAACCCTCCCAGAGGCTCTCACGGGTGCTTAACCCATCGGATGGCTGCCCTTGAGCAGGGGGAGGAATGTGGCTGTTGACAGTGGGATGTGCAGCACCACCAGCTCCTGCCCTCACACCCACTGCCCATCGGCATCCGCCGGCTTTGGGGCGGGCTGGGAGAGTGACCCCGCAGGGGAGCAGCCCGGGAGGAGAAGCGGGGGGGGGGACAGCCTCAACCCGGCCCCCAGCCCCTATTAAAATGTTAGACATAGACCTCCAAGTCAAAAGGCAGGGCGACAGACGGCCCTTTCACAGGGCCTGCTGCTCCCCACAAAAGAGGGGTTTCCAGGGGAGGGGGGCAGGAATGCAGGCTGCGGCTGGAGGGCAGAGCCGCCACCATTGTCCCCAGTCCCTCGGCGAGGGCGTCATGTTGACACAGGGATTTCTGCCGGCAAAAGGTGTCGGAGGCAGAGTCTTCCCTCCCTCCCTCGCCGTTTCCTTGGTTAAACTCGGCAGTAACAGAAATCCCAGGATACAGATCCCGAGAGCTCATACCAGTCTGCTGGGTGGTGCTGTGCCTCCCTCAGCACGTGGGTTTCCAAGTGGGCAAGGGTTTTGTTGCTACTACAGGGACTATTTTGGGGAGAATTGCTTGCAAGGGGAATCTAGCAGCCCCAGAATCCAGAATCCCCAGCCAGTGGCCATGGGGCTGGAGGGATCTGGATCCATCACTGTCCGGCCACTGCCACCTTTGCCCACTCCCCATCTCACCCAGACATCCCCGGCAGGAATTGCTCTGGCTTTTGGTTGCATTTGTGAGGCAGGGGCACCCGTGTGCTCTGCTAAACCCCCCCCTTCTCCTCCTTGTTTATAAATACTGGAGCTATATTTAGCTTGTTTAAACTTTTGGTGGCTGTTCAGATCCTAATCATAGGTTTTATGTTGAGGATTAGAAGAGTGGGATGGTGGGGTCACGCGTGGGAGTTTTCCATATTTGGCTCTTGGGCTGCAGGGTGTTTAGCCAAGACCTGGTTTGAGGGGGAAATGGGGGGAAAAAAGAGAGTTCATCATTGCTTAGGGAGGTGGTGACACCGGTGCTGTGTGTGTGCCAGAGCCCAGGGTGCTGTGAATTCACCCTGCACAGGCAGCAAGTGTGGGCAGCACTTGGTCCAGAGTGGGGGAAAAGAGGCATTGACCCCAAAAAGGGATGGGAAGGGAGAGGAGTGGCCTCAGGCACCAGCAGTGCTGTGCTGGCAGGCAGCCTGGGGAGGTGGAAATTCCTCAGGTCTCCCAAATTCTGACTTTGCCTTCTGCTGTCTCAAAGAATGAAGCATTGTTAGAGGGAAAGTCTTTACAAATGAGAAGTCAGAGCAGGGAGCAGTTGCAGGGAGTGCTCTCAGATGCCACAGGTGCTGGGTGTCACCACGGAGGAGGCTCGGGTCCTGTACCAGTGTCTGATGGGCACACTGGGCACCGTGGGTGCTTGTTGAAGACATGGGTGGGTGATGGGATCATGTGCCAGCCTCAGCCCAGGCTGTGTTCCCTGGGGATCCTCTCCTGGAAGCACATCCTTCGTGGTTGCCCCATAAATGGGCTCCTCCGAGAGAAGGAGCAGGGGCTGGGATGAGTGGAGTGAGCTGAGCTCCCACAAACAATGGGGCTGTGCAGCTTTACGCTGGGAGAGGATATAAAAAACATCAACTGGGGAAAACAAATATTTCATAGCAGCCATTGTTGAGGGTGGGAATGAGGCAAGTTTTGTCTTGGGCTCTTCCTTCGACATCTTTCATGTTTATTGTGAATGAAGCTCCATTGAAAGGCAGCTCCTTCCCAGGTAGCCTGGTCACTCTGCTTAGTAATGGGATTATATTGTTTTTCATTACAATGGGAACTTTGATTCCCAAACTATCCTGACTAATGTCTGCTTAAGAAACAAAGCCTTTTTTTCCCCTCTCCCTTCATGCTCGTAGGAGGAACAGGGCTCTAGCATGAGTTTTTCCTCACTCCTGTGTCCATGAGTATATCCAGCTTTGGGAATTCCTTTGGTTTCTCTCCAGATGAAAGTCTGGATCTTAAAATCTCAATTAGATGGCTTGGGCTAGGTCAGAAATGAAATGGAACAAGAAAAAAAAAAAACACATCAAAGACTTGGGATTGCAGTTTGCTCTTTTAATTAAACAAGAGTGGAGATCTGCTCTTGCTTTATTAACCTGATGTCACTTGGAGTAACCTGCTGCTTTGCCAACCACCTCCCTGTGTGAAACTCTACTTTTTTCCCAGGCTGGTGTCCCAGAGTGTTTAATAAAGCAGGGCCTGAATGAGACTTCTTAAAAAAACACCCATTTGGTCTTGTGCTGGGTTTTGGTGCTGGGAGCTGTGCTGCAGCTGCTGGAGGTTTCTGTAGGGCTGTGCCAATGCCCAGGGAATTTTGGGGTGCATCACCCAGTCAGGGTGTCCCACATGGGGGGGGCAGCTCTGCCTTCATGCCTTGGCACTCTTGGGAGCTGTGGCAAAACCTTTGGTTTCTTAACGGCTGAGTGTGCCAGAAACCACGGAGTGAAGCTGCAGGTGAGGCGCGGTGAGCCCGGCTGTACCCACTGCGGGAGGGGGCTCGAGCAGCCCCTCAGCCCCTGGCTGCCAGGGCAGAGGGAGCATCCGCAGCCTCATGTACTCCAGGGAGGTCAAGGCAGCATTCAGGAGTGTTCCTTGTCTCTTTGCACCCGTTTCTTTCTGCTGGCTCCAGGTGCACCGTGCCACACTGAGCAGAGTGACCAGCTCAGGATCTGAGCAAGAGAGCAGAGAGCAGGATTCTGAGCTCTGCTTCTCCAGCAGGACCATTTCCCAGACCTTCCCCTGGCTCTGGAATGTGCTCCTGTGCTCAGCAGGGTATTTCCAAGGCAGGCTGATGCTGCTGGGAAGCCATCCTGCAAGACAGCAGTACACACCTGTTGCTCAATTCAACATGGGAGGGATTCTCAGGGAGGCAACGGAGCGATGGAGTAAGATGGAGTAAGAGGTAGGTCTGTTCTCTCAGGGACATACAGACATATCCCCAAGCACCAGCCCTTTCTCTGGCCAGATTGGAGCCGGGGGAGGTCAGGGTTCTCTGAGCTGGCAGTGAGCAAACGTGTCTTACGGGGAAGGGTGTAACTTCAGGAGAAAGCTGGGGTGTTGCTTCCAGGCTGTGCCAGGCAGCAAGCCACTGGCACAACTGGAAAGGTGACTCCTGTGTGTGGCTGCCTGATGGAAAGCAAGCTTCCCTACCACCCAGGATCTGCAGCTGCTGGGGCACAGGGGAAGGTGTGGAGCAGGCAGTTGTGGTTCCCGCTGTCAGCCCGAGGATGGCAGTTACCCCGAGAGGTGTGGGGACAGCAGGGTAAGGTGGTGTCGTTGCTCTGCAGCTGGGAGCAGCCTGCAGTGGCTGTGGGCTGTCGTGCAGCTAAGGGGGAGACCCTCCTGGGTGCTGTTCCTCTTTCCTTCAGCTGTTGCCAGCAAACATGAAATCTGAGTGCCCTTCTCACGTTTGGCCACTTGCTTTGCTCTGCGGGGTCCAGACCACACTTGGCACAGGTGTCTGCTGGTCATACAGCACGTTTGCTGGTGTAGAGGGGTTTGGGGGTGTTACAGTCCCTCGGTGGGGACCCTCTGCACTGTACAGGGTCACAGTCATGGTTCCTGAACCGTCTCTGCATCTGACAGACTCTGGGGTACAAGGAGGGCGGCTCATCTGAGGTGGCTGTTCCAAGCAGTGGAAGGTGTTCCCCCAGCCCAGCCTGTTGGGGTGTGGGAGAGCCCCCACACCCAGCACCTGGGTTTGCTGCTGCCCCAGAGGCAGCAGGGTCTCTCTTGACTCCATTAGTCTCAAGCACACCCAAAATGGGGCTTAAGTAAAGACCTAAGCCTGCCCTGCTCGGCTTTCCCACGCTGCTCATACCTTGGGGAAAACAACCGTGGCCGTTTATCCTTCCAGCAGATGAGGGTGAGGAAGAGGTTATGTGATAGATTGCAGAGCAGATAAGAGGCAGCCTGGATGCGGGGCCAGGGGCCAGGATGGGGCTTCCTGGCAGCCCCCCATCCCCTTCTGCAGTGTGGGGCTGTCCCTCAACCTGCCCCCAAGGGGATGGGGGACAGCATGTGTGTGTCCAGTGGCCATGCTCTAGCTTACATGTGGTTTCCATTTTGCTTGATGACTTATTTTGTGCGCTGTAAGCCTGAGGTGGGTTTTGCCTCCAACCCTGTCGTGGTCTCAGGGTTCCTCAGGAGGATGTGCTGGGGTCAGGTGGGAGAGCAGTGGGTGGTGTGGGCTGTGGGGTGATGCCCCCATATCTAGGGCATCCCCCATGCACCCAGCACCTTCAAAACACCCCCCCCCAGCCCCCTGGCTGTGCTTGTGCAGGGCTGACACATCCCAAATTTGAACAAAGCCCCCGTGCTGCCATGCGGGAGCCGTGCTGGGGCGGGGCGGGCTGCGGGAGCGCCTGGGTGTCATCTGTGCCGGCCGTGGCAGATGGCAGCTTAGCACAGAAAGGAAAACATTAGTCTTGGGTCAGAGGTCACAGAAACATCTGCCTCGGGATGCTTTCAGTGCCCGCATTGCTGCAGAGGGACAAAACCTGTTGCTGGTGGATTGCAGGAAAAGCCTTGCGCAGGGAGGAGTGAACAAAAGGCTGGTGGAGCACAGAGCTGCACACAGGGAGCACCCAGCGTGGTGACCACAGGCTGGGAGACGCTGGGATGGGCACCCCAGCTCTGCTGCACTGCTGGTGTCACTGTGACCAGACAAGCAGACGTGCAGAGCAGAGCTTGTTGGCTCTGATACTCCTGCAGTTCATTGATGCTTTTGATTGTCAGATCTGCCGAGCATTCCTGGAGCCTTGATGGAATAGCTGCAGCGTTGGGCCACTGGGTGTAACTCTGTAAGGATGTGCAGCAGACACAACAAATGCACGTGCCTGTGCTGAGCAGACCCAGATTTGGCCCAGGGTCGATGCTGGGAGCAGAGTGGGAATTTGGGACCGCTGTTCCCATTCCCAGGCTGTCCCCCGGGACTCACTGTCTGACCTTGGACAAGGCCTTCTCCGTCACCCTTCACATGGGTCATGAATCATGCTGGAGATTTATGGGTCGGCAGCGCGGTGCATTATTAATTGTGCCTCCCCCCTCACTATGGGCCAGCACAGAGAGGGAAGACACATCCCAGCCCAGTGTTGTGGGAATCCAGCCCCCAGCCTCTGCCTGACCCCCCGAAACACAAAGCCATTGGGATGGACAGCAGCCCCAGACCTTCGGGGGGTGTAAATCAGTTTGTTCACTCCTGCAAGGAGCACACACAGCATTCCCATCCACAGGGATGGGGACCGGCTGCTGTCCCCTGTCCTGCCTGGTGCTCCGGTGTTCCTTGATGGAAAACACCCCACAAGTGCAGAGCTGTGAGATTCTCTGCTGTGACTTGCTCTGTGTGCTGGGATGGTGCTGGGAGAGGGAGCACCATGCGTTGGAGCAGGGCTTGGCCATCCCTGGGATCCGGGATGCCGTCACCCTCCGTCACTGGCTAAAATGGCAGGGTGGGTCCCAGCCGGAGGGTTTGATGCCTCCTCCAGCAAGTTAATGAGTCAACGGAAACAGTTCTCAGCTCCGCTCAGGGGAGGGAGAGACACCGGTATTTTTAGCCATTCCTGCCTGTTTGGGGAACAGAGTGAATGTCACACATGGAGCTGGGAGCATGACCACGCTGGCCTCTCTGGGGCTTTCACAGAGGCTCCTCAGGACTCTGGGAGCCTTGGTCACATTTCACCACCTCAAAGCTGCTTTCTAGTGGCCCTTCTGAGCTGTTTTGATCCTGGAGTACCCGCCCTGTCCTGTGCCAACACACACACACACATATATATATATATATATATAATTAAAGCATAGCTTTAATGTCTCATATGCTAATTTCCCTAAGCTGCTTGAGGTTTGGTTTGGGTAGCCCTCGCTTGGGAAATGCCGAAGGAAAAACCACAGGGTGATCTTCACCTGGCTGAGCCCACGGGGATGTCGCATCCTCCACGTCTGCTCAGCTGGAAGCCCCGACAGCACCACCCACCAGTATGTTTTTTACAGAAAATGAAGCTCAGCTGCCTGGGCTGAGCTTTAGGAGAGGTTTTTAGCCCCTGGAGAAATAGGTGGACGCATGATGAGGTTGCAGTGCGGCTGGGAGCTGAACGTGGTTCTGCTGAATCCAGCCTTTCCAGACCTGGGAAAGTTGAAAAATAACTACATCTTGGACTGTCCTGATTCTTCACCTGGTTTTTGATCTCTTGCTTTGCATGCAAGACTTGTCTCCAGGCTTTCCTCTACAGCCAGGTCTCTCTAAAGCTGCTGCGGTCGTCGGGCTTTGAAATGCAGCTCCAAAGTCTCTGAGTGTGAGTGAGCTCCGGGACATTTGAGGGGAGGGAATGGTAGAATTCATCCCAGGGCTTCATCCACAGCTGGGAATGTGCTCTTCCCAGTCTTGTCCCTTTCTACCTGTCGCAGACATGAGCAGGAGTAGCATCATTCTGTGCAGGAGCATCTACAGTTGATACTGGAGCAATGTGGAAGCCACTGGGTATGAGGGAGGAGGATGTCCTGGGTACTGCCTCAGAAAAAGAAACCGAGGCGATTTAAAAACCCTGGAAGGAGTTTGAGGGGCTCCCTGTGCTGGGATCTGTTGTGTGCAGTGGGTGTGTGAGGCTGGGGTTGTGATTTAGGGATCCTCCAGCATCTGCAAAGGGTCCATGCACAGCCCAGCCCTGTGCAATGCAAACTCCTCTGTGATTGCTGGATTTGAAGGATGCCTGTGTTGTGTTGCTTTTTTCTGAAGAGCTGTTGGAGATATCCTCACTCTGGGAGGAGAAATGTGGAGCATAAACATACCCTGGTCCTCCTGGTCCGTGTGTGCCCGTCTCTGAGCTCAGCCTTTCCCTGCCGTCTGCCGCACCCTCCTCACTTCTGGAGCTGATTGGGGCCATAAATCAGCTCTTAAATCAATTTCTATTTGTTTGTGTTAAAAATAACCTACCAACTCCAGGAAATTTGAGGAGTTTCCTGAAGCAAAAGCCTGGGAAGTACCTGGGCAGCCCAGTCAGGTGTAGGGCTTCCCCTGCCCCTCAGGGTTCTTCCTCCAATCTCTAATTAACGTCCCAGCTAATAACCATGCCCACATTTGGGCTGGGCTCTGCTCCGGCGTCCCATCCGCCAGCTCAAACCACCGCTCGCCTGCGCTGAAATTGGAGACGGTCCGAAAACTAATTGGGCGGGAGGGTGTTGGGCTGTGTGCCCCTCTCCCTGACCTCAGAACCCCAATCCCAGAGACAGCCCTGCTGGCCGCCTGCCTTGTCCCGGGATGCGGAACATCACCCCCTGCTCCCACAGCATCGTCTCCCCGTCTCCCGCTGCCCGTGGCGCTCCCGCCGCTCCATCGCGGTTCCCGCGCTGCCCTCGAAGCTCTTTGTCCAGCATCAGTTCGAGTTTGGTGGGGGTTTTTTTTCCGTCTCTTCCTCCCATTGGAGAATCTCGTGACGCTCCCCCGTCCTCCAGCCCGCCGCGAGGAGCCCGGAGGATTGATTTAAGAAAAAAAGCGTGTGTGTGTGGTGTGCGGGGAGGCGGGAGGAGCGGCGATTTTTAACAGATGACTGCACAGCCGAGCGGTTTGCCGGCGTCGTGCCTGTGTGCCGCCCCGCACAAAGGCCCCTCTGAGGCATCCCCGGCCCCAAGCTCCGCATTCCCCCCGAGCGGGGCCGTGGCTCAGCCACCCAGAAGCGCCTGTCGCCCCACGGCCACGGCGCCCCCGCGCTCGGAGCCGCCGTCGAGCCGGGCATCGTCCGCGGGCGCCGGCAGCTGCTCTGCCTCATTAGGATGCACACCTGCTCCCCGCCGCCCTTTGTGTGCCGAGCAGATGCCCTGATTTATTATTATACACATTTTCTTTTTCATTTGGCCTGGATAATGCCGTCTCATTAACTCAAAATGTCTCCGAATCCTGACAAATTCTCACACAATCCTCAACAATGAAATCAGAATTGGGTTAAAAAAAAAAAAAGAAAAAAAAGTAGGGGGAGAGGGGCTGAAACGTGGTTGTGCTGCCGGCCCGACGTGGCAAAGCGTGGTGGTTCCGGGCTTGGGAGGCTGAGGGAAGGGGGGGTTTGCTGGCTGTGCTTCCCTGGAGGAGCCCCACGTTTGTGTTTTGAGGGTTGCAGGTCAGTGCTGTGCTCTGTGGCTGTGGGGCTGCAGTGTTCCCCGGGACCCTGCCATGTGAGCCTTGGAGGCCATGCAGGAGGCTCAGGGACACAGTGTCCTGCCAGCTTCGATGGTGACGGATGTGACCGTGTGGTGGGTGCCTTGACCCCCCAACCTGCCAAAGCACAGTGGGGACCACAGTCCCCAAGTGCCTGGGTGCTGTCACCTTCCCCACCCATCACATCCAGTGGGGACTGTCTTACCCCGAGCTCATGACCATGCAGGCAGGATCTCACACTTATTTCTGCTCTCAAGGCTGTGAGCTGGACACAGGACGTTCTGTGCTGCTGTGGTGGCATTGCCATCGTGGTGTGGGACAGCAGTGTGCCAGCACCCTGTTGCTCCTCCCATGCCCTGCTTATTGAGGCTGCTCAGCACAGCCCAGCCAGCACAGAACATCAGTTTTGGAAGTGCTGGAACGTGAGCAAAGCTGGTTGGAGACAAAATGTGTCGTAGCATTGCATGTTGTAGATGTGATACAAGCAATGCTGTGCTGGAGGGGTTTGTGCCTCACCCTTGGGATCTTTTGACCTCCAGTTCACAGCTTTTCTCCTTCCTCTCTTTCCTAAGGGGCACCTTCCCCTTGCTGCAGGGTCCTGCCAGCCGTACATCCTGCCCTGGTGGGATTTGCCCTTGGGGCATGTGCCTGTTGCCAGCCCCAGTCCTGCACCAGGCAGTTGCTCCGGCCCTGTTGGCCAACGGTGATGACAGATGGTGGAGCTGGTTGTGTCATCAGGGGGTCTTTTCTCAGGGTCCCCACGCAGAGGGACGTGGCAGCCAGGGCAGCTCATCCCTCCTGGTGCAGGGTTTGCTTCAGGGAAGCTCTCAGCTGACTGTGAGGAGCAGGATCGTGTGCCACCTGTTGCCAGCCAGGTCCCTATTTGATCATGTCTGTGTGATTTAGGATGGTGGGAGGATAAAAATAACTCTGGTGAAGGAGAGACCCCAGCACAGACAGGGACACGTAGGGCACAGGGCTGTACCCGTGCTGCTTGGCCCCCCAGATTCATCTCTCCCTCAGGGTCTGTGGGATCCCTGGGCTGGGATGCTCCTCCTGGCTCCACCACACCCCTCTTGCACCTCAGTTTCCTCTTTAGCAAGGAGAGAGGAGGCAAAAAACTCCCATTGCAGGACGTCAGCGCTGCGGTTGTGCAAGTCAGCGCAGGCCCCTGGATGGGGGACGCCTTTGTTCCCAGCACCTCTTTCATCTTCCCCTTCCCAGCCCAGAGCAGCCAGGGCAGAGCCCTGCCACTGCCAAAACCCCGACGTGCCGGGATGCGGCGCATGGTTGGGCCCGTCCCTGGAGCGCCCGTGTGCCCCCCATGCCCTCGGGCAGTCCCACTGACGGCGTGTCTCGCCCCTTCCAGGTGTAGCGGTGCCTACGTGGGCGAGCGGTGCCAGCTGCCCAACCCCTGCCTGAGCTCCCCCTGCAAGAACGCCGGCACCTGCACCGCGGTGGTGCGCGGCAGCACCGTGGATTACACCTGCGCCTGCCGCCTGGGCTTCACCGACGAGCTCTGCCTGACGCCCCGCGACAACGTCTGCCTCAGCAACCCCTGCAGGAACGGGGGCACCTGCGACCTGCTGACGCTCAGGGAGTACAAGTGCCGCTGCCCGCCCGGGTGGTCAGGTGAGGGGTGTCGCGTGGGGACACGGCTGGGGGGAGAGGGATGGTCTGTGATAGGGGTTGCGCCTGGAAAAGCCCCATTGATGGAGAACTGCCTCTGATTACAGCTTCTTCTGGTTCTGGGGGAGTGGTAGGGGGTGGTCTGCAAGCTTGAGTCGGGACTTTGGGAGGGTCCCAGCTGAGGGATATGTGACCATCCATTTTAGGGAGGCTGAGGTGGGGGGGATTAGTTACAACCAGCCTCAGATAGGGGTCTGCACCCTGCTGCAGATTGCTCCCACCAGGAGCCCAAGCTGCAACTTGCATCCTCATCCTCCCTCCCTGCCTTCCCCAGGCAAAACCTGCCAGCAGGCCGACCCCTGCGCCTCCAACCCCTGCGCCAATGGGGGCCAGTGCGTGCCCTTCGAAGCCCACTACGTCTGCCGCTGCACCGCCGGCTTCCACGGGGCCAACTGCAAGCAGGACGTCAACGAGTGCAACATCTCACCATCCGTCTGCAAGAACGGGGGGAGCTGCACCAACGAGGTGGGCACCTACCAGTGCTCCTGCAAGCCGGCGTTCACCGGGCAGAACTGCGAGCACCTCTACGTGCCCTGCAACCCCTCGCCCTGCCAGAACGGGGGGACCTGCCGCCAGATTGGAGACACCACCTATGACTGCACCTGCCTGCCAGGTAGGGGCTGCCTCCGAGGGGGAGGAACAGAACTGGGAACTCTCTTGCAGCTCCTTTGTCCTCCCCTAAAATGAGCAGCATCCAATCTTCCCATGTTACTGGCTCTGTGGGCTTGTTGTGCCACGTGCCTTTGGGAAGATGTTGGGCAGCGGTGCCCGAGGAGGAGAGGTCATCTGGGGGCTTTTTATACTTGGTGCTTCACCAAAATAGCTCTTCCAAAACAACTGTTTGAGCAGAGGCCCCTGTGCGGATGCTCATATTCCAGAATAAGAGTGCCTTTTTCCGCTTTAGCTTAATCCACTTCCAGAGTGGAATAATTAGCCCAGAATAGCTCTTTTGGAAAGTTTCCGAGTACGGATGGAGTTGGGGAAGGAAGACCCTCTCAGTGCTCACTGCTGCTCCCTCTGGCAAGTGCCAGAGCAGCCCAGCAGGATTACAGCCTCTGGCATGGAAGGCTTTTGTGGATGGGCTGTCCTGGGAGCTCGGCACACTCGAAGGAATGGTGGCACCTTGGAAGGGAGTTTGGCTCTGTTCAAGTCAGAGGCAAGAACAGCAGCTGTGAAAAGGCCTCCTGACCCCAGCAAGTCCTTTCACTTCTGCTCTTGGACAGTGGTTCACAGCAGTTGGGGCAGGGAGCAGAAGGAGCTCAACAGTGAAATGTGGGGCTGACCAGGCGAGCAGTGCCAGGAAGGAAGTTTTTCCTTCCAGGATGAGCTCCCAGAGGCAGTGCTTCATTGGAGCCGCTCCGAGCCTTGTCCCATCGGGCCCAACCCGCAGGGCTGGGCAGGTGGAGGTGGCAGGAGGAGCTGTGCTGGCCCTGCCCTGCCATTCTGCTGACAAGGCACTTTCCCTGAGCAGCCCAAGCGTTGGGCACGTCGGGGTGAGGCCTGGCCCTGGGGGAGCATCCCTGCTGCCGGGAGGATCGGCGCTTTCACACCCAGCTGCGGCTTCATGGGCCGCTTCCAGGAGATTTGCATCCTGCACGAGCTGGTTCACCTCCCATGGGGTGGCACAGCCCCTGCTCCAGGGGGGCACAAGGTCCCTCAGCACCTCCACCACCCGGCACAGCTCGCTGCAGGAGCTGCACCGTCCCTGAGCAGAGGCAGGAGGGATGGGGGATCATTCCTCACTCACGATAAGGGGGTGATTGATACGTTGGTATGCAGTGCAGCAGATCTGGAACAATGTCCCCTTTTCATTCCCAGAGAGGCCTGGCTGTACCGGGTTTCTTCAAGTTAAACTAATCTCGACTGTTTTATCGTGCCATCGCTGTAGAATGTAACCCTGAGTTTGAAGTAATTGCAACACTAATTACTCATTCGGACGGTTCAAAATGACTTAATCCTGGTATCTAGGACATTGCCAGTTATTGCTGTTCAGTCTCAGACCAGCTGCTTAAAAATTGAGGTGCAAATCAATGTTATCTGCTCTGGGCTCCTACCACCAACCATAAAAAGCTGTGGCTGCTCTCCTTGTGAGAACTGAGGTTGTGGGGGGAGGAAAACAGAGTGAGGGGAAAGACCCCAGCTGGGCCAGGATCCATAGAGGATGAGTCTGGGCACTCAGTCCATACCTATGGAGGTGACATTTTGATCTGCCTGCACAGGGAGCAGCTTCGTCTGGACCTGCAAAATGCTCTGGGAGTGTAGGGAGCTGCAGTTGGACACTGGCACTGTGGGCAACTGAAGTGGGCTGGCATTGCCATCCTGACCCACAGTTCCTGGGCAGCACTGTGTCAGGGGGTACAGTAAATGCAGCTCTTAACACAAATGTCAGTCAGAGGGGGGACAAGTGGCTTGGCAGATGCCCTGAGAAGGGCATGGCTGCTTTGTTTCTGCTGGAGAGGCTGGCAGTGGCAGGGTTTCCACGTGTGCTGTGCTATCAGGTGGAGATGATAACAAACCCAGGCAGTGAGTTCTCTGTGCAAGAGGTGGGCTGGGATGGGCTCAGTGCCCCGTGGGGCAGTGGCTCACCTTGCCAGGGACTTGGTTCTCCCTCTAGGGCAAGTGCTGGGGCTGGGGCTCTTTACAAGTCAAATTAAAGGGTGATGATTCAGCTCTGGGTGCCACCAGCCATCGTGGGAGCAGCCCTGGTTCATTGCAGCTTGCTGTGGAGTCAGATCCTCTGCTGCCTGGGGCGAGTGTCTCCAGACCTGGGGACTTTGGCAACAGGGATGCCTCATCTGCCTTGTGTGGAGGAAGCTGCTGCCTGCCAGGCTCCAGCAGAACCAGCCCCTGGCAGAGGCAGGATAGGGATGGGGATGAAACCAGGCAGCAGCTTCAAAGCCAGGTTGGGAGCACCTGGCACACGCTCAGAACCTGATAACGAACAACCTGCCACTGGGCTGAGGTGGTGGCACAGCCAGTTGGTTGGTTGGTATCACAGCAGATGTGTCTGTGCAGGGTTCACGGGCCAGAACTGTGAGGAGAACATCAATGACTGTCCAGGAAACAACTGCAAGAATGGGGGCACCTGTGTGGATGGCGTCAACACCTACAACTGCCAGTGCCCACCCGAGTGGACAGGTAATGCAGGGAGGTGAGGGTGGCAAAGGGCTGGGCTGGGAGGACAGATCCTGCTCCACTGGATGCCAGGGACTGGGTGGGCAGAGGTCTCCTGCCTTACAGTAGTGCTCTTTAGAGCCTGTGGGAGGTGGGCAGCACCAGCTTCATGCAGGTGCCCTGTCCCCGGCAGGTCAGTATTGCACTGAGGATGTGGATGAGTGCCAGCTGATGCCCAACGCCTGCCAGAACGGTGGCACCTGCCACAACAACCACGGCGGCTACAACTGTGTCTGTGTCAATGGCTGGACGGGCGAGGACTGCAGTGAGAACATCGATGACTGTGCCATGGCCGCCTGCTTCCATGGGGCCACCTGCCATGACAGGGTGGCCTCGTTCTACTGCGAGTGCCCTCACGGCCGCACAGGTGAGCCCCCGTCCCACCTCATCCCTGCCCCCAGGGTCCCCTGGCTCCTTGCTGAGGTTCACAGTGACCTGTGTGCCCATCTTTCCTGACATTCACCTGCCTTTCTCTGCCCAGGTTTGCTGTGCCACCTGGATGACGCCTGCATCAGCAACCCCTGCAACGAGGGCTCCAACTGCGACACCAACCCCGTCAATGGCAAAGCCATCTGCACGTGTCCTTCGGGGTACATGGGGCCAGCCTGCAACCAGGACGTGGATGAGTGTTCTCTGGGTGAGCACTGGGGCTGATCTCCTGCGGGGCAGCAGTGGAGCAGCTGGGGATGGCCCTGGTGCAGCCAGGAGCGTGTCCTGTGAGCTGTTCTTCTGTGTTACAGGAGCCAACCCATGTGAGCACGCAGGGAAGTGCATCAACACCCAAGGGTCCTTCCAGTGCCAATGTCTGCAGGGCTACTCGGGCCCTCGCTGTGAGATCGATGTCAATGAGTGTCTCTCCAACCCCTGCCAGAATGATGCCACCTGCCTGGACCAGATCGGGGAGTTCCAGTGCATCTGCATGCCTGGTGGGTGGGCAGCTCTACAAGCCCCTGCCAGGGTGCTGAGGGGGGGCTGTGGGAGGGTTCTGAATGCCCCTGAGCTTCAGCTCGGTGCTGGGTTGGGTCAGCAGCTCCTGTGTGCCTTGGGACAGCACCAAAAAGAAAGAGTCTGGTAAGATTGTATAGTCTCCTGCAGTGATGGGGAGATGAGAGGTGAGGGTTGGGCACCGTCAGCCCTGCACTGGACTCCTCTTGCCAACCTCGCTGGCTTGGATTGAGTCAAGGCATGTAAATCCAGGGTGGACACCCATGGAGCTGGTTGTGCTTCAGGTCCCACCACCTGCAGAACAGCTGCTGAGCTGCCTTTTAAAGATGGAGGGACCAGATGTGCCCAGGTGTGACTCACCCCTCCTGCGTGTTGTGCCCACCCCACGCAGTGGTGCTGACGATGGTGGATCTCTCCACAGGTTATGAGGGGGTTTACTGTGAGATCAACACGGATGAGTGTGCCAGCAGCCCCTGCCTGCACAATGGCAACTGCCTCGACAAGATCAACGAGTTCCACTGCGAGTGTCCCACTGGTACGTGGCATAAATCCTGCTGCCATCACAGTGGAAATGAAGCCAGGATGCATCCCAGCTTGAGCCAAGAACTAACCAAAAAGGGGCTCCTTAAATTTCAGAGCCCTCCAAAATGGGGAGAGGGTAACAAGCACCTCTCGATGCTTTTGGAGGGAGGCTCATCCATTGCAGTGAGGGGCTGAGCCCCACGCAGGCGATGCTGCTCCAGCTCCAGCCCATGGGAGAGGGGAAGGAGGATTAAACCCCACGGCTTTGCACTTGAAAAGGCCCCTCTTTGGGAAGAAGGGCTGGGGGCCGTGGGGGCCGCACCAGCGGCTTTGAATGCGGTGTCAAAGTCACGGGGTGGAGCGGAGAATGGGGAGACGGTTAATCTGTGAAAGGAGGTTTTGAAGTTCAGAGACTTTGCTCCTCTAGAGATGTAAATAAGATGCTCTCAATGGTGGGTCGCAGCCCCGCATTCAGGGCCCCCAGCAGCCGTCCCCATGGAAACCCGGCGCCCCGGCCGGGATGCGGGGGGCCCGGCGGTGGGGGGGGGACTGGCGGGTCCGGCCGCTGCACAGGGACGTGACTTCTCCCTCCATTCCAGGCTTCAACGGGCACCTGTGCCAGTTCGACATCGACGAGTGTGCCAGCACCCCCTGCAAGAACGGCGCCAAGTGCGTGGATGGCCCCAACACCTACAGCTGCGAGTGCACCGAAGGTGAGGGGATCCCACATCCCGGGGGGCTCTGGGGGTCCTACCCCACTGGGCAGGAACAAGCCACCTTCTTTCTTCCCTGTGATGTGCCATGAAACGAGGCGAACGAAGAGCCCACTTCTCCAAGCACCTGCTGTGGGAGTTGGACTTTCCATCAGTGGAGTCGGTCCCTGCTGCGACTCCCATGGGGCAGGACTGTCCCTTTCCCAGGCGTTGGTGGAGCGAGTTGAGTCCGGGTGCCCACTGGCCCCAGAGCCAGGTGTAATGAGCCCAGCACTCGTTAGGTGTGGCCCCACAGCAGCCGTTCTGTCGTGCTCCCGCCACGGCGGCGGGTGGCAGCGAGGGGGAAGGCAGGAAGGAAGGAATAAAGCTGCCTCTATGGGGACGCAAGGTGCAGGGCCGTGGGGGCTCGCCGACCGAAACCCAAGGAGCAGTTGCACAAAATGATGACTTGAGCCCTGGTGGCAAACAGTGGCTCTTTTGTGGAGCAGCTCCCGCCAGAAATCTTCCAGCTGAATGGCCTCTAATTAGTGTCTTGCTAATGCCAAGCCTCGATGAAAAGCTGCTATGTGGGCTTGGCGGGGTCTAGTCAAAGCTGTACTTTGTCCTCGGCTCTCCACCCCCAAACCCAGTGGGGAGGGAGCCGGCCAGGAGAATAGGATCTGCCGGGGGGGGGTTGTTATTCGGGGGTGTCTGCGGCCGGTCCCCCCCCCGCGCGCTCCGGGACGAGCTGCGGGCGAGCGCGGGGCCCCACTCCTGAGCTGAGGCAGCTTAATGCAGGTCATTGTGCACCCCGGGACAAAGCCCCCGAGCCAGGGTCCAACTGGCCCTGCCCACCGGCATGTTGGGGTGCTCCCTGCCTGCCCCCTGCCCCTGTGGGCCCTGGCGCTCACAGCAGGGCAGGTGGGCAGGTAAACCCACCCTGGTGCACTGCCTCACACCTGCCCAGGGTGGGAAAGTGTCCCACATCGTCACCCTGTGTTCCCCATCCTCACCCTGTGTCCCTCCCACTGGTGGCAGGTTTCACGGGCGCTCACTGCGAGATCGACATCGATGAGTGTGACCCCGACCCGTGTCACTACGGGACATGCAAGGACGGCATCGCCTCCTTCACCTGCCTCTGTCAGCCTGGTTACACGGGCCACCGCTGCGACATCAACATCAACGAGTGCCAGAGCCAGCCCTGCAAAAATGGGGGGACCTGCCAGGACAGGAACAACGCCTACAACTGCATCTGCCTCAAAGGGACCACGGGTGAGCGGGAGGGAACCCCCAGGGCTCTACATGGGTCGTCTGTGCCGGTGCAGCATCCCCGTCCCATCCCCATCCTGGGGCAGGTTGGCCCTGAGCCGCCGCCAGCAGCCGCCCCAGTGCGGGGCTGGCCCTGGGCGTCCTGGGTGAGGGCAAGTTCTCCCAGTTTGGTGCCCAACTCTGGGAGGAACCACACCCCAGCCGGGAGCCAGGGAGCTGCTCGTGGTGTAGGCGCTTTGTTGTGGAGCAGCGGCAGCCGGCTGGTGCCAGTGGGCTTCATTTTGCTGCATCAGCAGGGATGGGGAGCCCCTAACGTGACAACCCTCTGCTCCTCAGGACCCAACTGTGAGATCAACCTGGACGACTGTGCTAGCAGCCCCTGTGACTACGGCAAGTGCATCGACAAGATCAATGGCTACGAGTGCACCTGCGAGCCGGGGTACACAGGTGAGAGCAGGGCAAGGCAGCCACCACCACTCCCTGGGGACCTGCAGCTTGTGGTGCCCCATGTCACCATGGTGAGGGCGCAATAAGGAGGGGGGGATGCTTCCATCCCACTTGCCAGAGGTTTTGCACCCTCCGGCGCTCCTGCTTGTTCAGGAGGGTGACCCTGGCTCAGGCCGAAATCAAAGGGGTGTCTGGTGCCGCGAATTCGACTCCCGCTGCGCCCACTCCCATGGGTATCAGGTTGCCTCCTTGTCCGACTGGTTTGTTTGATCACTGCTGGAAGTGGTGGAGGGCTTTGATGGGAGCAGCCCCTGCCGCTCCCCACTCACACGGCCCCTTGTCCTCGAGCCCGCCGGGAGCTGAAATAAAGCCTGGCTTTGTCAGCCGCGGCAGGTAGAGTTACAGGCTGAAATTGCCTCCCTTCGTTATTCCCTCCTGGACCAAACGAATCCAGGGCACGGCCTCTTCCCAGTCACGTTTAATTAAGCCAGGCAGGCGGTGCAGGGTGTGAAGTCACCCTAGCTGCAGGGCAGCACATGTGTGTCCAGAGATCCAAGATGAGGCAGCGTGCACCCCCATGCCATGCTGTGCATCCTATGGGGTAACATTTCCTCGCTCCCCCTCTCCTTTCCCAGGGCGCATGTGCAACATCAACATCGATGAGTGTGCCAGCAACCCCTGCCACAACGGGGGCACGTGCAAGGATGGCATCAACGGCTTCACCTGCCTCTGCCCCGAGGGCTTCCACGACCCCAAGTGCCTTTCTGAAGTGAACGAGTGCAACAGCAACCCCTGCATCCATGGGAAATGCCATGATGGATTGAATGGGTAGGATGGAAGGCACAGGGGCTGCTGGGGGACTGCGGGGACCAAAGGGCCACTCAGCAAAGTCAGGGTTAGAGGAGGATTGAGTGTCTGTTGGTGCTTGTCCGTGCTCTGTGTCAGTACCAAGGGATGTTTTCCTGCAGGGGCACAATTTAGAGCCAAGATTTGCTGGGTAAATGATGGCTGGAGGGGCAGATTGGACCAGACCTTTATGCCCAAATTTTTTCCCCAAGGTACAAATGTGACTGCGACCCAGGCTGGAGTGGGACCAACTGTGACATTAACAATAACGAGTGTGAATCCAATCCCTGCATGAACGGTGGCACCTGCAAGGACATGACCAGTGGCTACATCTGCACCTGCAGGGAGGGCTTCAGCGGTAAGGCAGGGTTAAACTGGAAAAATTGCTTCTTGGAAATGGTTTAGTGGTGAACGTGGCGGTGCTGGGTTAATGGTTGGACTTGATGATGTTGGAGGGCTTTTCCAGCCTTAACAATTCTGTGATTCCATGATTCTGAGGGTGCAGCCAGGAATGCTGCCCCGTCCCCCCCATGCTGGGGCCTGGATGGGAGCTGTGGGTGGGCACTCCCATGATATCCTGGGTGGGCTGGAGGCTTCGCTGTGGGGACGATGGAGCTCCAGGTCTGTCCGGGAGCTGTGGCAGTGCAGCCAACCTGGGGACCTTCAGCAGAGTCTGGGCGCTCCTGGCTGATGCTGAGCACAGGAGGCTTTTCCAGGGAGATGGATGGGCTGTTGCCATTGCACCATGTCCCCGTTGTACCCTCAGCCCCCTCCCACCAGCTCACCTCCATCATTACAGCTGCTTTTATTTGTTTTCCTTAACACAGGCCCCAACTGCCAGACCAATATCAATGAATGTGCTTCCAACCCATGCCTGAACCAGGGCACGTGCATTGATGATGTCGCTGGCTACACCTGCAACTGCCTCCTGCCCTACACAGGTGAGGGGAGCACCCTGTGCCCCACCACGGCTCTGCTTCATGTGTGACACCAAACTGGGCCAACAAACCAGCACCAGGAGCAGAGGCTTCCCTTGCGCTGCCCTGCCTTGGGGCTGCCCACAGCCATGGCTCCACCTCCCTGCCCCACGGTGCAGCTGGAGGAAATTTGCAGGAGCTTTGGGAAGCAGCCAGACACAGCTTCCTCCTCCTCCTCCTGGAGGGCACCAGGGTGGTGACTCGGGGGCAGCAGCACCGGGTGACCGCCCCACTCACACCCCACTGCCCAGGGCCCTCAGCGATGCTGATGACCCCGTTCTCCAGCCATGATGCTCGTGCTGGAAAAAGCGAGCCGAGGCCGAGGGGCCGGGGGATTCTGCTGATCCAATTCCTGTTTGCCGGCCTCCTGCTTCCTCTCGCGCAGAGCGGCAGCCGGTGCACAATTGCAGGAAGCCGTGAGCTGTTTCCTGCCCTCGGCAGTGGCCATAGAAACCCCTGGAGGGGGGATGGGGACTGGGCAGGAGGGGAGAGGGAAGGCTCTGGAAAATAGCAAAGGCCAGTTCAGGAGATACTGGCTGACAGGGAAGATAAGGGTTTGGAGGGAATGTGTCCCTTGGCTGGACGTAAACAGGAAAAGCAGCAGAGAGGGACAGGGGGAGGGAGTGCAAGGGGGAAAAGACACCTCGAGCAGCACTTCCCTGCCAAAGGAAGTGTGCAGTGCTTTAATGCAGCCCAGATTGCCAGGGTGTAAAGGGCTCATGAGGTACACAGGGCCATGGGAGATCAGGGATGGAGGAGATGGTCCCAGCTGGGCTGCTCTGGGGTGGGGGGGAAGACCAGAACCTCCCCCAGAGCTGGCCCAGGGCAGGGAACAAGGGTAGCAAAGTCTTGGGTCACACATCGTTTTGGAGGGGATGTCAGTGAGTGTTTGTGCCTGTGCAGGAGCCACCTGTGAGGATGTGCTGGCCCCATGTGCTGACAGCCCCTGCAAGAACGGCGGCGAGTGCCAAGAGTCTGAAGATTACAAGAGCTTCTCCTGCAGTTGCCCCCCTGGCTGGCAAGGTATGGGCATGCCCGTTTGGGGGTTCAGCGCACTCTGCTCCCCTCAGGGAGGGAAAGGCAGAAGGGAGGGAATATGGCCAGGGAGCAGTGGGCAAGGGTTGCCTCCAGGAGCAGCCCTGCACAGTGCCAGGCCTTGAGGAGGGCCCTGAGCTGCCCCATGGCTCAGCCAAGTAGACAGGATATGACTATTTCCTGCAGCCCTTGGTGAGGGCAGTTTGCTATGAGGGCTCATGCCCTGGTGTGAGCGGTGCCCATCATTGTCATCCCCGGGGCTTTCACCAGCACCTCCAGCCCACATGGCTCCTGTCCTGCTCTGTCCCCAGGTCAGACCTGTGAGATTGACATCAATGAGTGTGTGAAGAGCCCCTGCCGGAACGGGGCCACGTGCCAGAACACCAACGGGAGCTACCGCTGCACCTGCAGGACCGGCTTCTCCGGCCGTAACTGCGACACCGACATCGACGACTGCAAACCCAGTAAGAGCAGGGGCTGCCCCTGAGCCATCGGCTTCATTGCCCTTCCCAGGCTTGGGATCTTGCTCCCTGTGCATGGGTCAGCCCTGGCCACTGTGAGCCCTACTTGAGGTTTTGGGTCACCCCAACCATGTCCCTGTTGAGCTGTGTCATTCCAGATGGGAGTGGGAGGAAGGCGGTTGGGGCATAATGTGTCTCACGTGCCCTTCCAGTGCCCAATCTCCTGGTGGGGGTGGTCTGTCTTCGCCCCAGTCCATGGGCTCAGTCCCATCCCTCCATGCAGCCAGGGATGTGGGTGGGGACAGCGCTGCGGGGCTGCTGCCTGGCTGGGTTGGTGCATCAGGGCTGGACCCATCACATCTTCACATGCACACCCCTCCTCTCCAGACCCATGCCACAATGGTGGCTCCTGCTCTGATGGTGTTGGCACGTTCTTCTGCGAGTGCCTGGCTGGTTTCCGTGGGCCCAAGTGTGAGGAGGACATCAATGAGTGTGCCAGCAACCCCTGCAAGAATGGGGCCAACTGCACTGACTGTGTCAACAGCTACACTTGCACCTGCCCCTCCGGCTTCAGCGGCATCCACTGCGAGAACAACACACCCGACTGCACAGAGAGGTACAGCCCTGCCATGGCTGGGGCAAGGGGCTGAGGTCCCTGGTTTGGTCAGTGGGGGCTTTGGCATGGAGAACACCCAGCGATGACTCACTGGGATGTGATGTCTGTGTTCCCAGCTCCTGCTTCAATGGTGGGACCTGCGTGGATGGCATCAACACCTTCACCTGCGTCTGTCTGCCTGGCTTCACGGGCAGCTACTGTGAGCACAACATCAATGAGTGTGACTCCAAGCCATGTCTGAATGGGGGCACGTGTCAGGACAGCTATGGGACATACAAGTGCACTTGTCCCCAGGGATACACCGGCCTCAACTGCCAGGTAGAGGAACCTTGGGCCTCTGTCTGTGTCTGTGTGTGCTGCTGTGGGGATTTCGGGGTCACTGCAGTCTCCACTCCTGCAGAAGCCCTGCTGGGTTCTGACCCCCATCTCTTGCTCTGCTCCCCCAGAACCTGGTGCGTTGGTGTGACTCCTCTCCCTGCAAAAACGGAGGCAAGTGCTGGCAGACCAACAACCTGTACCGCTGTGAGTGCAACAGCGGGTGGACAGGGCTCTACTGTGATGTCCCCAGTGTCTCCTGCGAGGTGGCTGCTAAACAGCAAGGTAAGTCCCTGACGTGTATGGACTGACAGGGCCAGATGGGGGTCCCCGTGCTGGGCTCTGAGCAGGGACATGCCCAGTTCTCTTTGTGGGGATCTTCAGCACAACCAGACTGATCTCAAGGATTGCTGTAACATGCAAGGCTGCAGTCCTGGCTGTGATTCCTGGTGGGATGTGTGGTGGCCAGGGTGTGATCCTGTGCTGCATGGGTGTCAGCAATGTCCCTGAATCTGACTCTGCTCTCCCCAACAGGTATCGATGTAGCACACCTCTGCAGGAATTCGGGGCTCTGTGTAGACACTGGCAACACTCACTTCTGCCGGTGCCAAGCCGGCTACACTGGCAGCTACTGTGAGGAGCAGGTGGATGAGTGCTCCCCCAATCCCTGCCAGAATGGAGCCACCTGCACAGACTACCTGGGAGGCTACTCCTGTGAGGTGGGTACCACAGAGGGCAGAGATGTGCAGGGAAAAAAACCCAGTTACTGCCTTTCTGCTGCCCAAAGAGCTGCCCTGGCTTCAAGCTGGGTGCTCCTTGATCAAGTTGGAAGCCAGGGTGCTGGCTATGCTCCTGCAGCCATGTGGGAATCAAGGGAACCTCTCTGATAGTTCCTCTCTCCCATCCTTTTAGTGTGTTGCTGGCTATCATGGAGTTAACTGCTCAGAGGAAATCAATGAGTGCTTGTCCCACCCATGCCAGAATGGAGGAACTTGCATCGATCTCATCAATACCTACAAATGCTCCTGCCCCAGAGGAACACAAGGTAAATTAATTCCCCAGGCTGGGGCATTAGTGGGCTGAGTGCAGATATCCTTGGATTCTGCTCATTAGCTGCTCGGGTTAGCAGCAGCAGCTCGAGGTTGGTGTTTGCTCGCGGGCTTAGCCATCAAGGCCATGCAGCCTCGGCCTTGGCCACGCCGTGCCGCGTCCCTCCTGCCCAAGATGGGGCTCAGACTGCCACTGCCGTGTCAGGCTCAGCCCCTCCATGGGGCACGTTCACACACGGGACCACCAGGCACCCCGATACTGTTTGATGAGCTGTGTGGGTTGTTCCCCCGTCTCTCTAGGGGTGCACTGTGAGATCAATGTGGATGACTGCAGCCCTTTCTTTGATCCTGTCACCCTGGGGCCCAAGTGCTTTAACAATGGCAAGTGCAAGGATCGGGTAGGTGGCTACAGCTGCATCTGCCCCCCTGGCTTTGTAGGGGAGCGCTGCGAGGGAGACGTCAACGAGTGCCTGTCCAACCCCTGCGATGCCCGCGGCACCCAGAACTGCGTGCAGCGGGTCAACGACTACAAATGCGAGTGCAGGCCTGGCTATGCAGGTGAGCATCGTGTCGCCCCAGCTCCCAGCGCTCAGCCCTGCAGCCCTCAGCCCCTCCCAGGCACCCGCACGCCTTCCTCTGCTCCTCACACCTGCTCTCCCTCGCAGGCCGTCGCTGTGACACCGTGGTGGACGGATGTAAAGGCAAACCCTGCAGGAATGGTGGAACCTGTGCTGTTGCCAGCAACACTGGCCGTGGCTTCATCTGCAAATGCCCCCCGGTAGGTACCTGTTCTTCTCCAGCCCTGAACGTGGGATGTTGTACAGGCCCTGCAAGCCACGAGGGGTGGTCAAGAGGCCACTTAAGCCCCTGAGGTTTCCCCAGCAAGGATAGCCGGGGATAAGCACAAAGGGGAGGATGCTTTGATGTGGGTGCTCACTGACAGGAGATGTATCCTATGCACCCTCCACACTTGCAGGAATAGGGTCGGAGGGAAAGTGGCTCAGGCCTGGAGGTATCATGCACAGGTCTGTAGGACTGGCTCTTACTGGTTGAACATTTGCACCACATAAAGGTGGAGCAGGCAACCATGGAGAAGAGGTCCCTTGATTTGAAGGGATGCTCTGGGAGGGTTTACGCTCGAGGTTATTCTTGCCCATCATTCATTTTTGAGGGTGTACCACAGCCATGCCCTGATTCCTTGGGTTTGTGCCAAGTTTCCCAGAACATACACATGTGTTAGACAGCTCATAGGACAGCATCAGTGATTCTGACTGTCGCCTCCCCAGGGGTTCGTGGGTGCCACCTGTGAGAACGACTCCCGCACCTGTGGGAACCTGCACTGCCTGAACGGCGGCACCTGCATCTCCATCCACAAGAGCTCCAAGTGCATGTGTGCCCCGGCCTTCACGGGCCCCGAGTGCCAGTACCCGGCCAGCAGCCCCTGCACGTCCAACCCCTGCTACAACGGGGGCACCTGCGAGTTCTTCAGCGATGCCTCCCCCTACTACCGCTGCAACTGCCCCGCCAACTTCAACGGCCTCAACTGCCACATCCTCGACTTCGATTTCCAAGGTGGGATTGGGCAGGACATCATCCCACCCAAAATCGAGGAGAAGTGCGAGATCGCGGTTTGCGCGGGGTACGCCGGCAACAAGATCTGCGATGGGAAGTGCAACAACCACGCCTGTGGCTGGGACGGGGGCGACTGCTCCCTCAACTTCAATGACCCCTGGAAGAACTGCTCCCAGTCTCTGCAGTGCTGGAAGTACTTCAACGATGGCAAGTGTGACTCTCAGTGCAATAACGCTGGCTGCCTCTACGATGGATTTGACTGCCAAAAATACGAGGGGCAGTGCAAGTAAGTGACTTGCTCACTGACCCTCTTGTTTTGTAGGCCCCTGTGCTGACCGTCTGGGGGTATTTTCTGGTTGCCATCTGCTAAAGCTCCTTGATGCAGACCTTGTTCATTCTCTACATTCTGTTCTGCTGCCTGTGGGCAAGTGAACACACTTCTCTGTGGTCTCACCGAGTTTATATTCACTTGAAAGCACTCTGGGTTTGGCTCATTCCAGATGGCTTCCCTGTCCTTGCCTGTATCACTCGGTAGAAGTGAATTCTCCAACTCACTGCAGTAACACAGTGAGTTTCAAGGCAGGGAGACCCCAGATGGAAGAGCAGCCAAGAAACATGATGATGTTAACATCCAAGCATTTCCCAAACATTGTCTTTGGCAACAGCAGGAACTTAATCCCAGATTCCTGGACCAGCTCTGCTCTGAGTAACTATTTCTGTGTCCCCATGTCTTGTCTGAGTCATAGTAATTTGTCCTTTTTTCTGGCATCTAAATTGCAATTTATAATTTAACAGCTGTTATCTCTCACCTGCAGAGGTGAATGCTGCACGAAACAGCTGCTTTCTGTGTGAAGTGGTTTAGTGTCTATCAGGGTGAAGAACATTGAGACAAAACATAGGTCCCTGTGGACCACCACTGCTTTCCTCAGCAGGTGGCTGATATGTGCAGTACTTGGTCTAATTCATTCTCCCTTTCTTCTTCCTCCCAGCCCCCTGTATGACCAGTATTGCAAAGATCACTTCTCAGATGGTCACTGCGACCAGGGCTGCAACAATTTCGAGTGCGAGTGGGATGGTCTGGACTGTGCAAACAACATGCCAGAGAAGCTGGCAGATGGCACACTGGTGGTGGTGGTCCTCATCACCCCAGAGAACCTGAAGAACAACTCCTTCAACTTCCTGCGGGAGCTGAGCCGAGTGCTGCACACCAACGTGGTCTTCAAGAAGAACCCCAAGGGGGAGTATATGATCTTTCCATACTATGGCAATGAGGAGGAGCTGAAAAAACATTACATCAAGAGGTCCACAGAGGACTGGTCAGATGTGCCCAGTGCTGTCATCAACAAAGTGAAGAGCAGCCTCTACTCCAGGGCTGGCAGGAGGCAGAAGAGGGAGCTGGATCAGATGGACATCAGAGGGTAAGGGGGACCAGGGAGTTCCTTTTTCACTGAGCAGCACTTGTTTTCTGTGTTGATAATAGTAACAACACTAGAAAGGGAAGGATGTAGGCCAGATAATTGTATTGAGACCTTGCTTTCTGTGTGAACAGAAACCGGATTTTGCTCTCATGTGGGAAAATCGAGTGATCATTCAGGAATCCCTGATACAATGCTGCGACTCTCACGACTGAAGGAGTCCTGTGCATTGTTGGGAGCCGGGGCTGGGCTGGGTGGGACCTGCAAGCAGAGGTTGGCCTGACCGACTGTCTGACTTCAGGAAGTCATTAAGTTAAGCCTCAGTTTCTCCCTGGGAAATGCTTTCTAGAGCTTTGTTGTAAAACTCAATTACTGCAAACCGTGTTTGGAGATCTTTGGTGTAAACATATAGATCTAACCTGCTCCCTCTCCGTGGGCTTAATCAAAAAACACTGCAAGCAAAGGAGTTAGAGCAGTGAAAACTGATGTGAGGAGATCTGAAGGCTCCTAAACAGCGTTATTTAAGATACTGTAGTGTCTGGGTAGTTTCAAAATATTGTGAAGCAGAGACTCCCTGCCATTCCTGTAGATAAGGAGTTGGATTTTACAGTATCCATTGAGGCAAATCCAATAAACCCTGAGTGTGAGAGGCAGGGTTTGGGCCACAGGGAAGCAAGGAGATGGGTTCCCACCTTCTAATTCCCACTGATGGGGGGTTAAAGAGGGAAGGGAGACATGGCTCTGGTGTCTGCTTAGTGTGGTCATCGCTCCCTGTTCCTTATTGACTCCTCTCTCACACAGATCCATCGTCTACTTGGAAATTGATAACCGCCAGTGCATCCAGTCGTCCTCCCAGTGCTTCCAGAGTGCAACGGATGTGGCAGCATTCCTGGGTGCCCTGGCCTCCCTTGGCAACCTGAACATTCCCTACAAAATAGAAGCTGTTAAAAGTAGGTACAGCTTGTCATCTGGGGAGGAGAAACAAGAAAAACTTTCCAGCCTTACCCGAGCCTAGTTATCCATCACTTGGCTGCATTTGAGCACAGTCTGGTTTTAATAACCTCACATCTTTTTTCTTTTTTTTTTCCTTTAAGTATTTTCTTTTAAAAATTGCAAAAACAGCTTTATTATTTTTTTGCTTATTCCAGGTTTTATTTCAAAATCATTATCACTCTAAAAGTTATTAAAAAAAAAAAAACAACAACCAAAAGAAAGAAAAGCAAAAGAAAACCCAAGCAGCTCCAATCAATCAGTGACATGCAAGGAGTTGAAGTTTGTATCTTGAAAATCCCCCCTAAATCCTTTTGTCTTAACAGCTCAATGCAAGCGCAATGATTTGAAGTTTGCTAATCCTTTTCCTTAAAGGAGAAAAAAGTGAAGCTGTCTCCTGGTGCAGGCTGGCTTGTGCAGCCGAGAATTTGCCGATAGTTTGCAATTCTGATTAATAGCGTATAAAATGACCTTATTTTTGGGGGGTGAGGGGGGAAGGCTGATTTAGATCAGACTTAGGTACCTCTATTAACTAATTTTCCTTCATTTCCACTCCGTCCCTGGTTTGCTATGCAGCTTAATGTCTCAGCATCTCTTTGTGCCCCACTGTTGTGCAGGTGAAACAGCTGAGCCCACGAAGAACTCCCAGCTGTATCCTATGTACGTGGTGGTGGCTGCACTGGTCTTGCTTGCTTTCATTGGACTGGGAGTGCTGGTGTCTCGTAAGCGGCGCAGGGAGCATGGGCAGCTTTGGTTCCCAGAAGGCTTCAAAGTGACAGAGTCGAGCAAGAAGAAGCGACGGGAACCACTCGGGGAGGATTCTGTTGGACTGAAGTGAGTAATTTACTTGCTAACCCGTTAAACACGGCGCAGTGGGGCTGCTCAGGGCTCTTCTGAAGGAGCCTGTTGTAGTTTTGTTCTTTAGTGCGTCATGTTGGTGTAGCAGGGAAGAGATAAATTGGGGTTCTTAAAGTTCTGCATGGGGAAAACAGTGTTCCCACCTGGGGGAGGGTTTTAGGTGCTTCGTGATCTGTTTGCACTTGCTAAAAAGTGAAAAGCAATGTGAGGGGAACCTCCTGAAACTTGCCTGGTGGATTCCTTTTTCAGTTTGTACTTGTACACAGACACAGCCCATCACAATTCTTGCAGAGGAGATAACTTCTGTATGGTTTTATTTTTAAAGACCCCTCAAAAATGCTTCAGACGGCACGCTGATGGATGACAACCAAAATGAGTGGGGTGATGAGGAGACCTTGGACACCAAGAAGTTCAGGGTAAGCCCTCTCTGTGCTGCAGGCAGTCACTGGCTGGGTTGGTCACGGAAGGAGCAGAGCTCTGCGGGAAGCGGGAGAGCAGAGGGACCCTCGGGGGCCTGTCTGTGCTGTGCATTGCTGCTCTCAGCTCCTTTGCCTGTGGCAAATCCACCTTGGAGACTGGCAGGGGCTTTCCAGGCTGTGCTTTGCTGGGTGCTCACTCCCTGCTCTCGTTCCCCAGTTCGAGGAGCAGGCGATGCTGCCCGACACGGACGACCAGACGGATCACAGGCAGTGGACACAGCAGCACCTGGATGCTGCTGACCTGCGCATCTCCTCCATGGCTCCAACCCCTCCACAGGGCGAAATCGATGCCGACTGCATGGATGTCAACGTCAGAGGGCCGGGTAAGCTGCACCCCTTTCACTTCTGCTCTGGTTGCCAGCTCATCTCAAACCTTCCCTCACCCTTTGCAGAGGGTCAGCCCCACACAGCCCTACCTGTCTTCTGCCGGTATGGAATCACTGCACCAAACTGCACATTTCACAATCTTCTCTTCAGGTTTTTAACTAGATTAATAGTTAATAGACTTTTAAATTCTTACAAACGTTTGGTTTTCCCCACATCTGTGAAATGGCCCTTTGAAATAATGAAGGTATTTACTCAATTTGCTTTGAGCAGCGTTCCTTACAAAGTGCACCTTCCATGGAACAGTCTGCAAGTTAGCAGATGAAATATGGAAAGCAGCGAGTGGTGAGATACCACTAAGGAATTTCAGATCCATATCAGAGGAAGAATATTTGTGTTTGATGTTTAGAACTAGTCAGGAACTCAGTCTTGCTGCACCCACGAGAATAAGCATCTATCACAGACAGAACATCTCGCTGAGCCGCCTGCATTACAGAAGGGTAAAAAGCCTTTATTCACTGGGTTCCCCTGTGCTTTCAGATGGCTTCACCCCCCTCATGATCGCCTCATGCAGCGGAGGAGGGCTGGAGACTGGCAATAGTGAGGAGGAAGACGATGCTCCCGCTGTCATCTCGGATTTCATTTACCAAGGCGCCAGTCTCCACAACCAGACTGACCGCACCGGCGAGACAGCCCTTCACCTGGCGGCCAGGTATTCCCGCTCCGACGCTGCCAAGCGCCTGCTGGAAGCCAGTGCTGATGCAAACATCCAGGATAACATGGGCCGGACACCCCTCCACGCCGCCGTCTCTGCCGATGCCCAAGGAGTCTTCCAGGTAATTGTTCCTTTGGCCACCGGTCTCGGGGTTTTCGGGGGGAAGCGCTGGAGCTGTGTGTTGTGTCAGGTGCACTGGTAAGCTGAGCTTATTGCAGGGTCTCCAGCACATCTGGGCAAGGTGCGGGGGAAAGTCTTCAAAATTGAAGCCCTTGTTGTCTTGAGGCAAAGCAGCAACTCTACAGCAGCACCCTCACACGGGGAGTGGGGACTGGAGGGCTCAGCCTCTGGACACACAGAGTGCCTGCTGTCTGTCCCTCCTAACCTTGGTGTTTCTTGCCCTTTGTTCCTTGTTGTGGCAGATCCTGATTAGGAACAGAGCAACAGACCTCGACGCCCGAATGCACGACGGGACCACTCCTCTGATCCTGGCTGCTCGCTTGGCTGTGGAGGGAATGCTGGACGACCTCATCAACTGCCACGCAGACGTCAACGCCGTGGATGATCTAGGTACTGAGGCAACTAAAACATGGGCTCCCTCAGACGTGGAAGGAAAGGGCTGCTTGCTGCTGGTTTTACTCTTACCACTCACTAACGTGTTGTATTTCATGGCCTTCCTCCCCAGGCAAGTCAGCCCTGCACTGGGCAGCTGCTGTGAATAACGTGGAAGCTGCAGTGGTCCTTCTGAAGAATGGTGCCAATAAAGACATGCAGAACAATAAGGTAATGTCTTCTAGGGTGACATGTGCAAGGAAAGAACCATCTGGGGAGTCTGTTAAAGAGTAGTTTTTGCCAGACAAATGTTTGTCTCTGAGGCTCTGATTTGATTGTTCTGCTGTGAATGAAGCTGTTATTTTAGCTCAAAGAGCACTGTGGGATTTGGTCATACGGGTGATGTTGAGGGGCCGTGCAGTGCTTGGTGAGCAGTTTGGTACAGTGTTTTTGTGGCCATCTCCAGCATGTTCTGAGTCACTCGTAGGGTTCCTGGGTTGATATCAGTGTAGGACTGGCTCAGGAGGGTGGGAAAAAGCAGCAGCAAAACCTCACCAAAGGAGGGACAATTACTGTCTGTACCACCCAACAATTGGGTGTGGAGCCCAGGGGAGTCTTAGCCAGGAGAATTTGTGAACTCAACCCTAACCATCTCACTGTGTTTCCAGGAGGAGACCCCACTGTTCCTCGCAGCCAGAGAAGGGAGCTACGAAACCGCCAAGGTCCTGCTGGACCATTTTGCCAACCGCGACATCACGGACCACATGGACCGTCTCCCGCGGGACATCGCCCAGGAGCGCATGCACCACGACATCGTCAGGCTGCTGGACGAGTACAACCTGGTGCGGAGCCC
This sequence comes from Pitta sordida, assembly GCA_013390025.1. Classification (NCBI taxonomy): domain Eukaryota; kingdom Metazoa; phylum Chordata; class Aves; order Passeriformes; family Pittidae; genus Pitta; species Pitta sordida. The sequence goes on from WEKX01025945.1 coordinate 865,638, forward strand.
CCCGCTGCACAACGGCCCCCTGGGAGCGCCCACCCTGTCCCCCCCGCTCTGCTCCCCCAACAGCTACATCGGCAACCTCAAACCCGCCGTCCAGGGCAAGAAGGCCAGGAAGCCGAGTACCAAGGGCCTGAGCTGCAATGGCAAGGACGCCAAAGACCTCAAAGCCCGGAGGAAAAAATCCCAAGATGGAAAAGGATGTCTGCTTGACAACTCCAGTGTGTTGTCCCCGGTGGACTCCCTGGAGTCGCCCCATGGGTACCTCTCTGATGTTGCCTCTCCTCCGCTGATGACCTCTCCATTTCAGCAGTCCCCTTCCATGCCTCTGAATCATCTGCCGGGCATGCCGGATGCCCACATGAGCATCAATCACCTCAACATGGCGGGGAAGCAGGATATGGCCATGGGAAACTCCAGCAGGATGGCCTTCGACTCGGTGCCGCCGCGTCTCTCCCACCTGCCGGTCTCCAGCCCCAGCACAGTGATGAGCAACGCCCCGATGAATTTCTCCGTGGGCGGAGGGGCCGGGCTGAACGGGCAGTGTGACTGGCTCACCAGGCTGCAGAATGGGATGGTCCAGAGCCAGTACAACCCCCTGAGAGCCAACATCCAACCCGGGGCTCACCAGCAGCCCCAAAACCTCCAACACGGCATGATGACTTCCCTGCACAACGGCCTGCCCACCACCAGCTTGTCGCAGATGATGAGCTACCAGGCCATGCCCAACACCCGGCTGGCTTCCCAGCCCCACCTGGTGCAGAGCCAGCAGCTCCAGCAGATGCAGCAGCAGCAGCAGCAGCAGCAGCTCCAGCAGCAAAACCTGCAGCAGCAGCCACAGCAGCCCCAGCAGCCGCCGCAGCCGCAGCAGCACCACAACCCCGGCTCCAACGGGAGCGGCCACATCGGCCAGAATTTCCTTGGTACGGAGCTGAGCCAGCCCGACATGCAGCCGGTGAGCGGCAGCACCATGGCAGTGCACACCATCCTGCCCCAAGATTCCCAGATGCTGCCCACGTCTCTGCCGTCCTCCCTCGCCCAGCCCATGACCACCACGCAGTTCCTGACTCCACCTTCCCAGCACAGTTATTCCTCCCCCTTGGACAACACCCCCAGCCACCAGCTCCAGGTGCCCGACCACCCTTTCCTAACGCCGTCGCCGGAGTCGCCGGACCAGTGGTCCAGCTCGTCTCCTCATTCCAACGTGTCCGACTGGTCCGAGGGCATCTCCAGCCCTCCCACGAGTATGCAGTCACAGATGGGACACATCCCCGAAGCCTTCAAGTGAAACACAGTGTTTCAGAGACGCTGGTGCTCAGTGCGGGAGGCAGAGGCTCGAGGGAGATCTTTTTTTTATTACAATGGACGTTGGATGCTTTTATTAAAGGATCCTTTTTAAATATGTTTTTATAAAAAGAAAAAAGAAAAAAGAAAAAGACAAANTATATTTAAATGATTTTTATGATCTAAGAGAAAAAAAGAGAAAATCAGGATTATAGACCTGTAAGAACAGGTTCTAAGCTAAAAAAAAAAAAACCAACCCAACTACAAAACATGAACACTGTCCCCCATCAAAAAGAAATGTATTTGCCAACCTTCCAAGAGAGCAAGCNGATGGAAAAGGATGTCTGCTTGACAACTCCAGTGTGTTGTCCCCGGTGGACTCCCTGGAGTCGCCCCATGGGTACCTCTCTGATGTTGCCTCTCCTCCGCTGATGACCTCTCCATTTCAGCAGTCCCCTTCCATGCCTCTGAATCATCTGCCGGGCATGCCGGATGCCCACATGAGCATCAATCACCTCAACATGGCGGGGAAGCAGGATATGGCCATGGGAAACTCCAGCAGGATGGCCTTCGACTCGGTGCCGCCGCGTCTCTCCCACCTGCCGGTCTCCAGCCCCAGCACAGTGATGAGCAACGCCCCGATGAATTTCTCCGTGGGCGGAGGGGCCGGGCTGAACGGGCAGTGTGACTGGCTCACCAGGCTGCAGAATGGGATGGTCCAGAGCCAGTACAACCCCCTGAGAGCCAACATCCAACCCGGGGCTCACCAGCAGCCCCAAAACCTCCAACACGGCATGATGACTTCCCTGCACAACGGCCTGCCCACCACCAGCTTGTCGCAGATGATGAGCTACCAGGCCATGCCCAACACCCGGCTGGCTTCCCAGCCCCACCTGGTGCAGAGCCAGCAGCTCCAGCAGATGCAGCAGCAGCAGCAGCAGCAGCAGCTCCAGCAGCAAAACCTGCAGCAGCAGCCACAGCAGCCCCAGCAGCCGCCGCAGCCGCAGCAGCACCACAACCCCGGCTCCAACGGGAGCGGCCACATCGGCCAGAATTTCCTTGGTACGGAGCTGAGCCAGCCCGACATGCAGCCGGTGAGCGGCAGCACCATGGCAGTGCACACCATCCTGCCCCAAGATTCCCAGATGCTGCCCACGTCTCTGCCGTCCTCCCTCGCCCAGCCCATGACCACCACGCAGTTCCTGACTCCACCTTCCCAGCACAGTTATTCCTCCCCCTTGGACAACACCCCCAGCCACCAGCTCCAGGTGCCCGACCACCCTTTCCTAACGCCGTCGCCGGAGTCGCCGGACCAGTGGTCCAGCTCGTCTCCTCATTCCAACGTGTCCGACTGGTCCGAGGGCATCTCCAGCCCTCCCACGAGTATGCAGTCACAGATGGGACACATCCCCGAAGCCTTCAAGTGAAACACAGTGTTTCAGAGACGCTGGTGCTCAGTGCGGGAGGCAGAGGCTCGAGGGAGATCTTTTTTTTATTACAATGGACGTTGGATGCTTTTATTAAAGGATCCTTTTTAAATATGTTTTTATAAAAAGAAAAAAGAAAAAAGAAAAAGACAAATTAATTCCTTTTTTTTCTTTTTTTTTTTTAGTATTTATTTATGTACTTTTAATTTTACATGAAAACACTGCCTTTTTTATTTATATGTTCTGTTGTTAAGAACTCAATGTGGGACACCAGTTGTGTTTCAAGGAATCAACAAATTAGGTTTTTGTAGGACGTTCTGTTTTGTTTGGGGGGGGATTCATTGTGTTTGATTTGAGAGGAGATGTTTATGTAAAGCTATAAGCAGCAATTTGTGACTCTGAAATGCCATTAATTTATTTTTTTTTTCTCTTTCAACTCGGAAAGAGAGGTGAGAAAGAAAAAGGGAGGGGAAAATTGACTAAAAATACCACTCCTTAGGGGGGGGAAGAAAGTATCAACAAATTTTTTAAATGTACTTTAAAATGTTTCCTTTGAGATGACATTTTATGGTACCAGTCATGACTCTTTGTTTAAATTTCAGTATTATATAGTTGTACATTTGCCTTGATAATAGAAATTTTTGTTCTCTCTTGTTTTTATATATATATATATAAATATATATATTTAAATGATTTTTATGATCTAAGAGAAAAAAAGAGAAAATCAGGATTATAGACCTGTAAGAACAGGTTCTAAGCTAAAAAAAAAAAAAACCAACCCAACTACAAAACATGAACACTGTCCCCCATCAAAAAGAAATGTATTTGCCAACCTTCCAAGAGAGCAAGCCCATAACTATGGAATATATACACAAAGGAGACTTAATTTTACTTTGAATATCTTTACTGTTGCTGTTTTTTTTTTTTCTTTTCGTGTTTGCCTTGGAGTAACTGTTTTAAGAAAGAAATGCCAATATAAACTTTGTAAACCACGTCCTTATTTTAAGGATGGCCTGCCTATTTTAAAGGAGTGTCTCTTGGTGCAGACGCCCTGAGTGAGATTACAAAGCATTAGGACACTGCCACCACCACGTGCTCGCCCGAGCCCAGCTCCTCTGGCAGTGCCACCCCTGGGTGCCCAGGGGAAAACGCTGCTGGTTTTGGTGGGATGCTGGATTGGCTGAACTGGAGGGCGAAGGAAATGTGAAATGTTAACATTGTGTTCTGTAACCTTAGCCTGGAGTGATGCATCTTTTTTTATATTGGTGTACACTCTTTCTGTGTATCATGTAAAATAGAGTATAAGCCTGTGGCAGATTTAATGTTTGTAAATATCTTTTTTTTTTTTTTTTTTAAAAAGAAAAGGTGGATTTTGTTTCAAAAATCTAAAATGAGCGAGTCTTAAATATATCATAAATATATCACAGATTATCAGCAGCTGAATATCACTCACTCGGGTGCAAAGGCAAGCAGACACCCTGAGACTAGAAATGTGTATGGGACAGGCAAATAGAGAGCAGCTGATAAAGAAAACCTGAGAAAAGGTTTCCTTTTCCTCACTCCTTTTGATTAGAACACCAAATAAAATGGATATTTCTCAAGGCACAGCGCCGTGCTGAGCACTCATCTTAGTTAACATTTCAGACCATTGTTATTGTGACACGCCTAATACGAGTGATAAAAACATCACGTGGTGTTGAACCTTCCTATGTTTTATAAACTAGAGTGTAGTTTAAGAAAAGATATCTTCTGTAATAAAGCTATCTACATGCAAAGTTGTAGTTTGCAAAAATGATGTATTTTTTTTTTTTGGTTAACTGATTTGCAATAAATGATGCTCCTGGGCATCTAGATTTTACTAAAACTGGCACTTGGTGTTTTTGTTATGGGTGGGTTGAAATCTGGGCTCGAAAGCTGCTGGTTTTCCATACTGCAGGGCTGCCTTTTGGCACAAAATGCTGGAGCTTCCCTTGCTCAGAGCGGGGCTTTGGACAGTGAAAATTTCTCCGTAACTTGTGCAAAACTCTTCTTGACTTAAGAAACCTGGTTTGAGCAAGGCAGGAAGGGGCTCTGAAAAGCTGTGTTGAAGAACATCCCTCGCACATGTGCGAAGTACTGTAAAACTGCTTTTTGTTCAGTTTTTTAGGAGCATTTTCTGGCTGTTGAGGTGGCAAAATGGTAAGAAATAAGCCACGTGCTTTTAATTCCACGGTGTCCGTGGGAAGAGTGTGGTGGTAGGAGTTCCCTGCGGGGCTGAACCTGTGCCTGGGCTCTGGGATGTGCTGGCTGGACAGACTGGAACTGGGAAACCGTCGGATAAAGAGCAGCAGCACCAGAGGAACAGCGTTCCTTGTGCCACCCTGAGCACAAACACCACCCAGAAATGTTTGCTGTCCTTGCTGGGCTCAAGATTTTTAAGGTAATTGAATTTTGATTTAATTTAATTCTTCCCCATGGGGACTCTGTAGTCCAAACGCAGCTGCAAAGTCCCCAAATAACTGAATATAAATAGCTGAGCAGTTGACCTCCTCCCAAATCTCATAAGCCTGGAATGTTGGTATTTTCCACTCCGTGGCCAGGGAGGGAGTGGGCAAGTGTGTACATGTACCTGATACCCAGCCCCAGACAGATCCAGGGCCACCAGATATTTGCTGCACAACCCATCAGCAGCTGCAGCTGTGGCAATGGATGTGCCTCCCAGCACGTTCAGAGGTCTGGGAGGTGATGTTCCAGGATGCACTTCCAGAAAACTTCATGGAAAGGGCTGTTTTAAATGAGGACAAACCCTTCTTCCCACTGCAAACCGTGGCTCCCCAGTCAGGATCTCGCTACCCCAAGGGACATCCCGAAGTCAGGCTCTTCCCCATCCCGGTTTTGTCTCGCTGTATCCCATCTGGAATATGCTAAATGAAGTGTGTCTGCCTTCCCTGTGACTCGCAGATGTGCTGCTCATGAATCCAGCCCTGCTCCCACGCCAGCCCATCCTTCCAGGCTTCTCCCACACATTCACATCCCTTCGTGCCCACGGCTGGCTGCACGTGAGGCTGGAAGAGGCTGAGGGGGCTTTATTAACACCTTCTCCTGTCTGGTGTGGGGTACAACAGCCCAGTCACTCACGGGCAAGGCAGAAATTCGACCTGGAATAGATTAAAAAAGGGTTTATGGGGGTGTGCGAAACAACGTGACATTGCAAGAGGCAACTAAACACACATGGCTCGTTTGAGAAGAGGGGCTGCAAAGCATCTGATTTTCCATGAGGAATGGTCAGAGGGATGGAATGAGAAGAGAGGGGGCTAAATACCACGGGAAGAGGCAAAGGGCCACAAGATAATTCAAACTGTAAGTCAGTAAAGTTTTTCTGAGCAGTAGAGGAGTAAGGATGAAAAATGAAGTTTTTAAGTGACTCTTATATTTATGAAGGCATCTGATGACCCACAAACTCCTGCCAGTCCCTCGTTCCTGCTTTCCTGAGAAGGTACATGGGATGACTGTGGGCTCACAGATCCCCAGCTGGGATCAAGGCAGAGTTAAACCAGACAGGAGAGCAATGACCCCCATTTCCAACTCTCCCTCCACACTTAAAGCTTTCCCACCAACTCCCTGTCCAGAAGGGTTTTGCCTTCTCCCAATCCCTTCCCACCAATCCACATTGTCCCACCACAAGCTCATCTTTACCTCGTGTCGGGAGGTGAATTTCAAGCTCTCCTGTCACCAGAGGATGCTGAGGAATGAACAGATCATGGCAAACGTTGTTGTTTCAGCATTCCAGGTGAAGAAGGCTGAGAAACACTAAAATGCCACCCCACGCCAAGGGGGGAGGTTCAGAAGTGTTCGCGTAAAACAAAGATTATCAGCAGCTACTGCCGTGACAGGTATGTCTGTGCTGTGAGGAGTCGGTGCACCTGAACTATTTGTTTACATGCTGGAGGGCTTGTTTTTTTTCACTCTTTGTTTTCATTATTCCTGCTCAATTAGATGGGACGTTTAGAAATCGCTACTCTGTATTGCTTCTACCTCCGGGCTGTTGGTGTTTGCTCGGAAAGTTGCTCGCAGCTGCTCCAGCCCTGACTGACGATTTGCTGCCGCAGCTCAAATCACCCCCTGAAGATTGTACCAAAAGAGCCAAATTTATCTCGGGTTTAGCCTCCCTCGAATTACACAAGGGTTAATGTGGGCAGTCTGAATAATCACAGCAGCGAAATGAGTAAATAAATAAATCTCAGCTTGTCCAGTTGGTCAATCTGATGAAGAATACTGATAAAAGATACTCTCCTTTAGCTGTTTCCCGTTTCTAAACGCAGATAATTATCCTTTTCATAGCCCACATTCCTGGGGCAGAGCTGTGTTTATGGTTGTGTGCAACCTGAGGACTGAATAAATTACCAGAATTTAATGGGAAAAGGTCAGCATCCTTTGTGTTGTACCCCAAGTGAGCTGAGGAAGGATAGCAGAACACATATCGTCCTTCCCACCAGCAAGGCTTTTTATTTGCAATGGGTCACTCGAGTCCAGAACTACTGCTGAGTGCAGCAAACCGGCCAGAAAACTTCAGCTGAAAAGGGATGTCTTAATGTGACAATTCTTGATCAATCACATGCCGGGAGAACAGCAAAGGTGAGATCCCCTCATCAGTGTTTGCATTTTGTATGTGTTTAGGCGTGTAAGGAGAGGACTACACAAGTAATGTAAATCTCTAACCATAGATACGGATATGAGCTACTGATGGCATTTAGAACACATCTGTATTTTTAAAAAGCCAATCAGGCTAATTAAAATCCTGTTTCCTTAGATTACACCTGTTGAGGGAAACATCAAGGGAGAACCAGGGCTTTATCTGCAAGCCATGCCTGCGTGGGGAAATTGTATTCGACGAGCTGGTTTATAAGAATGTTCCTACAAAAGAGGGAGATGAAAGGCACTTAAAAATCAGAGCGCTGCCTCTGGTTCCCACATCAGCATCAAAGTGCTGCTTCCCCTGCTTGGCCCGGGCTTTGAGGCTGTTCCCCTGCTTTAATGACCGAGCTGCAGGAAGAGCCCTTGCACTGATAATGACCCTTGATTAAGATGTTTGTTTAGCTGGTCGTATTTTCCCCTCTAAGGCTTGTTGTGGGGTGCAGAGTGTGACAGCGTGGCCGGGGGAGGACAGTGACATCCTTCAGGGGAGATTTAGACTGGACATTAGAAGGAACTTTTTCCCAGAGAGGGTGATCTCTCAGTGCAATGGGCTGCCCAGGGAGGTGGTGGAGTCACCGTCCCTGGAGGTGTTTAAGAAAAGGTTGGATGATGTACTTGGTGACATGACCTGGATATCAGGGTAGTGTGTTATAGGTAGGATGGTGTGTTGGTAGCAGGATGGCAACAGGTTAGTTTAGGTCAGGTAACAGGTTTGGCTGGGTTAGGTAATAGGGGATAGGTTGGACTTGATGATCTCTGAGGTCTTTTCCAACCTCACTGATTCTGTGATTCTGGGGCTGGAAAGGGGCTCCACATAGACCCTGAAACACGGAGCTGGAACAGCGAGGGGGGTAAAACCTCTGGGCTGGCACGTACCTGTGTGGTATCAGGGCAAAACTTCGTGTAAATGTGAATATTGTGTGTTCTCTCTAAGAGTGCAGCCAGGCGGGGTCGGGCTCTGCCCCCAGGGAACAAGGGACGAGGATTGAGACGAGACTGACTCGAATTGTGCAGCGGGAGGTTTGGGTTGGACATCAGAGGGAATTCCTTCGTGGGAAGGAAAGGGCTGCCGGGGCCATGGTGGAACCACCGTCCCTGGAAGCGGCCAAAAGGCGCTTGGACGTGCTGGACCTTCGTGATGCTGGGGATCAACGCTGCTTCCGGACCAACCCTCCTCAATTAACAGCCCGGCACTAATTAACCACCACAGCGCAGGCACCTCGCTCTGCGGACACACACACGGCGCTGACCCTTCCCAGCCCGGGACAGCCCCCNCGCCGTTGGTCGGGGGGAGGTTTCTCCGCAGGATTTGGGTGGTTGCGGGTGGTCTCGAGCGGCACCGGGCGATGCCGGGGGCTGTTCCGGGGGGTGCGGGGGGCAGAAGGTGTCGCCGGGTGTTGCTGTCACGTATCCCTGGGGCATCACGCGGCCCGGGGTGTCAGAGGGGCCGCGGGTCTGTGGTGCCGCGCTGACTCAGGAGCAGCGCCGCCTGAAAGGGTACTGGGAAAAAGAACCGGGGGTCGGGCTCCTTTCGAAAGGGGTGGGAAGGGTCTGTGCTGCTCCTGTGCTTCGGGTTCCCGAAGAGCTCTTTTCATGGAGTCGCACAGGTCTGGGTGGGAAAGGACCTTAAAACTGAGCCAGTCCCATGGGCAGGGACATCTTCCACCATCCCAGGCTGCTNGAGGATTGAGACGAGACTGACTCGAATTGTGCAGCGGGAGGTTTGGGTTGGACATCAGAGGGAATTCCTTCGTGGGAAGGAAAGGGCTGCCGGGGCCATGGTGGAACCACCGTCCCTGGAAGCGGCCAAAAGGCGCTTGGACGTGCTGGACCTTCGTGATGCTGGGGATCAACGCTGCTTCCGGACCAACCCTCCTCAATTAACAGCCCGGCACTAATTAACCACCACAGCGCAGGCACCTCGCTCGTCCCTCGTGCTGCGGACACACACACGGCGCTGACCCTTCCCAGCCCGGGACAGCCCCCGACCCCCGAGGGGCCGCGCTGGGACCGGCGGTGCTCTGTCCCGCCCTGGCGGCCGCCCGCGGCACTGCACCCGCCCCGGGAACCTGCGGGGACCTGGATCCCGACGGGATCCCCGCAAGGGATCTCCTCCGAGGCCGCGCACGGCCACATCCCGTCCCCGGCGGAGGCNGCTGACTCAGGAGCAGCGCCGCCTGAAAGGGTACTGGGAAAAAGAACCGGGGGTCGGGCTCCTTTCGAAAGGGGTGGGAAGGGTCTGTGCTGCTCCTGTGCTTCGGGTTCCCGAAGAGCTCTTTTCATGGAGTCGCACAGGTCTGGGTGGGAAAGGACCTTAAAACTGAGCCAGTCCCATGGGCAGGGACATCTTCCACCATCCCAGGCTGCTCCAACCTGGCCTGGGACACTTCCAGGGATGGGGCAGCCACAGCTTCTCTGGGCACCCTGTGCCAGGGTTTCACACCCTCCCAGGGAGGAATTCCTTCCCAATATCCCACCTAACCCTGCCCCCTGTCAGTTTAAAGCCATCCCCGCCTGTTCTGTTGCTGCATTTTCACCGAGTAACGTTTGTAACCAACATTAAAGGTGCCCAGTGTGTTCAGTCTGGGTGCCACCCACATGCGGGCAGAGAGAAAAGAAATCTGAAATAACAGTGCCCCAATTGCTGCAAATCTCATTTCCCAGCTCTTCTTATCTTTGAGGGTTTTTAGTCACTTTGTTCTCGTTAGAATCCTGTGTGTGTGAACGTGTTTAAATTTATTGTTTGGCTCCTGCATGTGTCGAGAGTGAGAGTTAACATCAGTGCTCTGTAACCTGCTTTGTGGACATACTCGCTCTGTTTGATTTATTTCGCTTGGAGACAGGCTTAAATTAATTGCCCTCCCATTTGTTTATGTATATGTATTTATATATGAAGCTACAGAGTTTGTCAGGTGAAATATTTTTATGGTCTTGTCTAGAGGTTTTGATCTTTTTTTTTTCCCCTCTTTGGTAATGTTTTATTTGTATGCCTGGAAACACCTTCTGCAATTGTTATTACTGGTGACTAATGTTTAATAGTCTGCTCTGCTTTATCAGTTAATAAACCAGCTGAAACTCAAGAATTTCCAAGCTACATAAAGCAGAGATGGATTTCTCTTAACTTGCGTAGTTATTTCTCATTTATGGATCCCTTAAAATCAGCATTTTTGTTAATCCTGCATGAGGGTCAGTAACACTGAGTTGATATCTTTTGTTTAAATTACCTGACATGGGCACGTCCCATTTTATTTGGACTCGGTTCCTCAGCTCCTGGGTGCTTTTATTACTGTGTGCAGTCTGTTAATATTAACTTTGCTTTTGAGGAAGCTGATCCCTCATGTTGAACCTCTGTCATGCACAGTCAGAGATCCTCTTAGAGGGATGGTAAGTTCTGCTTTAAAGTAGAACTCTGCACTTGCTTTAATTAGCTAATTACTGGTACTTGCTGTTACAAAAACGTCGTGAAGTGTTAGAATTTCTCTTTTATAAGGCGCTGCAAGGAGTGGGGTTAACGTCAGAAATCTGGAAGGGAGTGTTTAAGTTGGCTTTTGTGCTCAGCTGTATTTCAGAAACAGCTTTTTGATGAAAAACAGAACTGCTTAGTAGATACCAATATTTTGTTCAGTGAAATGAGTGCTTTCCAGAAGAGGTAACTGATGGCAGATGGTTTAATTAGAATTTTTTCCTCCCCGGTTCGAAGTGTGTTTCATAAACCCACGGGTTCATTTGGAGGGGAGAGAGGAGTTTTTGCAGTTTTGTTAACACAGAAAAAAAAAACAAACATGATGAAAAAGAGAGAGTGATCCCCACAGCAGCGTGGGGTTCCTTAAGCTTGTGGAAATGGGGCTGTGTGCTTGGGCAGGGTTTCCTGGAAACAGGGCTGGCAGTGAGCTTGGCCAGCTGGAAAACCTTCACCTCGGCATTGTAGCAGGAGAAAAGATTGCAAAGCTCTGAAATCTTTTTGTTAAGCATTCCCTGGTGGAATTCAACAGGAGCTGTGCTCTCAAAAGAGTGATGAAGGTAAACGCAAGTAATGTACGAAACTAAGGGAGCTTTAATGCTTCTGTTGAAGTCAGTTTCTAATTGTCTTTTCTATTTTATTAAAACACAAATTTATGGGATCTTAACGTAAATATGACTATGAAATAAATGGATATGGGGGAGAAATTGGGACTGTTGACTCTGAAAGAGGGACCTGGATTATACTCAGGGCTGTTGGAGACACCTTTTTCCTGGGATAGGTTGCACTGATGTCCCTAAAGTCTGGACAGGTCCTGCTGTGGAACTGTCAGTGTGTTTTTGATTGGAACTTTTAAGTTATAAATCTTTTTGAAATAAGTGTAATTACACAGTGTTCACTCAGTATGTATTTTTGATAACCAGAAGTGTTTTGCATTTGAACTTCTTTCTAGCTGTTAAAATTTTGGTTTGATTACAAACGCAAGACTTTTCTGGCTTCCCATTTTATTCCTTTTACTGACAAGGTGCTGAAACTTAAAAAAACTCCAAGTAAAAGTTGCTCAGCCTTTGTCTGTCCTTTATAAACAGAAGTGGATCTGATGTGGAACAGTTGCTGTGGGTGTTTCACTCTGTATATTATAAATTATATTTCTTGTGTACCATGAGAACACAAGACTATCACATGTCACTAAAGCTTCACTGGGCGAGTACTGGAGAATTCCTCTAGTTTTTGTCCAGCTTCCCTCCTCTCCACCTTGTTAAGGGGTGATGAAATAGAAAAAGGCACCCTGAAGAATTGACTGAGCTTCCTGTGTACCAGATTCCTGGCTGGTATTGTTTGCAGTTGGGGTTGGATTACTTCCACCCTGAAATGGAGCTGTAACCCTGACACTGGTGGTAGAGTGAGACAGTTCATTAATAGTTTTTATGATTGTTTTTATGCAGCATTCATCTGGAAGAAACAAATACTTGTGATAAAACTCCAGTTGCCTTTCTCAAAATAAATAACACCGGTGTAGTACACCAGGTTGTTTTGATAAAACAAAACCAGGCTGTGTTCTGTCAGGGGTGATTACATCTGATGAATTCCTTCTTGGGCTGCTTCTCATCTTACCTGTGAAAAGCTCCATTCACTGGGAGCACCTGTGCAGCAGCGCTGAAGATCAACTCTAAAAGAATTAGAGTTGGATAATAACTTTTTATCTCCTCATAATTAAATTGAGCAGGACAGTCCTTGCAGGGTCTGCTGGAGGCTGGTTGCTGTCCTGACTGTGAGGTGTATTTCTGCTTAAAACAAATTTGGGGCAAGGTAACGGTAACCATTGGTGCCAGAGCAGGTTTAACAGTAGTCCAGGTCTGAACTGTGTTTAGTTTTTCTTACTTTGAGCTGTCTTTTAATACAGTTGCTAAATAATGTGCACTGTTACTACACAGCATTAATGTTACAACACAGAGGAGAGAGACACTTTCCACTTCACATTCTTGGAGTGATTTTGTTTCAGAAACAAAAATTGCTTAGGTGGGAAAGCGAACTGACTTAGTGTCATCTGTTCTCCCTTAGCAGGGCAGGAGAAGAAACCTGTCTGCAGCATCCAGGACCAGTTTGTCACCGTGTGACCCTGCCAGGAGGCCACCATGCAGCAGCCACCACAGCCCGTCCCGGCGGGAGCGGCGGCTCCTCCTCCCGCAGCCATCACTGGGAACATGTACTGGAGGAAGAGCCCTCTGAGCAAACGAGCCAACGCAGCAGCTGCCCCAGTGCAGCCCGTGACTTACCCCTTTGCCTTTGGCAAACAGACCCCGCAGGGCCCCCCTTTGGATAATCCATCCAAGGGCAATGCCCTGGTGTTCCCACAGCCGGGGGCCCTCCTGCATCCGTCACCCTCACGCACGGGGGACAATCCTCATGGACCACACGCGTCTTTAGCGGCTCCTGTATCTCAGCCGGGAATAAATCCCAGTACGTTTTCTAATGTTCCAGTTCCTTCTCCGTCCCCAGGGTACGTTATAAATAGTGCTGTGGAAGCGCATCCCAACTTGGATCCCGGACTCCGTGGGCCTGCAGTGCCATTGCATTATAACACAGCAGCAGCAGTGGAAAATTCTTTCGGTGTGCATCCTGGAATGGTGTCTGCATCCACCAAACCTGGAGGGAGGCAAGATGTGGGTAGAGATCCAAATGACCTTCCTTCAGGACCCAATCCAGCAGCTCTCTTCCCGCCACCTCCCCAGCAGCCTGTGTCCCAGTGGAGGCCTGTCCAAGGGAACCTGCAGTCTCCAGTTCGGAATTTTGTGCCCTGTCCTGAGCCGTCTTCACAGGTTGATGTTCACAACATTTCTCAGCCTTCTGGCAGCGCTTCTCACCCTCCTCCACACACGAATGTACCGCAGGGTCCTGGGCACCCAGGGATTCCACAGCATACAGTGCAAGCGCCTTTATCTGCTGGTTGTGAAAAGAATGGGAGAAATGGCTCTGCAAATAGCAGCCATCACATGAACAGCATCCAGCCTGGAAGTGTGTTCAGGCAGAACACAGAAATTACTAACCCTTGGTTAGGTCAACCTTACCAGGAACAGTTTTACCCACAGCCGCCCTTGCAAGACTCCAGTTTTGTCCTTCCCACAGCTCAGGAAAATAATCCCAAAACCCAGTCTCCAGCTATATCTGAAACATCAAATAGATCTATTCCCACAGATCGAGATTCAGGAACTCTCTCCATGTTTTTCAAAGGGGATGAGGCAGAAAATGAAGAAATACTTTCATCTGAAAAAAGCTACATGGTGGAGAAAACGGAATTTGATGCTTGTCAGCCAAATTCAGCATCCCTGTATCACCATCCTGTGTATCCTCAGCAGGTGGCCACTATTGTTCTCTCTCAGGCACAGATGGGTACAGGTCCAGCCAGTGAGATGGTGCAGAAAGGAATGGATGTCCAGTACTACCCAAAAATCGTGAGTCACCAGGAGGCACAGGCCGCTAAGCACCCTCTGTTTGGGGATGACAAGGCTGCTGGGTCCCAGTATGAGAATGTGGAGAACCTGGAGTGCATTCAGAACCAAGAAGTGCTGCCAAGTGAACCACAGAACGTCAGTGCTTCATCCCCTCCTGGTCCTGATCCGTACAGGTATGGATCCTTTCCAGGCCAGATGCTTCCAAAGAACGCCGTTGTGAGCCACGCTGAAGGAGGACCAAACTTGGAGGCACCTGATTCTTTACCTCATCCTGTCCGACCAGACAGTGTATCTTCCAACTACAGCAACATCAGCCACAGGAGCTCTTCCAGCTCTGCACGGCCTCCAGAGCAAGTTGGTACGTTTATCCAGCAGGAAAGTGGGAAGCCTGATGAGGAATCCTCCGCCAGCTTCTTCAAACAGATTGACTCCTCTCCTCTGGGAGGGGATTCAGCTGAGCTAAACCTGAGCAAGAACTACCACGGGAATCTATCCCAGCCTCCAACTCCAAGTCCTCCTAAGCCTACGGGAGTCTTTCAGACAAGTGCAAATAGTTCTTTTGAACCTGTGAGGTCCCATGGAGTTGGTATGAAACCTGCAGAGATTGACCAAGCAAAGATGGTGGTGGAATTACAGGGGAACCACTCAAACCAAAAGAATCTCAAGAAGAGCACAGCTGTGCCAGCTGCATCCCCGGGAAATCTTGAACAGCCCCCTGATAACCTGGAAACGATTTTCATGCCTCAGGTACATTCACTGCCTCTTGCAGGCACTGGTGAAGCTGGAAATATGTTGCACTCTGGAGCTGTCATGGAAAACATACAATCAGCATCTGAGAGACGGTCCTCAACAAGAGCTCAGGGAGCAGTTAAGAAGTGTGATAGCCCAGCAACAACTTTGTGGGCTCATAATGAGTTACCCAATTTTGGGGGCAATGTTCTTCTGGCCCCTGCTGCTCCTGCAGTGTATGTACCTGCTAGGCAGACTGTGGAAGTCATTCAGCCACCAGAGGAAGGCCTGTCCAATCAGCAGCCGTGTAAACCAGGGACTATTGCTGTGCAGCATGCCCAGGATGGAAATATAACTTTTGAAAATCTTGAGAATCCTCCCAAAATGGGAGAAGAGGAGGCACTTCAGTCTCAGGCAAGTTCTGGTTATGCAAGTTTGTTGTCTTCTCCACCTACAGAGTCTTTGCAGAATCAACCTATCCTGATTGCTCAGCCTAATCAAAGCTATAACTTGGCTCAGCCAATTAATTTTTCTATTTCTCTACCTAATCAGCTAAGCAACAATGAAAACAATCTACCAGTGAAGGACTCTGGAGTTGGGGACAAGCCTGCAATGGGTCCTCAAACTTCACATGCTGGTGGGGAAAACATGCCATTGCCTGTGATGCAGCTTGGATCTCTGTTAGTTAATGCACTTCCAAATACTAATCTGTTAAAACATAATTTATTACAAAGCCCTGTTAATTCCTCTGATATTGCTTCTAATCAGCCTGCAAACTTGTTTATGAAAACTCCTCTTAATTTGGCTGCAGAAGGGCAAAAGAATGTTAATGTGGAAGGTTTTGTCTCTGAATTTTCTAGCAAGCCAGGGTCTAACTCATCTGTTCCTCCTGGGACAAATCTTCCCAGTGGAAGTTCAAGTGCACTAGTCCCCCCTGTTAATTCCATAGTACAGGCCAATAATTCTGCAAATCACTCAAATTGCAAAGAAGAAGGTGCTGGAGTGCTCGACTTCACCGTGTCGCGGACGTTGGACAAAAGCAGCACAAGCAATTCTGCCCAAGTGCACAATCAGCCTGGTGGTCCAGTGCAGCAGGCAGCTGGTGGTGCTGGTCAGGTGCACCCCGAGGTGCCTGACAAACAACATTTCTATCAACAGGTGACAAAAGATGTGCAGCATCAGGCTGTGTCAGACAGAGCTGCACAGGGAGCGTTGCCACCACAGCCACAAATGCCAACAGCTGGGCAGACCTCAGTTCCTCCAGGCTCCCAGGTTTCCACAGGGACTAATGCCATGCAGCAGGGGGAGAGCCAGGTGCTGGGGAGCCATCCTCAGCCTGGGGGTCCCCAGGAGGGAAGCTCAGCCCAGGCGACCACATCCAACCAGACGAGTCCCGGGAAGCCGCCGGTGTCGGAGCAGGCGCCGGGCACTCCGGCTGCCACAGCCCCTTCTGCCACCTCCACTCAGTCGGTCACACCCAACGTGCAGCAAGAGCAGCAGCGTCCACCCCTCCCTCAGACTCCTCAGGATGCCTTTGGCCCACCCCAGAACCCTTACTACTACTACAGACACCCTTATGATGCTTACCAACCTCCGTATCCGCCACCCTACCCTCCTCCGGACCCCAGGACAGCAGCTCACCTTTATTACATGGTAAATTGTTATTTTTCCCTTCTTCCCCCCTTTAGTGTGTAATAGTAATTTTCATCTTTGTGCTATGAATTGAAACAGTTGTATGGTGAGCATTCAGAAGAGCGTTTGCATGTTTAAGTGTGGGGGAAAATCCAGATGACAATAACAAAACTTACATGGCAAAGATTGTGGAAACTTAAGGAGTTGCTGATACCAGTTCTAGTTGGCACAGACATCAGCTCATAGCCATTTGTTTGGTTCTTTGGGATAAGTTGGCACTTACAGGCATCTTGGCTGCCCAGATGCTCAAATTTCTTATTGGTGCCTGAATTATTAATGGCTTAGCAGTGGTTGAACTGCCTTTAGGCCAGACAAAGATGTGGGGGTTTTAAGTTTAAGATATAAATAGACTTGGCTGTAAGTGTTGAAAATGAAATGGGGGTTTATTGATCTGCATCTCTCCAGGTGTCACAGTTGTGGTGTGTATGGTGATTTGTTTGGTTTTGACTCGTTTCTGGAGGTGTGAAGCCTCTTACCCTGCCTGTCCCTCTCTTTCCAGGAGGACAGCTATGGCCAGTATGACCCACGGTACCGACACTACGACAGCTCCAGCTCTGCCTACATGGAGCCCGGCAGCTACCGCTACCCCGAGCCTGAGCGGCCCAGCTCCAGAGCCAGCCACTGCTCCGACAGACCTTCCTCCAGGTGTGCAATTCCTAACTTGAGGGAGCACCTGGAATATCCCAGAGCAGGGAGTGTGGTGATGCCTGTTGAAGTTTTGTAGCATAAAGCGCGGTGAGGAATTCAAAAGCTCATTGTGTGCTGCCATAGGAACGGGCGGTATCAAATGCCAGGTGTGAGGAGGATACAATTCCCCAGCCTTTTCTGCTGCCACAGCTTTGTTACTCCTTTTCTTCAGTTCTCTGGGGAGTTGTTGATGTTTCCCTGGGATGGCCTCGGTGCTGAGGTTTGTGCTGTGAAAGAGCAGCACAGGCCATGGGTTTGTTAATCAATACTCATTAATCTTCTCGCCTGCACTTAAGCAGTGGCTCCTCATTCTGTTAATAAATGGCATTTCTGCACATTGGGGTGGGATTTGCCTTGGAAGCCCCGTGTTTAGTGAGGCCCAATGATCCACAGTGTTTGAGGTGCTCAGAAGAGAGAGTGGTGAGTCAGGTGGAAACATCCTGGTGCTGTGTCAGGTTCATTTGTCTCATGATTTCCTTGGATAAGCTTTCTCACAAAACTCCCAGGCTGTGGTTTATCTGTGTATCAAAGGGGCTGCGTGGGTGTGTTTCACCCACTGACTTTACTGCAGGTTTTGATTAGGGAAACTTAAAAGCCTTGGTCTGTCTGATATGAAATAAAAATTTTGAGAGAGAGGGACACGAGGTGTTTAGGTGCTACTTGCAAAATACTAAATAGAAAGCAGAAATCAGATCTCTAGTATTTCTCAAGCAAAAAGAAGCAAATTACCTTCCAGAGCTTGCTGCTTTCTGGGTGCTGGTTATTGTATAAGTGATTTGTATGAACTTGGAATGAATGACAAAATGTTACGGTTGTCTGCTGGGGGGCGAATTGCAGGTTTCCAACAGAGAACCCCAGTTATCTGTCTGGAAATCCTGAAACCCTTTGAAGTATTTGTTGTTAGTAATTCAGTGATTAAATTAAAAATAAAACATTTTGCTTACCACCTCCACAAGGTTATAGATGTATTTTGGTCTTGAGGAGCACGAAGCAGTGGTTGTAGCTCCATGTGATGACTTTATTATTTTATAAAGGTCATCTGAGTGCACTGTGAGAACTCAAAATGCATTAATAACCTCTATCAGCATTTCCCGGGGTGTCCTCTTCTGAGGTACTATTTTTAGAAGAAGCTGAAGTTTTGTACAGATCAAAGCCTGTTAGCAGGAGCTCTGCCAGCTCAGACTGGGACTGCGGTGTGTCTGCAGGGCACCAGGGCTGTCTGTGGAACCTGCCCTTGATGTGCCAGATGCAGCTTTGTGAACTCTCTTTGGGGCGGGGAATAAGATCTCTCTGAAGGAGACTGGGAAGACTTGGTTGGGTGGATAAACCTGATCTGATAAGATCAAACCTCCTCCTCTGCAGAGTAAGTGCTGTGTCAGCAGACTTCCCACACTCCAGGGAGGAGCATCCCTCGACCTGCTTGGCCACTTTGGAGTTGGCACGAGCAGCTGGAGATGCCACACTGGCATTAAACATCTTTACCTGTTTGTGAACATGTGTGTTTGAGTGTGTATACACCTGGGTAAATATAAATATCCATGTGTATGTACATGTACGTTTCAAATAATGGCCACATCCTTCTTTTTCCCTCAGAATTCTAATGATCTCTGTACACACTGACTCTGAGTTTGCTGTGTTGGTTTTAGTCAGGTTCTTGTGCTTGTTCTGTATATTTGGACAGCCAGCATTCTCACCTGGGCACTGTAAATGAGTATTTTCGTCACCATAAGATGTATAACAAAACCCTGTTGAAGTTGAGGCAACTGTTATTTCATTAATTGTTAAATTATTGACTTCGCTGTTGAGACAGTTCAAAGGATGCTAATTATAGGAATAGTTTTCATGATTAATTGTCTGTAAATAATTAAACTTATCACCAAAGCAGTTTACAAAGCCACTGAATTATTGTTTAGTAAGGGCTGTCAGCTTTTCATGGCACACAGCAATGTTGTGATATATTGGTTTGTGAAGTCTTAAGTTTTTTATTCCTTGATTTCCTGGAAATACATGATTTTAAATATGAACCTCTACCTAATAAGTTGTGGCACAGAGTTTTTCCTGTCTCCTGCTGACTTCAGAAGAGATCAAAGTAGGAATAATAACTTTTTATGCCTGTGTGCTTTCTTTCAGGCAAGGATATCCTGAGGATTATTATGGAAAAAGTGGATGGAGTGATTATTATGCAGGCTATTACCCGAACTCCTATGATTATGGAGGTAAGGTGTCAAAATAAACTGATTGTTTTCTGTAGAAAATTACAGGTTTGAACAGTAATTTGTGGGGAAGGGGAGCTTTAAGATCAGAGAATGATTATACTTTTCTACATTCATAAAACTGGTATCTTTTCCACAACGAGCAAGAATAAAATACCACTTGCTGAAAAATGATCTTTGGGCCCACTTCAGTTCTTAATGCAAACCTTGCCATCTTTCTTGTCTGTTTTTTATTGAGTAGAATTGGCAGATAGAAAAGACAGTAAGTTTTTTCCTCCTCCAAGTGTACAGAACAGTTTTGCTCAGTGTGCTGCAAGTCTGATGTTCACTGGGGTGTGACCTTGGAGTGTGACCTGCAGGCAGACTTGGGAAGGGGATTTTAGGTGGGTGTAAAGAGAAGTTGACTCATGGCTCGATTTCGGTTCTGTCCATCATTACCTGAGTGCTCAGTGAGGCATTCTGGCATTGGTGGGCTGAGGGGTAATTGCTTGTGTAGTGCCTGGGAGGGTTTTAGACACCATCTGGCCACTTCCTGGCACATTTAGCAGGAGGCTCTGCAGACTGATCACAGAGATCAGTCAAAGGACGTTTCTTTGGCTTTGCTCTATGCTTCAGGGCCAAACCAGCATGTATTTAAAAGAAAAAAAAAGAGTAGAAAACAGTTACAGGCAACATCTTCCACTGCCTGAACCATGTGTTTTTCTTTTCCAAAGATCCAGGTCGCTGGGAGCGATACCCAGCAGCTTATGACCCCCGGTACAGAGATCCCAGGAGTTACGACCAGAGGTACTGGTACGATGCTGAGCACAACCCTTACCAGAAGAGAGAAGCATATCCATATGGCAGCAGGTTTGACCACTCACTCCGTGTTCTCTCAGGGCTCTTTCCACACGTGGGGCAGCACAGGGTGTGTGTCTGAGCGGAGGTGGAGAAGCTGGTGTTGGTTTCTTCAGGGTGGAGGCCCAAACAGTCAAATGTGCCACCAGAAAATGAAGTTCTGACAGTAAATGTTAAGACAAAGGCTGAGCTTGTGCACCAATAGAAATATTAGTTTATTTGCTGAAGTTCTACCCCGAAGCCTTCAAAATTTATCAATTGTTATTTTAGTTGTGTGAGGCGTGAGAATTTCAGGATATCGTGCAGCTTTATAACTAAAATTCTGTCAATATTCTCTGTAACAGACTATTAAAATGCAGTGTTAGACATTTCATGTGTATGTGTTGCTAATCCTTTCTGTAGTTCTAACAGGTTGTGGAGGAAAAACAGATGAGCTGAGAAAGGATTTAAGGTAGCAGCACTTGTTTTCAGGCCTGTGGGTTTTTAGAGCAGAATCTGAGGACGGTGTACTTGAATATTCTGACTGAACTCATTGAATAAATGTGTGTTTAGTGTAATGCCAACCTCAGTGCAGGCAGTGATGAGCCCTTCAGAAGTGAGGCACAGCTCTGACAGTCCTGTCCCTCAGGGCTCGGAGTGTCCAGGTTCACTTTGGCTCCCTTTGCTCCCCAGGAGTGACCGGTACGAGGAGAACTGGAGATACGATCCTCGTTTCACCGGCAGCTTCGACGACGACTCGGAGCCCCCCAGGGATCCCTACGGGGACGACTTCGACAGGCGCAGCGTCCACAGCGAACACTCGGGGCACAGCCTGCGCAGCTCCCGCAGCATCCACAGCCGCCAGAGCAGCTTCAGCTCCCGCTCCCAGCAAGTGAGTTCCAGCGGGACACATCCAGGTCTTCGTCTCCTTGGGGGTGGATGAAACGTTGGGAATATGAAAATACATTTCTGGGATTAACTTGGGAGATGTGCATGGTGAAAGCTTTTGTTCTGTGAGCTAAGTCTGGTTTGTAATACAGTTTTGAACTTAGTATTTGTCACAGTGGTGAAGAGCACTTTTAAAGTCAGCACTCAGCTGTGCAAGTTGCCACACACACAGAAATAGAAAATGTCCTCTGCTGAATCCATTTGCTGCTTGTGAGAACTTCACCTTCCCCATGCTTGGCTGTAGTGGATAATGTGCCTGGCTTTGTGTCACGTTTTTCTCATCACAAACATGAGAACTTGGGATCTATTAAAGGACTAACTCCATATTTGTATGATGACTATAGAAGCAAAAACCAATTCTAACTGATTACTCATCCACTTGTGCCACAAGAGCAGGTACCTGAAACCCACAGAGAATATTTGGCTCATTTTTGAGGTGCAGCCTTTGCTGGTGGTATGGGTCATTTTACCTCTTGTTTGTGTTCATCATGTTTCTTGGAAGTTTAGGTAGTTTTCTGGTGTGAACTCCAGTTCATTTAGTAACACTGGAACTTGGAGACCATTTAGACGTTAATCTTTAGTCAGTTTGTTGGGTTTAATCTGTTGAGATTTTCTGTCTGTTACAGCAGAGGTTGATTCTGACCCATAGTTGTTGAATGCTAAAAGCACTGAGGGTGAACACAAGGATATTTTAATGATATATTAATTATCTTCTGTAGCCTGTTGCTGCAGCAGAGACTGGATCCTGCAGGGTGGCCAAGAGCCTGGTTTCCAAATGGGATCAGAGGGGCCGGGGGGGAATGCTCACATCCTGCTTGCCTCGTGCACCTTTGCTCTCTGCTGACCCTCACTAATTCGCTCCGTTTAGAGCCAGCTCTACAGGAGTAATCACGACCTAACTGCTAATGCCTATGAAACCGCTGCCCAGGCAGTGTCCCTCCACCCAGATTATCCATATGGAGCTTATGATGCCACCTTTGATGGACAACAGCCTTTCACAGATTATGGCTACCCAGCTGAGAGTGGATGGTCAACTGTGGAACAAGGTATGTTCAACCCTGGCTGTGTCCCAGATCACGAGTTTTGCTATTAAATACTGCAAATTCCACTTGTAAATGTCTTTTTAGATAAATTTTTAAGCTTTTTTTTTTTTGTGGTTCGTTGGAAGTGATTGAAGCTTTCCTTCAACTTCAGATTTTCCCATTCTTACTGTTTCATGTGGAATAAAACACTAGTTCTCTGTAAAAGCTTTTCCAAAGTGTGTTGATGCACATTATTGGTTTTTTTGAAGGTGTGTTATGTATTTGTACAGAGATCACAGAAATATGTCAGGAACAAACAATCAGAGCCTCTGCATTTGAAAAACAAGTGGATTTTAAAGTTCTATAGAAAGTCTTGTTCTTATTATTGCAAGAACAAATTTTCAGATTTGGACTTTGGAAATATTTAGATATTGGGAACTATTATGGAACTGATTGATTGTTGCTTATGAAGTGTAGCCAGATGGCAGAGTGTTTTCCACTATGAAATTGAATAAATACATCAAGTTTACTTAGTTGCCTGTTCTTATTTTATATTTTCTTCCCGTTTCAGCACCTTTAAGACCCTCAACACCCGAGAAATTTTCAGTGCCTCATATCTGTGCCAGGTTTGGGCCTGGGGGCTTCTTAATAAAAGCGCTGCCAAACCTGCCCTCCGAGGGGCAGCCAGCTCTGGTGGAGATCCACAGCATGGAGGTAACAGGGAAAAATGGGAGGGGATGGAATACAGACCTTTCCTTTGGAGGGGAAGCAGGGAACTCGACATTTCTAATATGTCAGCACGTGGATCTTTGTTTGTTTGGGCTGTAATCATAAGTAAAATTGTAACTTGAAACCTTTTTCTCTGAGGGTTGGTATAGTCTTGATCAGATCACCCAGCTCCCTGTACGTTTGTACAGAATAACTTCCATGTGGATTTCATCATTTATTGTCCTCCTGCAGGTCACTCTTTGGGTTTTGTTTAAGACAATGGGCTTGTTTATGCTTTGGAGTATGATCAGACCTGGGGATTTATTGTTAAAAAGCAAAGTTCGTAGTTATAATTTTAATTATATTGTATTTTTAATGGGTTATATTTGTGTTTTAGACCATGTTACAACATTCTCCAGAACAAGAGGAGATGAGAGCATTTCCTGGTCCTCTGGCTAAGTATGTTCCTGGAGTTTTCAGAATTATTTTCATGCATTCAGGATTCATTTCTTCACTGAACATTTCCTCGCCTGTAAATTACAGGATTTAAACTGACTTAAAATATTCGTGGCTTTTCACCTGCTTAAATAATGCTTGAGTGTTAAATTTATTCCTGATACTAATCAGAAATAATGACCTGAATGTTTACATTTGTCTCACTACAAACTTCTCTCTTATTTTTTAATTTCTTTTTTTCCAGGGATGACACCCATAAAGTGGATGTTATTAATTTTGCACAAAGTAAAGCTGCCCAGTGCTTTAAGAATGAAAATTTAATCGACAAAGAATCTGCAAGTCTTCTCTGGGACTTTATTGTGCTGTTGTGCAGGCAGAATGGGGTATGTGCCACTGCTGGAGTTGTTCCCTATCCTAAAGAATTTTATACACAAATAGTATTTCTGTAAAATTCAGGAGTGTCTGTGTAGTGACTTCTCTTGGAATAGTTCACAGACTGATGGGACAGGCAGAGTGGTGCTCAGAGGGGCTGATACTCACATGTTGTTGTTCAAGGCAGTGTTGAAATAAGATTTATTTTTATTTTTGTTTTCTCTCTACACTTACAGACTGTTGTGGGGACAGACCTGGCTGAACTTCTGCTCCGAGATCATAAAACCGTGTGGCTTCCTGGGAAGTCCCCTAATGAGGCAAATTTGATTGATTTCACTAACGAGGCTTTGGAACAAGTGGAAGAGGAATCTGGTGAAGCCCAGCTCTCATTTCTCACTGACAATCTTGTAACCACAGTTGACAGTTTTGAGAAAGAGACTGAGAGATTCAGAGAGTTGCTGCTTTATGGCCGTAAGAAGGTGAGTCCTTGTGCTGCTGTTCCAAATTCTCAAGCTCTAGGCATCAGTTGGAGGAATTTTTGCAGCTTGTAGTGCATCTGGTATCTCATGGCACTGCACTACCCTGACACAGCAAAATCTTACACCCTCCAGTTTATCATCTAAAGCAAAATTTACAATCATGCTTTGGCTTTTATCTAAAACATATTTTAGTTTGATCACAAAGTTACTACTGTAAAACAGTAATTGTTTATCTGAGTAATATGTTAAGCTGTTCCCTGGAAACTAATTTCTGTATTAATTAGGATGCTTTGGAGTCTGCCATGAAGCATGGCTTGTGGGGCCATGCTCTGCTCCTGGCCAGCAAAATGGACAGCAGGACACATGCAAGAGTGATGACCAGGTACTGGTTTGCTTGTTGATTGGTAGAATTTGACTTGAATTTGTTCTGCTAATGGTGCTCAGAAATCCTCATGGCAAAATCACGAGTTATCCTTAGTAGTTTGTGCAAGAATTGTGCTTCATTTTACCTGTGCATTCGTTTGTCATCTGTTGCTTTCTATTCTGGGGTCTTCTGGCCTGCACTTAAACTTGGGAAGTCCTTCTCTGCCACTTGTTCTGTTTAAGGGGTGTTTGAATAGTGCTTGGCAGGTGCTGTTAGTCAGGCTTGGAAAGATTGCACCCAACTGTCAACTTTATTAAAGCCAAATAACTCTGTGGTACTTTCATCCTCCTTGTGTCTGAAAGAAGTAGAAGTTTTCATGCATGAATTGTCTGTAGACAAAAAAACTTCCTTTTGGCTTGCTGAGCTTGTGAAATCATCATAAGCTGGGGAGAACCCTGAGGTTTTCCTGCCTTGGGCTGACTGATGTTGGAGTGTCTGATGCCGTTCACCAGTGATGTTTTGCTTTTGAACATTATCTGTTGTTTATTCCGTGTGTTGTTTTCAAACAGCACCTCCTCCTCCAGAGCTAAACTGGATTAATTGCTGCTGGGAGCTCAAATACATTTTAACTGCTCACCCCCGTGTTTGTGTTTTGTTTTTCTCTGTAATGTCTCTGTAGATTTGCCAACAGTCTCCCAATTAATGACCCTCTGCAGACTGTTTACCAGCTCATGTCGGGGAGGATGCCAGCTGCCTCCACGGTAAGGCTCAAGTGGGAGCTGCAAGGAAAACACCTTTCCATGTGCTTTCCTTTCCTTCAGATAAGTTGTTCTGGTCCCTTTTTAGGTTGAAACACTTACCCGTGCAGAGCAACAGTCACTGATTTGACTAAGTAATTCTTCTAATTTTAGTGCTGTGGAGATGAGAAATGGGGAGACTGGAGGCCTCATCTAGCAATGGTGTTATCCAACTTGACCAATAATGTGGACTTGGAATCCAGGACCATTGCTACCATGGGAGACACTCTTGGTAATTCTCGGGGGAATGAACAGGGTGATGACTGAAGGAAAAGATTTGGTTACTCAGCTAATTTTTTTTGAGAACAAGTGATTGCTGTATAAAATCTAAAGTGGAACAGTTTTTATATGGGCTTGTCTCTGTTGCTTGGCTTTGCATTCAAACGCCTTCACAGTGCAGGACACTGAGTCACCGTGTGCCACTGGGTGCCCTGAGCTCTGTCACTTGTTTCTCCACAGCTTCCAAAGGCCTGCTGGATGCTGCTCATTTCTGTTACCTTATGGCCCAGGTTGGGTTTGGAGTTTACACCAGGAAGACGACAAAGCTTGTCCTAATTGGATCAAATCACAGGTCTGCCTTTCCTTTCGGTTCTTACCACCACATTTTAGGTGCAAAAATGAGAGTTTGAGAGACTGAGTTGCACTGCTCCCTTACCCTCACTGGGTACAGAGGGGTTTGAGGCAACTGTTGGGTGCCCTGTCCTTGTTTGAGGGGCAGAAGTGGTTGATATTGTGTGTCTGGACTTTATTTCTGATTGACAGCTCTGTGTTTATTCTCAGCATGTATAAACCTGAACAATATTTTCCCTCTCCCATTTCCAAACAGTTTGCCGTTTTTGAAGTTTGCCACCAATGAAGCCATTCAGAGAACAGAAGCCTATGAATATGCCCAGTCCCTGGGAAGTCAGCCTGGCTGCCTGCCCAATTTCCAGGTGAAGAGCTGTTTCTGTTTTGGTTTGGGTTTTGTTTTGGCAGATTTTGCCTGCTGTATTCAGCATAGCAAATATTTAATTCATTGTAACACAAAATATTGATGGTTCTTTATAGCTGTTTTCCTGTTGTCACTTAAATTTCCTTTTCAGTTTTTCACCTGTGCATCCTGAACTTCTGAATTTCAAATTTTGTTATTGTAATTTTATATTCCAAAAATTAAACCCAGCAGGGTTTGTTGGCACTAGCTGTAGACATAAATTCCATTGTGTGGACGGGGAGAACTGAATACTTTTTCCCTAATTTCTCTTTCCTGCCTAATATAGATGAGGTAATGGGATACCTGAGCTTTGAGCTGAAATGTCAGACTGCCTTTCATTTTTTACTTCTCGCAGTACAGTGATCACTTGGTTTATTTCTCCTCCTTGCATCCCCCAGGTTTTCAAGTTCATCTATGCTTGCAGACTGGCGGAGATGGGACTTGCTGCTCAGGCCTTCCATTATTGTGAAGTGATTTCCAGAACTGTCCTTAAAGACCCACGTTACTATTCCCCTGTGCTGATTGGCCAGTTAATCCAGGTAAATGAGGAGGAATCAAGGATTTGTGGCTTTGTGTTGTGGGTGGGAAGCTGTGGCTGAAGTTGTGTGGGCTGGGGAACTCACCCTTTGCCATGATTCCTTTCCCTAGATGTCATCCCAGCTACGCCTGTTTGACCCACAGATAAAGGAAAAACCAGACCAGGAATCTTTTCTTGAACCTTCCTGGTTAGTAACACTTCGACATGTGGATGGACAGATCAAGGTACTGAAAGTGCTTTTCTACATTAATTATTCTCTTCAAAAGATTCGTGTAAATCCAATTTTTAAAGTAGTTTTGTTTGGACCGCTAATTACAGTAACATATGAAGTGACCTTTATATATTCATGTCATAAATTGTGAACGTTATGATTTAAACCAAGTGGATTTACCACACTTTGGTGCCCTTAGATTCAATACAGAATAGTTAAAATTACATGAGACAGTGTCTTCTTAATACCACAATAAAAGGGGAATTGCAGGCCTCACTAAGTTGCAATAACTGCTGCTGTAAGCAGAGAAGCTGTTTGCCAGAAAAAAAGTTGTGTGTAAATTAGCATTGCTAGATTGTAACAGTGGAAACAGTTATCATTTATTTACAGGGATCTGCTAGAAATATTTGCCCTGAGCTAATTGACTGTGCTTCAATTTAAAAACAAAGAAACTCCAAATCATTCGGTTGACCTTCTCCTATAAATGGTTGTAACTAAACTGAACTAAACCACCCTGTGTGGTGTTTTCACACACAGCATTTCCTTTGCTCTGTGTCTGGTACAGTTCACAACATCTTGTTTCTCGTGCAGGAGGGTGCAATATCTTACAACACAGACAGATCCACCCCCCCTCCATACGAATGCAGTACCCCGAGCTCTGAGCTGGACCGTGGCAGTCAGTGTGAAGGAGGAGGTGGCCGGGATGTGGGTCCTGGTGCTGAAAATGCCTTGTTGGCATCCTTGTTACCCAATATGGCCCAACAGATGCAGAGTGTGCAGCTCATGCCTTCAGGTTAGTGTTTCATATCCTTATGACAGGGAGAAAATAAATGTATTGGGTTTCTGATACAAGAAACCACTTCAGAGGTGGTTGAAACAGTGAGATTTCACCTCTGCAGTGTATCATTCACAGGGCAAAAGGTTCACTCTGGAATTTGTTTAGTTGTAACTCTTAACTTTGGTTTTTTCCATGCTGCAGTACCTCAGGCTGTCCTTGATGGCTCAGCTGCCATGATGCCTCCAGGCGACCAGGAAGCCCGAAGTGTCCCTTTCTACTCAGTGGCTCCTCAGCCTCTTGGTCCAGGACCTGCCTTTGCACCTCCAGGATTTTCAAATCCATATGGAACTGAACAGCCCCCACTATATTTAGGGTCAACACTTCCACCAGGAGGGCCACCACAAGAAACTGAACCACGGCCAGAAGAGCAGACAAACATGGAAACAGGTCTGGGGTCTAAATAAACAGCTTTCCTTCTTTCTAAGGGCAGTTAAGTATTCTGGGGAACAATTAAAAATATCCCAATGCTTAGAAAATATCAAGTCAGGTTTTGGGTAATGGAATTTAAAGGCACCATCTAATGGTATGGAAGCATCTTGGAAAGTTACAGGATCCATCCTGCTTGTTTGGCTTGCTGTAAAAGCAAGGTCAGACTCAGTGAATCATGATTTAGGCCCTGACAGATAATCCCTGAGTGCCCTGGGATTGGCAGTTCTCATGGCAGGGTCTGTGGTTGGAGCCCCAGGAATTTCACCCTCTGGGCATAAACTTCTCAAGGTCCAAGAAGTTTTAATTTTGTGACATGTGGAGGGGAAAAAGCCATGCAGGAGTGTGTGGGGAAAATGTCACAGCAGCTGCAGTTCACATTCTTTAAAAGACCAAATTCTTTGTAGCACAAAATTAATAACTAATGAAAACTTCTGCCTTAAAACTGCTGTGGGGTTTGGAGGCTTTGGGGTTTGTTGTTGGTTTGTTGTTGTTGTGTCCCCTGGTAACATAATCTAATTTTCTTCTTCTAAGGAATGCAGAGAATTGCCCCAGAGACTCCTTCACAAAACTCCTTCCCTGAGCAGAGAGAGGAGGATTTCTATGGCAGAATGGCCAGCATGGTACCTGCATTTCATTTCTTCAGCAAGTCACAGCTGAATTGCAGATCTTGGCAAACACGAGAGGATATGGTTGTGAATTTATCTGTGTGGAAATTTTGATACAAAGTGAATGTTGTGTCAGATATTTAGCTGCTTGTTCATTATGCATTTATGGTTAATATTTTATATATACATTAATACATTTATTATTTTTATCCTGGCTTTATATCTAACCATGCACCAGGATGAGGATCTATCTTTGGGTTTACTTTTTATGAACTTTTGTATCTCTTCTTATCACAAACTTTTCAAAGAAGGGATTTTTTTTAATAAGATGAAATGTGAGCCCATCACTCCAACTTCATCCTTTCCTGTATCTTTGCAATCCAGGGTTATGGGAGAAGGTCTCGAACAACCTCCGAGTCCTCTGCTCATTCTGTGGGACGAGAGAGATCCAACTCTGCAGCCAAACAACCCTCCCCTCCTCCCTCTGCTCCTGCAGGGAAAGAGACTAAAAAAGAAACAAAAAAGGAGGCAGCACCTAGAAAGGTAAAACTTCCTCAGAAAGGTCGTTACAGCAGCAGAAGATTCAGGGTGTGTGGTAACCCCTAGTCTGGGGAATTGACTGCAGAGGTCTTGGCTGAACTCTTAATTCTATTTATTAGATGCAACTCTGGGCTCAGAGTTGAAGCTCCTAACAGCAAATGTGTTGTTGCATGAATATTTCTGCCTGAAAGGACAGTGGTGAGAGAATTAACTGACTGGATTTATTTCTTTTTTAGACTGGTGGAACCTGGTTTCGGTGGCTGATGGGAAAAGGAAAGAATGAGGCTCATCTGCCAGATGACAAGAACAAATCAGTAAGGCCCCCAGATGACAAAAACCTTTATACACTTGAATTTATTCCAAACGTTCTCCTGAATGACAGAGGAACATTGTTTTGACATGTAAACAAATGCTTGTAAAACTTTGAAGATTATGCTTATTCCACGACTGGTTACAATTATTTTATTTTTTTGTAAGAGTTTGCTTTGACCTTTTAATTTTTGGCTGTGGTTTTCTTGTAGATTGTTTGGGATGAACAGAAGCAGCGCTGGGTTAATCTGGATGAACCAGAAGAGGAGGTAAAAATCTGATTCCTCATGATTTCTCCAAGCAGAAAACAGTTACCTGTTCTGGCACACAATTTTCTTTAATCTGTCACAGGCTCTTAAGAGCTGCCTTTTATTGAACTTTTATTGGATTAAAATGTGCAACGTCTTGAAACTAATGAGCAGGTTATGTGTTCTTAGTCTGTGTCCTTATGGAACCATTTGTATCTTTAGTTGCTGGTGTGGATTCAGGAATTGCAATTCAATTTACAAGAGAATTTGCTTTCAACTTAACCTGGTGTGTCACTTCATTAGAGATTTGAATCACCAAGAGAGTTGCTTGTTAATTAACTTACTGCAAACAGAATACAGGGAGAAAGGTAGGAAGAGTTTAGTTTTTAAAATGCATTGTATAGCAAAGAAGATCACACATCCTGTCCATCCTCATTGGAGGATCTGTCTCAAAACACAAATTATAAGATCCATGCTGTAAATGTTTCCTTTTTGAGTGAATGTAGATGAGTTGTAGACATCTCTTGGCTTTAGTTAAGGTATCAAGTGGAAGAGGAGGAATACTGGTTTGTAGACCCAATTTCATGCTCTCTGGAATAGGTAAGGAAAGGAGAAGTCAGGTGGATACTTGGTTTAAAACTCTTGGTCACCAATGTGATTGGATTTTTTCTGTTCTCCCTGCAGAGTAAACCCCCTCCACCACCTCCAACAGGATTTCCTAAAGTTCCTCAGGCTGCTCCACCCGGACCTGGTGCCCCACCTGGTGCCCCACCTGGTGCCCCTGTCAACATGTTCTCCAGAAGAGCAGGTAAGACAGTGTTGGTGCTTGAGGAATTCAGATTTT
The DNA here is from genome assembly GCA_013390025.1 of Pitta sordida. Lineage (NCBI taxonomy): Eukaryota > Metazoa > Chordata > Aves > Passeriformes > Pittidae > Pitta > Pitta sordida. Next base: position 896,744 of record WEKX01025945.1, read on the forward strand.
CTCTTGCATAAAATTGGAAGACAGAAGCCTTGGCTTTTCTGGAGTTGTTTGGGAACAGTTGTCAGCTCAGTGGAGCTGTGGCTGTTGCCCAGCTCCTGCACTGTCACTGTCACAACTGTATCAGCACACTCGTATTACTGTTTGTATCCCCAGAGCGTTATTTTCTGATTCTAAAAGATGCCTTAACCAGCCAACTGCTGGAGATGCCCACAGGCGTGACTAACACAAGGCTTGTTTCTGTTATTTCTGCGTTTCTGTGTTGTAGCTGGAAGCAGAGCTCGATATGTGGATGTCCTGAATCCAGGTGGAACCAAGTCAGGGGGAGCTCTTCCTGCGCCCTCGGACCTGTTTGCCCCCTTGGCACCAATGCCCATTCCTGCCAATGTGTTTGTTCCAAGCTCAGGTGTGTCGTGTGGATACAACCATGGGGAGGTTGTGTGGCTGTTTGTGGGTATGGTGTGTTTGCCTAAATCCTAATTCCTTTGTAGTTCCAGGGGAGTCCCAGCCGGTGGAAGGCAGTGGTGCTGCAGAGCACACTCCAGCTGCAAACCAAACCAACACAGACCCTGCTGCAGCTGTTGAGCCAGAGGTGGGTTAGAAAGGAAATGTCTTGCACATCTCATTCAAACTTCTGATTAAACCCCCCTTATGATTCTGAGTAGTAGTTTCAACAGCCACAATACATACAAAATGCTGTTGGAAGGATTTAACCTTTTACTTAAAGACCTGGAGAAGGGACATGCAAGTGAAAATGTCAGTGGGAATCCCACGAGGAGCTGCATTTCCTAATTTGTCAGGGCTGCAGGTTCCATGGGTGCAATATGTGCCAGGAAAGGGACCAAGAACATGGGAAGAGTCTTACCCTGCATGTTTCAGCTGCTGGGTGTATTGTAAAGTTCTACTTCAGTGGGATCTGTAGCAGAAATGTGAAATAGCTTCGTAGTAATGATGATAAACAGCAGTGCCTTGTTTTTCTTCAGTACTTAAACCCCGCAGCCCTTCCTCCTGGGTCTGGACTTCCTGCTCCTAATCCTGATGGCTCCCAATCAGGCGAGGTAAGGCTTGATGCAAAGTACTTCATTAATTCCTTTTACAGCATATTTTTAACCATTAATTTGTGCTGGACCTACTGTGGGCCATCAAAAACAAGCGACTGATTCAGTTGCTGATGAGTAGCCAAGATGGAATATGACTGTCTCCACAATTTTATACCTCTAAGCAAGCCCACATGAGTTCAGCCTCCATGTCCCACATCCTTTGATCTCTTTTTTCCTGTATAAGTACTTTTACAAGCCATTTTCAGAGTAAAATACCAGTAGCAGTTTGAGGGTCTCTCCGTGCCTCCATGCATGCATTTAATTTCACTAATATTAAGTGCAAGACACAAGGAGAATAGATTGCTGTGTGCCAGGCAGAGTAACATTACCTTCGTTTCTACTAAATGTTTTCTATACCTACATAATTTTGTGCTTTAAGAAGTCCTTTTGATTTAAACTAACTTCTGGCTTTACGTTTTGTTTCTGGTTCGTTTGTAGTTTTTTTTTTTTACTCGAAGTTGGTTTAACCTTTGGCAGTGAGACTTTTACAATAAAATAAAACAACTGAAGGCTTGGGGCAGTGACATGCATGACGACTTTTTTATTTGTGTTTTTTTTGTATTTGTGTGTTCTTGCTGTTTTGTAGCTTTCGCGCTCTAGTTCAATGAGTTCATTATCACGTGAAGTAAGCCAGCATTTTAATCAGGTACATGTGGCTGGCCATTCTCATTTATGTTCACTTATTTACTTTCCCCCCCTCCCCCTTCCCTCTTTATTTTGCATTTGCTCAAATACTAATGCTACTTTTAGTCATCTCCCCCTCTCCTCATTTCACAGAGATGTCGTTAAAAGTAGATAATGATGTGGTGTTCCTTTTTACACTCAAACAGGGCCTTCACTTCTGTGTCTTCATCAGAGTGCATGTAATCCAGGCATGCTTTTTGTTTATGTTCTTAAGAGATTCACATGATTATTTCACCATCTTTTTTCCTGGGAATCTAAAGAAGTCAGCTGATTTTAAACAAATAAACAAAATCCCCAAACCGAACACAATAAATCTAAAAAGACACAGGCAAAATTTAGTCATTCTGCTGCTGCCAGTCTCAAATTGGTAATAAACCATCTGCAAAAGTCCCTGTAGGAATTAAAGGAATGCTTCATCTCTGCTCTAAGTTCCAGAGTTGTGGGGTCACTGTAAAAGGGTGACACAAACCTTTCTGGTATTTCTCAGTAAAGCAAAACTCAGCATAGACTGTTCATTTGGGGCAAGCCCTAAGGTGTACTAACAAAGGCAGAAGGTACTAATTCAGTGGAGTTGCACTGGTGTCTTGTGTTGGTTTTGCATGCTTTGGATCTTCAGAGCTATTGACAGTTTGTGCATGTGTGGCGTTGTTTGGCCAATTAAGCAAGTAATTATCTTAGATCTGGATGCAAACTGTACCGGCACTCTGCAGTTGTTACAATATGCTGTGCTCTCCATGTCGTTGGCATTATTCCTGTGAATATTTGCTCTGTATAACTGAACAAACCCATGTTTGAGAGGCAGCACAGCTCTGCCCTTCTCTAACTTCAGTGTTTTCTCTTTCCAGGCTGCCACTGCACCACCCTCGGGGCCACCTGCAGCAGGAGCAGTTCCCTTCTACAATCCCTCTCAATTTGCACAAGTGAGTAAAGGCCTCCCCTTTCCTTTGCCTTGTCGTTATTATCCAGTATGGCCCAGAGAAGCTGTGGCCCCATCCCTGGAAGTGTCCAAGGACAGGTTGGATGGGGCGTGGAGCAGCCTGGGATAGTGGAAGGGGTTCTGGTGGAATAAGATGGGCTTTAAGTTGCCTTTCAAACCAAGCCACTCTGAGTCTGTACTTTGAACCAAACATGATTCTGTGCTTCAGCAGCTTAATCTGGACTGTTCCACGTAGAGTGTTTAATGTGCACAGAGGGCCAGTCTGGCACCTGTTTAACAGGTTTCCCTTAAAACCTTTATTCCCTATTTTTTGTATTTAGTCTCCAACGTGACACTTTGACGCAACATTTTTTTTTTTATTCCTTCTTTTTCTCAGTCTCCTGCAGCCACTGGAAGTTCAAGACTGGGAAAAATTGGACAGAGGAAGTACCCAACTTTGAAGTAGAATACAATGGCTTTGTGTCTGGAATCCTCAATCATGTTCTGAGTATGCAAAGAACTATTCAGCCTTATGGCGCACGCTATCAGCTGCAGTTGACATGACAAAAATTTAATGATGGGTGTTTTTTTTTTCCATGGGTCTCCCTGCTTGCACCTCATCTACGCAAACCATTACCAAACATGAAATGTATGTAACTTTTCCTTTTTAAAAAAAACGGCTAGAAATAGCTTTGCTGTGATAAAGAATAGACACAAGGGAGGAAATAGTTGCTGTCTGTTACAGAACCTGTTTGTAAATTGCTTAGGCAATTTATTCCTTAAGTTTATTTTAAACCTTACGAGTGCAACCTTCCAAGACGTAGTTTCAGGGATTCCTTAATTTCTGAAGGATGCTCCCCTCTCAGTGGGGATTAAAAAAAATAAAAGAAACGTGTCCACATTGTAACACAACACTGTGGCCTTAAGAGGACCATGCACAATCGTGAGGCTTCCAGATTGTCAGACCTGGAGACGTTCCCCTGGGAGACGCCTCGGGCTCGTTTGTTTTTGGGGGAGCGGGGAGGGGGCCACAGCTCATCCAAATAAATTGTCCTACATTGAATGAAAACTGTGACTGTAATCTAAGACTAATTCGATTTGGATCTTTCCTAGTCTGTATGTAGTTTGTGGTTTAGACTCCTTGTAAAGCCAACTGTATAGTGGGAGGGAGCTCTGTATCATAGCCAACGCTGTTCTCTTGACGAGTGAGTGTTTGTTTAAGTGCAATACGGTTACTTGCTTTCTCTCGAACTGCTGGCACTGTGCAGCTGGGGGGTAACAGCTTGAAAGTTGTTTATTTTTTTTTTTCCTTTTGAGTGCCAGAATCAGTGTAATAATCCGTTCTTGAACCTCCGTTACTAAAATAACCAAGGTCTTAAGTAGCTAACAGCTGAATTTCAGAAGTACTAAAAAGTAGATGGGTTAGACCTCTACGGATGGACTTTTAAAACTTTAGGTTTAATATAGGAAATCTTGAAAACCATGATATGCAGGATTTATATTCGCTGAAGAATCTGAATTATCTGCAAAGAGAGAAATAAACTTTAAATATTTATTAAATCATTAGGCCATATTTTATTTAGAACTTGCCACCAAACTATTTGATTTTACTTGAATTTCTGCCCAGGAGTAGAAGTAACATGAATGTGAAACTGCCAGTGTTGGACCCCCGTTGGTTGTAATTTTTCCTTCTTCCGAATAACACCACTTTTATGAGATCGTGATCGCCTTATGTATGTCCCGAAAGGTTTGTACACAGCCCAAGTAAAACACTGTTTGGGGGGGGGATTAGAAACCTTTGTGTGATGGTCCATACTCAGTTCCAGCCGTGGGCAGCAGCAGTCAGTGTGGTTTACTTTTCTATAATTGAAACCTAATCAGACACTTGGCTTTCCTCTCGTCCAGCCAGGCTGCTGATTCCTTTCTCCTTTTCAGTAGAGACTGCCAAACAACTTCATTCGCGGCGGCTCCCTCTGAGCTGGGAGCAGCTGTCTTTCCTAAGTGTAAGATTTGACACTGTAAATTCTTAAATAAAATATTTTGCGCTCTGGAGCACTTTCACATTTTACTTTCTTCTTGTGGTTATTGCTTTAGCGAGCTGGGTGGACAAACCTCTCCTGATCCGTGTGAGGAAAGGGAGCCCGGAGTGTTCGGTGTCAGAACCGGCTTGTGTGTCAGAGTAGGGTTAGATGGGAAACTGGGAAAAAATTGCTGCCTGTGAGGGTGTGAGGCCCTGGCACAGGTTGCCCAGAGAAGCTGTGGCTGCCCCTGGATCCCTGGGAGTGTCCCAGGCCGGGTTGGAGCAGCCTGGGACACTGGGAGGTGTCCCTGCCCAGGGCAGGGGGTGAAACGGGATGAGCTTTGGAGTCCCTTCCAGCCCAAACCCTTCTGTGATTCTGTATTGAAACGATCAATATTGAAGCTTTTAGCCTTAACACGGGCACCTGTTAATGATTTTTTTAAAGTGTAAAACATTTACTTTAAGCTGCTTGTTTAAACGTGTCGCGACCCCACACGCCGAGGCCTCTCCGCTCCCTCAGGGCGCCCCGCGCTCCTCCGGCCCCCAGAGGGCGCTGCCGCGGCCGCCGCTGCTGCCAGGGAGGGGCCGGGGCGGCCATTGCAGAGCCGGGACCGGCATCGACACCGGGAACCGCACCGATACCGACACAGGGACCGGCACCGACCGCAGCGACCNCCCCTGAGGGGCCGCGGCCGGGCCGGTTCCGAAAGCCGCGGGTTGACGAGGTGCTGCCCCTGCTTTGCCCTGAGCTCCGCTCCCGCACCGCCGACCCTCGGGTGTTTTCTGGGTGTCGGAAGAGGCGGCGGCGATTTTCCGGCTGGGAGATCAGTGGAAATTTCCCGGCCTCTGGCCCCCGGTGCCGTGGGCAACGCGGTGGTGCCTTGGACGCCGTGTGCTCGTCAAGGGGAGCGAGCTGGGCTTTATCTGTGGGTTGTGCCCGAGTTTCCCTTCATGCTAAAAGGACGCAGCCTTGCCTCGAAGGCGTGTATCTGCAGCAGCGAGGAACTCGGTGCTCTGCTCTTGATAAATGAAATAACGGTGTTTTTCTAACAAGGTCATGCTAAGGTTTGAGTTGTGCTGGAGGGAGGCTCTGCGAGGAGATGCTTTCTCCTTAAAAAGCGCAGTTTGCGGCGCAATAATAACTCTTTATTCCTACGTGTTTGTTTTGGAGGAATCCAGGTATCCCGCGCCTTGGAATTCTGCAGGCGATGCATCTCCCTGCACATGCACCTGCCCTCCCCTCGCAGCTGAAGACGGAGCTGTCTGCGGTTCCCATGTCCCGCTGGCGCAGTTAAACCCTGTGAGCCCACAGGGCGGGAAAGGCGAGGGAATGATGCTGTGAGGAGCCTTTCGTCTGGAGCGGCGTCCACAGCTGGTACCCGGGGCAGGATGAGTACTCCAAATGGATTTCCGCAGCACTCCAGGGTGTGTGTTACTCGGAGCATGGAGGGTGGAGCAGTGCAGGACCTGCAGGCTAAAAAAGCTGGAAAAGGAGCCAAAAAGGAGGCTGGTGGTCATGCAGCAATTCCTGGTGAAGGTCCTCTGAGCCTGGGCACGCTTGTAAGCGAGACCTCAAAGCTGCTACCGGAAGAACTCAAAGCCAACATGAAAATTAAATCGATCACTCCACGGCCTCCTCGGAAACCCCGGCTGGAGCGCGCTGCATCTCTGGATGAGAAGAGCTGGAGGAGGTGGAGGCGGTTTAGAACGAGCCAGGAGAGTCTGACCGATCCCAATGACACGAGTTCCTCCAACGGTTCCCTGCAGGAAGCGTCCCCCAGCCCTCCCAGCCAGCCCTGCTGCCAGCAGAACTCCTTGCACAGCTCACCAGACGCCTCAGAAGCCAGTCCCTTGGGGAAGAGCAGAGGAGGAGGCACCTCCGACCTGGGCAAACGAGCCTCCGAGATCTCCAGTGCCTTTGGGGGGCTTCTGCGGGGGAAAGCGTTCGCAGGAGGCAAACCCCGGCTGTCCCAAATAGTGCCCCGACCCCTGCCCCCCGTGGAGCTCAACGTGGCCTCTCACACCCTGAGGACAGCTAATAGGATCGACTCAGATTGTCTGGATTACCAACATTATTCTCAGCACAAGTTTGGGAGGGTGAGCAGCAGCCTGAGCGACACCAGGCTGCACGGCAATGGGATGGTCTGTGATAATTGCTCCACGGACTCCATGAAATCCACCTTCAGCCTGCTCACTCCCATTCGAGCCAAGGATGTCCGGAGCAGGTAAGTCCCCCAGCTTCTCCTGGCGAAGTTTGGGGGTGTTAGAAGGGAGATAAATCCCACTGGGAAGGGGCAGGGAACTCCCAACTGCTCCAGAAGCAGCAAAGTCATTCTGTGTTATTTAACCTGCTGGGGAGACTGGAAACAGTTGGAAGATGAAAAGATGTGGTACAAATACTTGGCATTTGCTCCTTTTAGCTGCTTGGTTATTTCCATAATTAAGTCTGATCTGCTGTCAGTTTGCTTGTGATATTTACATAATCTGTTTTGAAAATTCAGAAACACTAACTGTGCGTGCCAGCAGTTGGGAAAACTGTTTTGTTTTTAAATCCAAAAGTACATTGAACTTAAACTGAAATGTTAAATGGCAGGAAAAAAACCCAAGTATTTTAGTTTGAAACGATCATGCGGCACATGCAGTGTTACCACAATCCTGCAAGGTGCTGACACTGAGGTTGTTTGGCTTCTGACAGGATCAAACCACCTTCTGGGAATTGCTCCAGTGTCCCACAGGAGCTCCTCTGCCCCACTTTGTCCAGGGAAAAATCAAGCCATTGATCCAAAGAGTGGGAGTTAGTGGTAGAGGGGAAAGTAATTATGAGATAAATTGGACTGTTACTAACTGGTAAAAAAGCCCCAGGAATAGATTGTTACTGGTTTGCCCTGAGGGTTTGCTTTCCCTTGCCTCCCTGGAGCAGGTGGTCAGAGGGGTGGGTTGCCCTGCCCTCACTGCCATTGTCCTGTCATCGTTATTTGCAGAGCTTAAGGAAGATTAAAAATGCTTATTCAACGTGCAGTCCTTGTGCCAACACCCCTGCCTGTGTAAGCAGCGTGTCCTTCAGAGAGGCAGGAGGGGTGGGACAGATCTGTCCTTGCCCACTGTGGTATTTTGAGACCTCAGGCTCAATAAATTGTTTGTTTTGAAGCTGATTTGAGGAGCTGAATGGAAGGAAGAGCTTCTCTGGGCAACGTGTGCCAGGTTGTCAAACCAATCTCTTCCTTCTGTGTCTGGAGTAAGTATTAGTGGGGCTGAAGGCTTTGGCTTCAGCCTTCTCAGCATCAGCCTCACCGTCCTCCTCATGTCCTGGCTTTGAAAGGCTGGTTTATGACTGACAATAGTTTTGTTTTATTGAAAATGATCCACGAACTCTCCAGAGAGTTGGAACTTTGTGAGGAAATTTAGGCAAACAAAACGATATATAAATACTAAACGCCTTCTTCCCAGCGTTACAAATCATTATTCTCTGCCCTTTCCTTAGATGCTTTTCTGTGGATCATGTGTTCACAGGAGCTATTTGGAAGGCAGCCTTCTGGCAAGTGGTGCCTTACTGGGAGCAGAGGAACTTAGCAGATATTTCCCTGATCGGAATGTTGGAATTTTTGTGGCCACCTGGAACATGCAGGGTCAGAAGGTGAGTGCACGGAAGTCTCCACAAATTGTGAGATACTCTTTTAATAAATCTTTACGTAATTAATATTGCTGTTTAATATGTTTTTCTTTCTTTTCTTTTTTTTTTTAATTTACTTTTATAAGAGGAACTTCCAGTGAATCTGGATGATTTCTTATTGCCAACAGATCCTGACTATGCCCAGGACATGTATGTCATTGGGGTTCAAGAAGGCTGTCCAGACAGGTAGCAAAAACAATGTAATGAACCATCTTCTTTTATTGTTAACTAATTACTTGGGTTTGAATTAGTCTGGGAATAGTCTCCATCCTATTAACATTTTCAATAATCAATGTATTCAGTGAGACTGAATTCCACTGCATGAGCACCAGGGGAAATGGGGTTTAGAGGAAAAACTCACAGAGAGCTGTAAATCATAGAATCATGGAATGGTTTGGGTTGGAAGGGACCTTAAAGCTCATCCAGTTCAATGTCCTGCCGTGGGGAGGGACACCTTCCACAAAGCCCCATCCAAGCTGGCCTTGGACACTTCCAGGAGTGGGACAGCCACAGCTTTTCTGGGTGTACAGAATTTGGTCCTGTTAGAGCTGCTGGTGGCAAAACTCCTGCAGATTTCAGCCCAGTAGTTCAGTGGAGGTTTTGCTTACTCTTAGTTGATGCTCTGTATCAGAGGGATTGCTGTCTCCACAATACTGATTTCCTCTCTGGTTGTTGTCTCCTGTACTGTCTGTGTGATCCAGCTGTTGTTCTTTCCTGCAGAAGAGAGTGGGAGATCCGCCTGCAGGAGACGCTGGGCCCCCACTACGTCCTGCTCTACTCTGCTGCCCACGGGGTGCTCTACATGTCCGTCTTCATCCGCAGGGACCTCATCTGGTTCTGCTCAGGTGTGTGGGGAGCTGAAAGGACTGCAGCCACAGAGTGGCCTGGCTTTTGCTCCCTCTCCCAACTGCCCTGCTCGCTGTCTCCAAAGGCTTTCCAGTGACAGCATCTTCCTTTTCCCCCTTCCAGAAGTGGAGTATGCGACGGTGACAACTCGAATTGTGTCTCAGATCAAAACCAAGGGAGCTCTGGGAATCTCCTTCACGTTTTTTGGGACCTCTTTTCTCTTCATTACCTCCCACTTCACATGTGAGACGTTTATAGTCCTGCTAGAAGGGTCCTGGTTGAGGGAGGAGGGGAAGGTGCTGTACAGAGGTGAAAAAGGCAAAGCTCAGGATTGCTGAGCTGAGAATGATAAGGGAGGATTGTTCAGAAACAAACTTATGAAAGAGCTGTTTTTAAAAACAGAAATGAACTCTGCACATTGTATCCCTTTCCCCACACTTTCTGCTACTATTATTCAGTGCATATATACTCTCTGGGTCAGTGTCACAGTTTACATATGGAAAATGTTCTTTGGAAGCTCCTGTTATAACCAGAAATGGCTGTTGAATGAAAATGATTCATCACTGGCAGCAATGGGGTTTGTGTCTTTCAGCTGGGGACAGTAAAGTGAACGAGAGGAAACTGGACTACAACAAAACCATTCAAGCCCTTACACTTCCCAAGAATGTTCCAGACACAAACCCATATCGGTCCAGTTCTGGTAAGTCTGAGGATGGTTATAACTCACACAATTATTTTAGTTCTTTCTGAAATTTTGGGGAGGGGATTTGAGAAAAAAACTGAAATGGCAGGGGAGGGAGAAAATTCAAAAAGGAATTTTTTATGTGATGCATTTTTCCAGCAATATGAGAATTTTGGTGTAATTGCAGACATGTTTCACTTTCCAGGTGTTTTCTAGAACAATTGGAAATGTATTTCAAAACTTAGGAGAAAGAACATTTTGTCACTTTGCATATACGCAGGTCAGAGCCTTGTTTGCCAAATTCAATTATTTTTTTCTTGGTACTGTGCTGCAAACACAATGACTAGAGAAATAACTATGTCCTTTCTCCAGAGATGAATTTACTCTTTATCTGCAGTGTATCATTAGGGGTTTGTGTTCATCCTGGTTTTAGGTCCTATGGGTAGTTTGGGTTTTTTCAGCTTTTTCTATGGTTTATGCCTGTTCCTTGAACACATTTAGCAGCCTGTCTTAAACACTTCTGGTTTGACTTTGCAGGTGATGTCACAACTCGGTTCGATGAAGTCTTTTGGTTTGGGGACTTCAACTTCCGACTGAACAAGGATCGGGAGACCGTGGATTCCATCTTGAACCAGAACCCGGACACAGACGTATCCAAGCTCCTGGTGTATGACCAGCTCACCAGTGAGATGAGTCGGGGTGAGGGGCACCTCTTTTCCTCCCTCATCTCCAGGAACAAAGGAATAATTACAGCCAAATCCCCATTTCCTGGAGACCTTTCTTGCTTTCTTTTCTTACGTTCCCTAAAATCATTTGCTGCTGTTTCATCCGACTCCTCCATAACCTGGGCATCATTCTGGCACAGTGTCCAGGGCATTTGCAAAGCAACATGAGCTTTCAGTGGAAGGGGAAGTGCATGGACCAGATGTTCTTTGTTTAAACAGCCACTGGCTATTTTTTATCATCACTGTGTAAGGATTTGGGCTTGTTCCCTTTCTGGAGCCTAACCCCAGGTCATGTATGTACATGGCTGTTGTGTCTAGCCAGCATTAGTAGAATCAGGGAGGAGGGATTTGTTCATGCACTTCTCTCCTCCCTTACAGGGTCTATTTTCAAAGGATTCCAAGAGGCTGATATCCATTTCCGACCTTCCTACAAGTTTGACATAGGGAAGGACAGTTATGACACCACTTCCAAACAAAGGACTCCTTCCTACACGGTAAGGGATGACCTGAGCACCTCACACCTGCACCAAAGGGGATTCAGTCGTGCTGAGATTTGTGGCTTAAGATCATCAGGGCATGTTGGGACTGTTTTGGAGGAAAGGATTGATGAACCTGTGAGCACAGGGAGGGTTTGGCACTGGCTGTTAACCTCTATTTGAGTGGATGCTATGCTCAGAGAACAGTGGGGTTTAACACACACTCTCCATGAATGGATCCCTTACACACTTACTTCACTGAGCGGATGTGATAAACAAATGGGTTTGTGTCTCATACACCAGTGCTGCTTTCCTGCGTGGATGGGTGTGCAAAGGGAGCTGATCCCTCTCCCCTCTCTGTCTCCAGGACCGAGTTGTGTTCCGCAGTCGGTACAAGGACGACATCCAGGCTGTCAAATATTCCTCTTGTCCCGTCATCAAAACCTCAGACCATCGCCCGGTGTTTGCCTTGTTCCGTGTGAAAGTGAGGCCTGGCAGAGACAAGTGAGTACCTCCTGCTGCTCTGTGTCATTGCACATGGCTCCAGTGGTCCTGATAGTTGCTCCTGGTTGGAGTTTGTCCTCTCAGGAGAATTTCTAAAACAGAATTTATCCCGTGTAACTCTCTACAGTCTGATTTTTTTACCCAGTGTATGCTGGTGGTCAGAGCAGTAAGAGCTTAAACCTTGCACTGGCAACTCAAATCCCTGCTTCCAGGTCCCTTAATCCTGAGGGGGATAAACAGAGCCCAGTGGAATGGACTGTAAATCTTTGTTTTATCTCAGATGCAGTTCTTTGTTTTCCCTGTCAGCTTGAGCAGCTTTCCTCTTCTCTTCCTCTTTCCCTCTTTGGGATCAGTGCTGTTTCCCCCCCCCACAGTGGGGGTTGCATTTCAGCATCACTGGATGTCAGTGGATTGTTTTGAGATCCTGCATGTTCTTAACTTGCCACTGTGGGCTGTTACACCACTAAAACTCCCTAGAAATTTGGTTACATGACTGGAATTTAGTTATTCTCTTTTCTGTGAGTAACATGGTCATCTAAAGTAACCCGGGTATCTAGAAGATGGTGTTTTCTCACAGCATTACATCAGCAGTGCAATTACAATTGGGATTTTTGTTTCTGGGTGTTAAACACCCATTAAACAGCAGCATTGCAGAGTGGGTGATACGTTTGTGCCCTGATCTGATGGCTTGTTTCTGTTGCAGCATCCCACTTGCTGCGGGGCAGTTTGACAGAGAGCTGTATTTAATTGGAATAAAGAGAAGGATCACAAGGGAACTTCAGAAACGACGGGAGCAAAAGGACCAAAAATCCAGCAGCATATGTAGCATTTCCTGAGCTGAGAGCTCTGCAATGCCTGTGGCAGAGGTGCCCTGAAAGAGGATTTCAGGCCGTGGCAAACTCTGCAGGGAATTGTCTGCTTAAGCACCTCTGGCAGTTGCTGTGGCTTGTGAAGAATGTCTTAAACCTCATCATGGATTCATCTGCATGAGCTAATCCACGTAGCTCAAGTGCTTTTGCTGAAGAAAAGGAGTCATTTATTTAAGACATCCATCCCAACAGGTATAATTGATTTATTTTTAACCAGACTATCTTAGGAAGCCATCAGGTGCAGCCTGTTGGTTGTAGGAGGACCCCTCAGAGGGCACAGCTGCTGGAACTGGCATCACCCAGGGCAAGGGACCTAAGAAAACCCTGCAGAAAGGTGAATTTTTTGTTTGTCTCTGATCAGTGTGGGGTTGGGGTTTTGTTCTTCTCTGTAGCCATGTGTACAGTACTCTGTAAAATGAGTCACAGGGACCAGTTAATGCCCTGGGGCAGTTCTGTGTGTGGATGGTGCTCCTGTACTGGGCTCGTGGGGTCCTCTGCAGTAAGATGTGTGTGAATGTACTCCTGTACATTGAAGTGTAGAAACATTGCCTTTCAATAATCATTCTACAGGCCTTCTGTTACTGAGGGGGTAAATACACTCTCAGGCCATAGATTTGGCTGCTGAGGCTGCTTGGAACAATCCCTCCCTGACCTCACTCGCCCTCCCCAGGGCTCATTAAACACTACCTGCCTTCAGCAGCAGGACACCCGAGTTTAAAATAATGGTTTAAATACAGTACTGTGTGATGCTTCACCAAAGTGATGTCAGGTACCGGGGAGGTTTGCAGAGCCCAGTCAGCTCCATTACCTCCAGTCACAGTCAGTTCCTCCTGGTTTTATTTTTCCAAATCTGTGAACTGTGAATAACTTGCTATTTTTGAAGTAGTGTTGTCTTAAGGCGAAACATACTACAAGGGCCAGTATGGCACCGGTCAAATGTTAAGTAGAGCTAATACTTACAAACTCCTCATGGGCACAGATGGATCATTTATCACCTGAGTCCCTAAAATACCTGCAAACACCTTGGAGGAAGTGCTGCTGACTATGCAACCTGTCCAAGACAGAGCTTCTGTTCTGCGGTACATTTATGGCACTGACCTGTCTGTAGCCATCAGGTATTTGGATTTCCTTTCTTTTTAAAGGAATAAAAATAAATTAATGCAATACCTTAACTGAGAACCAGCTCTTGGTGTTGTCATGTCTAGAGTTCTTTGCATGGTGTGTGTTTGGATGACCTGAGCTGTTTTTCTGCAGCTGTAAAGGAGGGACAGATTTCTCTGGAACTGTTTGAATTGAACAAACAAAGCACTTTTCACCTGCCAGCTCAAGAAACCCAGCCCTCAGCTGATGAATTCCATAACTCTTACTAGTTGTTTAGAGGCCTCTTTATTTTTTTTTATAAAGATACACAACAGCTGAACAGGATTTCCACACTGTTGGCTCCACAAGAAGCAATGCAACGGTTTCTTCTAGTTGCATGAGGAAAGGATGGGGTAAAGCAGGTAAACACCTGCCTCACAGTGCTCTGCTCCCAGTCTGATTGCTCCTCACCATCCACATCCAGCAGTGAAGTGCTGCAATGCAGCTGTTTATATTTTTAAACCCACGTGTTGGGGGATTATATAAATCAAATGTTTTATTCCTTGAGTCTCCATTTCTTCAGTGTGTCCCATGTGAGGTGGTGTCAGTCAAGATCACGTTTCTAAAATGCTGCAGTTTTGTTACCTTGACTCTGCTGTGAGACTGACAATTGTGTCTTCATTTTGCAAGGCCTTAAGTTCATCTGAGTGACGCTGAGGAAATGAGGTACAAGTTTAAGGTACAGCAGCAGCTTATCCTTTAATAACTGTTTGTATAACGACTCTGGAGGAAAAGAGCTTGTATTCTTTAGCACAGTTCACTTCTGAATGAAAAGCCTGGAGAACAGGATGGTTTTCATTCTCAAGTGTCCGTGTAGCATTTTGCAGTCTCTCTGCAGATGAACTCCACGGAGACTTGGTTATGCCATGGGTGTGCTTTCCTCAGAGCTCCAGCAAAATTATGAAGTTGTTCCCAGACATGTGACTCCCTGTAGGTACTAGAGATGGTAAATCACACTGATGAAGTGACTCCATGATTCGTAACAAAAACCTGGACTGCGGGAAACTTTTTGCCAAACCTCACAGGGATAGTAACTGTTATTTTCTTAATTTAGTTTGAGCAAGTCTTTGTTCACCTTGGTAAACAGCTGTAAATATTCTTTGAATTCAGACGTGTAAGCCAAGATCTTTAAGGTGCCACCACACCCCGCAGGAAGGAATCCTCCCCGAGCTCCTCACAGTCCAGGGCTCAGCGGGAGCACAGCTCCGTGGTGCCACAGTATGGCTGGGAAGATCTGGGGGAGGGAAGGTGGTATAACAACATTCTAATCTCAGAACCATCTGACAAAGGAAGGGGGTCCGTGGGCCGGGCAGCACGTGGGGCTCTATCGGAAGAGGCGGTAGAGCCGCGGGAGCCGCCCGTCCTTGCTGGAAAGCGCTGCCTGGATGTGCTCGTACGAGGGCAGGTCTGTCAGGTCACCCAGGGCAGCCACAGCTGGCTTCTTGTGCAGCATCTTAGTGACCACCCTCTTGATATCAGTAGGTTTCACTTGACCTGCAGCATAAAAAGGCAGAGGTGTGACAATGACATTGTAAACAGCACGCAGCAGCTTTCAGATGATGCTCAGAAAATCCATCACTAACTCTTCTCTGCTAATGCTTCTGGTTTTTCCTTCCGACAAAAACAAGCTCTGGAAGCCATTGAGATTAGCTTGAAATATATTTCTCTAGTATTTATGCCCCCGGGCTTTCAAAGGCAGTGGAACTGTGCTACAAGAAGATGTTCTGAGTTGCCCTGCTCTGACTGTACCCCAGGCAAGGGAAAACATTGTCCACTCACCGATGAGGGCACAGAGCTCGTGAGGAAGCTTCCTGGTGTTTGTTGCCAACACCTGCCTTCCCACATCCTCAAAGATCACTGGCCTGGACTCGAGGTTCATCATCAGCATTGACTTGAGCTGCGTCTTGGCTCGCTCAAGTTCTACCTGTGAACGAGCAGGAAATAAAAACAGATGTTCAAAAAATTCTAACACAGGGTAACCTGGAAGAGTTCTGCAGACAATGTGTTCACAGAAGGCCAGGATGGTCTGGGTTGGAAGGGACCTTAAGGCTCATCTTGTTCCACCCCCTGCCATGGGCAGGGACACCTTCCACAGACCAGGTTGCTTCAACCTGGCCTTGGACACTTCCAGCTCAAAGACCATCTGCACAGTCTGCAAGTTCAGAAGTGCTGCTGACCTCTCCCACTGCTCCTGCCATGAGGATGAATTCTCTGGTGATGATTTCCACCATCTCCCGAACCTGTGGAAAACAGACCATGGAAAGATGAGAACAACACCTACTTTACCAACATCACTGAGTGATGTGGTTTCTTTTTAAGGACACCTGTCCCTGACTCCCTGTACCTGTTTTGGATCTGCACTGGCATGGATGCACAGGAGACCTGTGTCCTCGTAACTGTGGTGGTAAGAGGTTGCATTATACATCCAGTGGTGCCTGTGAGCATACAAAGAGCATTTTAAAACTCAAACCCCACAATTTACATATAGAAATTAAACAAACATGGTCAGAGGGCACCCTCGTAGTGCATTTTCAGGATTCTCAGCAGTGCCAATGAGGCTTTCACCCTCTCAAAATGCCAGCTGACCAGCCAGCTTCATGATTCAAGCAGAACAGGCTGATGTAGAGCCTGGGGGTGTTTGCTTTCATTTTTAACGTGTGAACCTGCTGGAAAACTGTTTCTGCTCTCCCTTAAACAGAAAGACAAACCAACCTGTTGAGCACATTGAGGTACAGGCGGGTGAACATGCCCTTGCCAGGCCCTCCAGCTGAAAAAGAACCACCACCTCCCATCATCATGTTTAGCACCGCAAAGGGAATGAAATCTTCCTCCTGAATGGCAACAAGAAACTCAGTCAAGGACCAGCAGAACTCTCAAGGGAAGAACAAAAGGAGGAGACATGGCACAGGAGGAGTGTGAAGGTCAGTGCCAGTGAAAAGCTGCTTGTCTGTACATGCAGCAGCAAGAGTGCCAATGTCTGTGGAACGAGTCAGTATTCTGGGATTCTTCAAGTACAGGGCACACAAAACAAGGGACTTCAGGTTAATACTTACTAAAAACGAGCAGCTTTCTAAGCCAATCATGATGTGGGTGAGCTCTGGGATGGGAGTAGGGCCCAGACTCACATCTGACATGTCTTTCTCAACCTGTGGGAAGAACAGAGTAAAACTGGTTGTCACTGCTGTTGTGTCCAGCCTGACACATTCCTGATACTTTGTGTTATAGCTGCCATGGCCACTTTTGGCTCATATTCATGAACAGTACAAAACATAAAACCAAAAATCAGCTCAGCCCCAAATCTGCTCCTTGAACTGACAGCGAGAGGCCCGACATCACCTCCCCCACTCACCTTGAGGATGCCTCCCGTGTACTGAGCCACGGATCTGTCCACGCCCCTGCTCTGCCCAGTGCCCCACGCTGGCTCCACTCCCAGCAGGTATTTCCTGGCACACTCCACCAGCTGCTCGTGCTCGATGCCCACCCCAGCCAGCACCATCCTGTCAGGGGTGTAGTAGCTGCGCAGGTACGAGTGCAGCACCTCCCGATCGATTCTGTCGGTGTTTTCCACAGGGCAGAACCTGTTCAGCCCAACTGTGTTGTCTCTGAAGGCTGCCTGAAAGGGAACAGACACCTCACAGCCACCCTAAAACCCTCATCTAAACCTTCCCTTTCTGTTTTGGAATTAAGCTGACTTGTTTAATGGGGGAAAGGCCGAGGATTATTTTAGTTTGGGTTAGAAACTCACATTAACAAAGGTAAGTTATAGATAGATATATAGATATATCTATAGATAGGGTTATTTTAGTTTAGGTTAGAATCCTTCACAAGTGTAGAATGCTGGATTTCAGAACAGGGGAAAAGCAAAATTTTCCCACTGCTGAAATCTAATTGAGTAACAAAACTCCCCCTGTAGTTTTAAAACAAAATAAACCCTGAGGCTGCCAAAAAAATTTAAGAGAATGCAGAGGGCTGAATGGCAGGAGGAATTTTCAGCGTGTTACCGCATGGATCATCTCAGTGAGGAGAGGCTCTGGGTCAGGCCTCATGTTCAAGTCCTCCAGCTCAAACCGTATGGCTGCACGGGTCATCTCAATCTCTTCGTCTGTAAAACAGGACACAAAGCGAGAGTGAACACCCCCCAACTGCTGCAGGGAAAATCCCTGATGAGCTCCATCAAGTGAAGGAGTCAAAGAGCAAGGTGTGTGTTGGAAATCTTTTTTTTTTTGAGGCAGAGAATCCTGTTCCCAGACCTGATAACCTGGGCTGCAGCGCCACGTCAGCCAGCAGGTTCACCACGGTGTCCAGGCCTCTGGCATCAGCAGACACAGCGTACATGATGGTGTCCCTGCAACACAAACACACAAGTCCTGCACTGACTCCTGTGAGCATTCAGTACCATCTCGGTATCAGGGAATCACAGATAAAGCTGCTTCGCTCGTTAAATGCTTCCGAAAGGAAACAGAACTGACTTTTATAACCCTTTTAGGTTCCCTTTTGTTGCTTCCCAGCAGCCACCACAAATGGATTTCTGCTGCTAAAGAAACAAAAAGTGGCTTTTGCTGCCCCACACCAGAAAAAGGAACTCAAAGGTGCTGTCAGTGCAACACCACTCACACAAGGTAACAACACACAGAAAAGTGCAGGAAGAGAATCCCACCTGGAGGCCTGGCAGTCACAGATGCCCCCGTGCCTCTCTAAGGTGAGGAGAATTTCATCTTTGCTGCCAAACTGAGCTGTGGACTAAGAAAGAAAATACCAGTGTTAGTAATTAGTAAAGCACTAAGTGTTTATAACCCCTTAGTGTAGCCCAGAACAAGAATCTTCCACACTCAAAGGGTTTGACTGATACTGACCTTGGAGGTGAAAGCACAACAGGCTTTCAAAATGTAACATTGGTCACAGAAATTAATTGGGAATTAAGATGATCAGAGGGAGGGGAGGAAAGGCTGAGCGAGCTGGGATTGTTCATCCTGGAGAAGAAAAGCTCCAGGGTGACCTAACTGTGCCTTCCAGGGCCTGAAGGGATCCTATAAGGACAGGGGACAGGGACTATTTACAAGGGTCTGGAGGAGCAAAAGCAGGAATAGATTCAGACTCACAGAGGGGAGATTGAGGTGCAGGTTTGGGGCAGGGGCTGGGCAGTGCAGGGCAGTACTCACGGAGGGTGACTGCTTTTCCAGGAAGTGGGAGATGCCACTGAGGTACTTGGCTTCGTGTCTTGATCCCGAATTTACCAGAACTGCCATTAAGGAGAGAATAACCCCGTGTGATTTTACAGCGCCGGTCCTCACACAGGGACCCCCGGCCGAGGCATCACGGCCCGGCCCGGTCCCCCCTCCCCGGTACTCACTGCCCACGGTGCAGAACTGCCCGAACTTGTTCTGGGAGGCGACGCGCAGCCCGTTCTCCAGCACCGTCACCCGCGTCTCGAACCGCTCCCGGTTCTCCGCTGTCGCGAACACCGCCTTGGGCACTCCGGGCAGCGGGCACGTCAGCGACACTCCGGGGTACCCGCCGCCGCCGCTGTAGCTCCGCGCGGCCGCCAGCCCGCACCTGGGGACACCGGGACACCGTCAGCGCCTCCGCCACGGCCGGTACCGACCGCTGCCCACCCCTGGGCCGGTCCCTAGCGCTGGCCGCCCTCCCTGCNGAGCCCAACCCCTTCTCCTTCCGCGAGTTCGTCCGCTCCAAGGCCCGCGGCGATGGGGCGAGCCCAGACCCCCAGGTAAGGCCCGGAGCGGCGGTGCAGCCCGGCTCTGCCCCGCCGAAGCGCCGGCCTCAGCCCCGGTCTCTCCTCTCCAGGCGACGCCGCCCGGACCCGTCGCGCTCCCTCTTCCCACAGAGGCCGGGGACGAGGAGGAGGAAGAGGAGGAGGAGTAGTGGAGCGACAGCTACCAGCCGCTGGCCGTGGAGCGGGCACACCTCGCTGCCGCCGGGTCCTGCGCGGGGTCCCTGGGCTGTGTCCCGCTCCGCCAGCCCGGCTGCGAGCAGGTGAGCGCTGGCTCAGGGGAGCCTCGGCTGCCCGTCTGCGAAAGCGCTTTCCAGCACCTTCCCTGCCCCTCTGCTTTGGGCATGACCCGGGTGACTCCCCCGTGCTCCTGTCCCTTGGGGTCACGTTCATTTAGAATTGGCAGCGCTTAATTAGTCGCGGCTGCGCTGCCCCGCAGGATCGCTGAAGAGGTTTCCAGAGGGGGAAACTGAGTGTGAAATTGAGCTTGAGTGTTCTGGAAACCACGAGACTTTCCAGTGTTACTGATCTTGGGAGCGTTGGGAATCTGCACTCTCAATCCTAATGAGAATATTTCTTTTGTAGCTCAAAGAAGAGAATGCTGCTTTAAGAAACAAGATCAACAAGCTTCAGATTCTCTGTGAAACTCAAGCAGAAAAGTGCGTAAGACACGCTGCGGGGGAATAGCACGTAAGGAGTTGTCTTAGAGGAGATGCTCACTGGAAACAGGGACCTCAGAGAAGAAAAATGGAGTTGAAATTATGCTATTTATTTGAAAAAAACTTTTAAAAGTTGTTTTTCTTATTGAAAAAGTCTTGGAAAGTTCAGTTCAGGTGGTGAGTCAATGCAGGCAGGCTGCGTTTTATAAAGCTTCAGCTTAACGAAGCAATTTAATATTAACCTCCTTCCTTTGAAGCAAAAAGAAATAAAACATTTTTTGCTGATGAGCAGCTTGGGAGATTTAAATTTCCTGGCGTGAACCCAGAGACATGTTACAGGCACTTACTGTACGTTGCCTCTTGTTTTTTAAGGCTGAGGAAGCTTGAGAAAAAGCTTGAGGAAAACAAAATCAAAGAAGAGAAGGAAGCGCAGGATCTGGAAGCAATGGTGCAGCACGTGGAGCAAAACCTCCAGCTGATGACTGTAAGTGCTGGTGTTCCCTGTATTTCCCAACACCAGCCATACCCCTCCAAGCTGGGGGCTGGAATCGCTCATTCCTGGGTGTCCCAAGCTGCCTGTGGTGTAAATAATCTTTGTTCCCTTTCAGAAACGGGCGGTTAAAGCCGAGAACTGCGCTGCCAAACTGAGGCAGGAGAACGCCCTGCTGCAGGTATGGAGCAGCGTTAGTGGGGCGGGAGGGATGTGAGGAAGAACTTCTTCCCGTGGGAGGTGGCAGAGCCCTGGAACAGCTGGAACAGACATCCCAAACCCCTCAGGATGTGTTCCTGTGTCACCTGCTCCAGGTGACTCTGCCTGGGCAGAGGTCCATTCCAACCCAGGAATTCTGGGAAGACACTCCCAGGCCCTCTGGCTGTGGGATCTACTCATTGTTTATTACAACCTTTTATTACTCCTGTGTTAGTGAACTATTACCTAAACATTAACTGTGTGTGATTACATAAACACTTGCGTTCATTAGTTGTAAATATCTACTGGATACTTTGTTGTGGATGTTTCTCTCAGTTTTTCTGTTTCCCCCCAGGCCCAGCTGAGCAATTCCCGGTTGGAGGCGGAGTCGCTGCGGGCGGGACAGGCGGGGCTGGCGGTGGCCAAGCAGAACGCGGAGGTGGCCCTGCAGCACCTGCTCCGGGTCACATCGAGCTCCCGCAGCTCCCTCCGGTGAGCCGGGACCCCCCGACCCCCCTGCCCTGCTGCTCGTCCTGCCCCTCTCACCCTCCTCTCCTCTTCCAGGCAGCTGCTCTCCGGAGCCGAATCCCTGCAGCTCGTCGCCGATCTCCTGAGATCCATCGACAGGATTTCGGAGGTGCCAGAGGACGGACAGTGACTCGGACTTTGCTTTCGTGCAGAAACTGTTGCTGAGAAGGGAGTTTTTAACAACGTGCGAGACTGAAGTGGCTTTTCCATTCCTGCCCCCTGAGTGGACAGGAGGGNGCCGGGGCCCCCCGGGCTCCCCAGACCCCGCCGGGGCTCGACCTCAACGCGGAGCGGGACAGGATCCGCCGCGAGATCGAGGAGCTGGAGCGCAGCCTGGAGCCCGGCTCCGAGCTGGCCGTGTCCGACTGCAGCCTCAGCTCCGGTACGGGCTGCGCGGGGCGCTCGGCGGGAGGGGCTGGTGTTGGTGGTCAAGCCCCAGAGCCGGTTGATGGAGGGGTTTGGTCAGGGCTGGGCTCACGGCACCAATAAATCGCGTCAGGAATTTCACAGCGTTTCCTCAGCGTTTCAACGGGCATCGCAAAGTGCCGCGGGCGCCGCTCCATCCCAGAGCCCCCCGCAGCCCCTTCCCAGGGCAAGGGCAGGGGGAACAGCTCGGGAATCTCTGCCCGTGGTGGCTTCACCCACAAGGCTGAGCGACTTCTGGCACTCCGAGTGTGGCCGAGGGGCTGCTGGTGCTTTCCCAGTCCGTGTTTCTGTTGGCTTGGGATGTTCAGTTCCCTGCACACCCTGCAGCCTCTCGTTTGCCCCCGCGGTGCCGCTGGATTGTTGCTGTAGTTATCCGAGGCTGCTCTTTTTGTCCTGTTCTAGAACAGAACAAGTGTAACTAAATACAATTTTTAGTTGACAACGTTGTCAGCATCCAGAATCTTTAATTGTCAGGTATGAGATCTCTGTGGTGCTTTATTCTCTTTGCTGTAATTGAAAAGTTTTAGGGTTGGAGCTTTCCTTTTGTCCTACTACAATCAGCATTTTTTCATTTTGTTGTCCAACAGATGATGATGAAGACGATGAAGATTCTCATACTGAAATGGTAATTGTTTTATTTTGTTTTGTTTTTTTTTTTCTTTGAACATATATTTCCATCTATCTATTGAAGGAAGTAGGAGAAAGGGAAACTTCCCCCTGTTCTGGGGAAATCCAAGCAGCTGCCTTGGCTCTGTGCTCAGAAAGGGTTAATAACAGCCCTGGGGTTTGGATATTCCTGCCCAGGACTTGGTGTAACAGTGTAAGAGACAGATTTCTTCATATGGCAACAACTGACAGGGGTCAGAGGCCTCTGCTCTGGTGCTGCTGATCCCTGGAAGCACCACAGGCTGTGGGTCAAGCAGCAGGTTCAGCCAAGGAAGTGCTGAGTTACAAAGTTAATTTGATTCCATACCTGCCTTTAAAGCAAGTATTTCTCTCCCTTTTCCCCTTATTTGCCTCAAGGACATGGAAAGGGAAGAAGACAGCAGTGAGGATGACCTCGACAGCCTGCCCCAGGATCCAGAGACGTGCCTGCAGATGAACCACGTGTACCAGGAGGTCATCCAGGAAAAGATCGAGGAAGTGGAGCTGCTCCTTGCACAGAACAGGGAGCAGCAGGTGAGCAAAACAGGAGTGGAAGGTTCATTTCCACACNACGGCCCCTCGAGCCCTTGCGTTCCTGTCCCCCGTGTCCCGCTGTCCCCGTGTCCCCTCCCGCGCCGGTCCCTGTAGGACCCGGGGGCGCCCCACGTGCGCCGAGCCCCGCCCGGATTGGCTGCGCGGCGTCACGCGGGCGGTCAGCTGACGCGGGGGCGCAGCAGCGATTGGTGGGCGCGGAGGGGGNCTGCAGCCTCTCGTTTGCCCCCGCGGTGCCGCTGGATTGTTGCTGTAGTTATCCGAGGCTGCTCTTTTTGTCCTGTTCTAGAACAGAACAAGTGTAACTAAATACAATTTTTAGTTGACAACGTTGTCAGCATCCAGAATCTTTAATTGTCAGGTATGAGATCTCTGTGGTGCTTTATTCTCTTTGCTGTAATTGAAAAGTTTTAGGGTTGGAGCTTTCCTTTTGTCCTACTACAATCAGCATTTTTTCATTTTGTTGTCCAACAGATGATGATGAAGACGATGAAGATTCTCATACTGAAATGGTAATTGTTTTATTTTGTTTTGTTTTTTTTTTTCTTTGAACATATATTTCCATCTATCTATTGAAGGAAGTAGGAGAAAGGGAAACTTCCCCCTGTTCTGGGGAAATCCAAGCAGCTGCCTTGGCTCTGTGCTCAGAAAGGGTTAATAACAGCCCTGGGGTTTGGATATTCCTGCCCAGGACTTGGTGTAACAGTGTAAGAGACAGATTTCTTCATATGGCAACAACTGACAGGGGTCAGAGGCCTCTGCTCTGGTGCTGCTGATCCCTGGAAGCACCACAGGCTGTGGGTCAAGCAGCAGGTTCAGCCAAGGAAGTGCTGAGTTACAAAGTTAATTTGATTCCATACCTGCCTTTAAAGCAAGTATTTCTCTCCCTTTTCCCCTTATTTGCCTCAAGGACATGGAAAGGGAAGAAGACAGCAGTGAGGATGACCTCGACAGCCTGCCCCAGGATCCAGAGACGTGCCTGCAGATGAACCACGTGTACCAGGAGGTCATCCAGGAAAAGATCGAGGAAGTGGAGCTGCTCCTTGCACAGAACAGGGAGCAGCAGGTGAGCAAAACAGGAGTGGAAGGTTCATTTCCACACTTTCCTGGGTTGCTCTCAGAAATCAGGGATTTGTAAGAGACACTGACACTGTTGAATTAACTCTTGTGTTGCAGAAGGAAATCATGGGTGAGCTTGATGGTTCAAAACCAGCCAAGGCAGGAGATGGCAGAAGTCTAGCTGCAAATGTATTTTTGGGTCATTTTATGAAGCCCTACTTTAAGGATAAAACCACAGGAATTGTAAGTAACTGTTTCTTCAGTGATGGATTGACATTGTAACTGTGTTAAAACTGTGTAACTGAAGGTCACTCCTCAGTCTGAAACGATTTTCTTCTCCCTTGTTACTGACCCTCTTAGGGAAGTGCCTGGCTGTGGGTTCTGAGGAGTGGAATTCCAGACATGGGGATGTGAACATTCTTGGGTTTAACTTGACTTTGTCTCCGTCTCCATGGCCCAGTTCTGTGCTGCTGTTTAAGGCACTCCTTGAAATCTGACTGGCTGTGAAACTGAGTTTTCTCAGTTTCTGATTTTTTTTCTGAGGCAAATATTAGTACTTTTTTTCCCCATGTATTTTTAAAGGGTCATTAAAAAGGAGATCTTGGGGTTTTTTGTTGCAGCCAAGATGTCAACCCTCACCATCAATAATTTAATATATTCAAGCAATGACTGGTAGTTTCTCTAGTAATAATTGTTTACCTAACCCTTCTCATCCTCATCAGGGCCCTCCTTCCAATGAAGAAGCCAGGGAAAAGGCAGCTCAGGGCATCAAATCCTTTGAACAGCTGCTTTCAACAAAGTGTAAGTGACTCCAATGCTGTTCAATGTTCTGCCAGAGCTCCAACAAATACTGTTAGTGTGTGTGTGTGTCCCATTTACATCTGTTTTGGTGCACCCACTCCTGGGAGCACTCCAAGTCCAAGGAAGACTAGGGGAGTTCAAGGGACATTTCCAGCCCTGGGTGGTCACAAACTCCTGGGTGGTGGTTTTTGGTGAGACCACGTTGGGGCTAAAGCTGAACGAGAGGCTGCGCCTTGCCACGGGGGGTTCAGGCAGGGAGCTCTTGCTGCAGGCCTGGGGGATGGTTCCCAGGGGTGTGGGAAGTAGTGGGTGTCCCTTGGCAGTGGTTTTTGCACTGATCCCTGGCTGCTCCACTGTTTGGTTTAGGGAAGAGCCGAGAGAAGGCGCTGCTGCAGAAGTCGGTGGTGAGTGACCGCCTGCAGCGCCTGCTGCAGCCAAAGCTCCTCAAGTGAGTACTGCACAAACTCTCCCTCCTCTGCTCAGAACAGTGTATGAGAAGGAAGGAGAGGGTAGACATGGACATTGCACCTTCCCCCAGCAAATTCCGGCATAAACTGTGGGTGTTTGTTGGATTTTATGGCCATACCCTGTTCTGGGTCAGTGACTACACTGAGGGGGACAAACCAGGACAGTGACTGGGCCATGTGGGGAAAACTGGGAGAACAACAGTTCTGTGTGGGAATCAAGTGGAAGGAAAGAATGGTACTGATGGGGAACCTGTCTCTGCTGTGGGTCTTCTGATGCCATTGACTTCATTCCCATCTTGTCCTGTCTTTGAACAGGATGAGTTATTGGAATCAGAAACTGGAGATGGTCAAGACTGAGATGGAGAAACAGACCTTGGAAAAACAAATCAAAGAACTGGAGCAAGAAATAGAGGCAATAAAGTGAGAAGTCTTTTTATGTTCTTGGTGAAAAACGAATGTCTCTTCTTGGAGTTTGCCTCTTAAAATTTCCCTCTTTCCACTTCCAGATGTGAGGTTTGGAGAAATGTTTCTTTATTTTGGCTTGTAAGTAACAAAGGGCTGTTGAGGCTCTGCAGCTCTTTACTAAGAAATACTACAGAATGTCTATACCCAATGTCTATACCCAATATAAAGGTGCTACTTTAGACAGCTCTTGGTTTAGCAACGAAGGAGGAGAGAGCCCTGAATTTTTGGTAGTTTTGATCTTTTGATCATTAACATGTCCAGAGGAATGTATTTGGCTGTTACATTAGCTGTTTCTCCTGTTAATCCAAGTTTTCAGGTGCTGTGGAAGTCAGGCACAAGTGGGAGGAATAAGGTGAAGCAGGATCAAGGAGAGAAAATGTTTAAATAGCCATTTAACACAGTTGTTTTCTTGCTCTTTCTACCTCCTGCTTCAGCCAACTCCCAGAAAGTGATTTAATAGGAAACAGATTCGATGAGCACGACTGGGACAAGATTTCAAACATACATGTAAGTTGGGGGCTCAGCTGCTTTTCTGCTTCTGAGTTCTGTTCTTTCTCTTGAGAATCTCCTGACCTGGGTTGCATCCCCTGTTTCCATCCTGCATGTCTCCAAATTGACTAAATGATCTCAAATTGTTTAATTTGATGATGTAATTCTGGAAAACGCGGAGATAAAATGTATCTGAAATACAGAATGTTGGCATTCCTGTCTGTCAAGGTGTCCCAGATATGGCACTAAACATTTTTGTTGTTTCTTTTAGTTTGATGGGCGACGTAGTTCGGAAGAGCTGAGGAAGTTTTGGCAAAACTGGGAGCATCCAAGCATCAACAAAAAGGAATGGACTGAGGAGGAAATAGAGAGGCTGAAGCAAATAGCTGCTAAACACAATTACCTGGACTGGCAAAGCATAGCCCAGGAACTGGGGGTAAGGTCTGAGCATCACAAACTGGTTCATTCTGACCTCACTGTTCCTCCTGTCCAAGAACAGTAACAAAAAAGTGTGAAACTTTAGCCTTTCCCTCTGATTTTTTATCCCCATAAATAACCTGTTGCCTGCTTGTCTCTTTGCTTTGTCTTAAGACAAACAGGACGCCTTTCCAGTGCTTGCAGAAATACCAAATCTATAACAAAGATTTGAAAAGGAAAGAATGGACCAAGGATGAGGATCAGATGCTTTTGGAGCTGGTTCAGGAGATGAGAGTGGGAAACCATATCCCATACAAGAAAAGTAAGTGACCTGCAAGTGACAAAGGCTTCCACTCACCTGGAATTTTTCACTCTCCCATTCTCTTTTTCCCTTGGTGGGACGAGTGATCTTTGTGCCTTTGCCTACCTGGAAGTTTCATTGTGCAGCTTCGTTGTATCAACAACAATTTAATATCTTTTGGAAACTTTATCCATCTTGGGAATTTGGTTGAAACTGGCTGAGTGTTAACAAGAGCTGATGGTTGTGTGAGGGGTTCTTTTATGACCAAATCACCAGAACTCTTCCCTAGAGAGCCACTATTCCTTCCTGGCCAGCTGTTTGGGCAGTTTTCAGTGCCCAGAAGTGACATTCTGTGTGTGCTGTGCTCTTCCCATTATTCTGTACCGTTGTTTAAGAAATTAAAATGCTGCTAATGGGAATGACTGCTTGAAAATCTCACAATTAGAATGGGAGTAAAGGAAGAAAAGTTGTTTACAAAACATTTTAAACAGACCTTTGCATTTCTAGTCGCTTATTACATGGAAGGAAGAGATTCTGCTCAGCTGATTTACCGCTGGACAAAGAGTGTGGACCCCAGCCTGAAGAAGGGACCCTGGACACCAGAGGAAGATGCTGTAAGTTCTGTTCTCTGGTGTTTGGAATTGCAGGGTGGCAAGGTCAGGCTGCTGAGGAGCTGCATGGCTGTGCAGAGCTGAGCTTTGTCAGAGGCACAGGGGAGTGTAAAACAGACCCAAGTGGGCAGTTTACAGAAGGTTTAGAAATTCTAAACACCTCAGAGATTTGCAACAGTGGAGACAGGTACAGCTACTCCTGTCTCAGGCCTGTGAGGATGTTATTGGTGAGCATTTCACCTCTTGCTTTGTCTGCTGGGCACAGATGCTATTGGCTGCAGTTAAGAAGTACGGAGAGAAGGACTGGTATAAGATCCGGACAGAAGTGCCAGGCAGGAGCGATGCTCAGTGCAGAGACAGGTGAGTGTGTCAGTGTCCCAGCAGTGCTTCAGGTTGTTACACAGAGCCAAGGCACATCTTATTTTACAGATGTTTGCTTTGCTTAAACCAGTGTCCCCTGAAGGGAGGTTTTATAAGGTGGTTACGGTCTAAATACTCTTAAGGGAGTAGGGATGGGACCCTTTAGAAATGGTAAATGCCTCATTAGGAGTGTTGGGTTTGTTGAGTGTGCAGTGATGATTTGGACTGTACAAGCAGGATTGAGTGTTCCTTTCTGTGATGTTTTCATCCTGAAGGTACTTAAAAGCATTGCACTGGGATGTGAAGAAAGGCAAGTGGAGCTTAGAGGAGGAGGAGCAGCTGATTGAACTGGTTCAAAAACATGGGCTGGGTAAGTGGTTTTGTGGATTAATCCCTACAGGTTTAGGGAAGTGTCATTAAAGATTCAGGCTCTGCTTTGTTCTGGGTGTTGCAGTTTTCCCTGTACTGTGTGTTGTGGGAATTGAGGATTTAAGATCCATTCATGCAGTAACTCTGGCACAAGGAAATGAATAATAAGTGTATAATGTTCTGCACTGAAAGGCCTTTGTGCTCATTGTGGGGCACTAATGGTCTTGTTTTACATCCTCTGCATCTTTTTTAGGTCGCTGGAGTAAAATAGCTTCCGAGTTACCACATCGGACTGGCTCCCAATGCCTGAGCAAGTGGAAGCTCATGATTGGGTCTAAGGTATTGTGCCTTGTGATCCTGCCCCATGAAATTTTATCTTTGTGATTTGGGAGATGTGCAGCCAGGGGTGAACAGTGGCTAAAACCTGTCTCTGTTCTTTTTGACCGAGAAGAAAAGATCCAGGGCAGCAAAACGCCTCGAGATTGGGGAGAGTTCCACCTCTTCAGAGAGCAGCAGTGAGGACATAGAACTGGACTTGGCAGACACTTCAGAGGAGGAGGAGGAGACACCAAGCAGGACAAGCAGGGAGGAGGGTGCATTGCCCAGCATTGATCTGTGGATACCGACACGGCCGGACACGCAGGAGGCAAACAAAAGGAGATACCAAATCTCACCCCTTTTCTCTCCTGCTGATGGAGGGACCAGTAGCAGTGACATTCCGAGGGCAGCCTGTGATGGGGACACGGACAGAGCTGCTGATAAATCACCCGAGTTGAACACTCTGCTGAGGGGCATCGCTCAGTCCCACTCCACGGACACGCTGGTGAAGAACCCGGCAGAAGTGATGGCCAAGGTGAGCTGGGCTTCTCTCTGTGCTTGCTGGGCTGGCAGCTGAGATCAGAAGGGACTGAGCCATGCAGTTCCTGCAGTGAGGAGACGGTGTGATGAGCAGTAACGTGTCTGTCGGCTGCTCTCTCCCAGCGCCATGGGAGGGAGCTGTTGGAACCTCGGCTGTGGGATTGCACAGAGATTTCTAGCGCTGCCTCCCCAGGTGTTACCTAGAAAAGAGCTGCGTTCTCTGTCACACAAGCCAACCTTTGTTTAGATCTTCACAAAGCAGGATTGTTCAGGGAACTGTGGCGTCTATGAAGAGTTGTTACACATCCATATCTGAGTGTGAGCTGGGTTTTCACCAGGTTATCTGGAGTGAGCAGTCTTTAATGTGCATTAGGTACAGCACTATTTTACTAGTGGAAGTTTAGGGGGAAAGCAGTGACTTCTGCAAACATTTTGCTGTTTCTTCCCTTGTGCTGTTAAGTCAAAAAAATGCAAAGAGACTCACCCAGTGACTTCTATCCCTCAGTGTGGGTTTTGGTAAACACTTCACACAAAAGCTTTTATGAAACAGACATTTGGTGCTGTGATAATGCATGAGAGCTAAAAGATAAGGTAAAAGCCTGCACTTCAGGGTTGGCTTGATTTAATAGATACATACTTTCAACAGCAGGACTGTGGAAAACTTGTACCTGCTGTGCATTGTCAGGGCAAAATGTGCCTTTCTGTGAGTTCCTTTTATCTTTCCTTGTGTGCTTTCGATTCAGGCTGCCCAGCGTGGAAAACAAGTGCTGCAGGTTACCCTGGAGGATGTGAGGAGAATATTAAGGAATAACACATTCTTCCAGAAGAAACTTGTAAGTGCCTCTTCTGTCTTGTCTTGTGATGTGAGCACTGTCAGGCTGTGTTTAGTTGGATTTTTTTTTTTTTTAATATCTTCTTGCACTGTTGTCCCAAGAGAAAAAGCTCATTATTTTGAGTTATAACTGCCCCGTGAATAGTTTGTGCTGGGACAAACTACTAGATCTCTAATTGTGCATTTTTTTCCATGCACAGCTGTTCAAGATGCTAAAACCTCCTGTTGGCCTTTTAACAAAAACCCCTGGAGTTGGTGCAGCTGCAGAACAGAATCTCCAGGGGCTGCAGAACGTGACCCACAAAACTCATCCCCGAGAGAGGGAGCGTTGGAAGAGGCTGAGCCTGGACAGGAAACTGCTGATGGCAGTGACCCCCTGGGTGGGCAACGTGCTGCTGCCCTGCACCTTGCAGACTGGCAGGATGGCTTTTCATCAGACAAGAGGTGCTGCTCTACTTTTAGTCCATGCTTTCTGACGTCTCATAAGTGAATTCCCAGCTGATTTTGATGTTGGATTTTTTTTTTCCCCTAGCTGATGCTATTCAAGAGAAGGTGAAGTCAGTGAGTCTGACGAGCACTCCCCTCTTCACGCTGCTCATTCAGGTAGGTGGTGCTGCCTTTGTGAGCAGTATCTGCTTTCAAACTGTGGGAATCTTTATTTTCCTGTATTTGAGGCTTAAATAAGTCTTTTAGCTTTGTTTCTTAAACAAATAATCTAATTACTGGATTAATGAAACCTCGTGGCTTGCATATGATGTTTCTGAAATAAATCCTTCATCCAAAACCTGCTCCTGCCAGGGCTTTTTCTCTAAGTGTAAAAGTGTCCCCAGAATCTTGCATGTGAAGCATGTCCCATCCACCTTGTATTGTCACTGACCCCGTTTTTGTTCTCAATCAAATGTTAATGAAGTTCTCACCTTGCAGCTCTTTCAGATTGACACCAAGGGCTGCATGAAGGTTATTCGTGAGAGGAAGCTGAGGCAGTTAGAGCTGCTTAAGGCTGATGCAAGAAGGCCTCAGCAGGTATTGTGAAGGGTCTGTTTCTGTGCTTTTCCCACTGAATTCTTGGCTAAAGATAAGCATTTTTTAAACTTGTTTGGTCAGTGATGCTGTTTGTGTGTGTTACCAGTTAGTTTTGGTTCAGAGGCATAATAAAATGCTGTGTGGCCACTTGTTTAGGATGTTGGCAGATGTGGCTTTGGTTCACATCTGTGCTGTTTTAATGATCTTTAGGTATCTCAGAAGTATAATTTAATATAATTTTTTTAACAGGCTTCCCAGAACACGGACACTTCTTCAGGTACCTACAGAACATTTATTTTTATGACGTGCAAGAACTTTCACTTGATTCATCTCCATGACATTAATAATCAGCTGAAGGAGATCTTTTGGAACAGAACTGCACTGTCATGCTCATTTTTACTAACTCTTGGATCTCTGTTACTGGCTAAACATGTTCCCCTGGGGTAAGAGCTGGAAAAAGGACTGGAGGGCTGGGGGGGGCCAGTGGCACTGGACCAGGACAATTCCATGCTCAGTAATGATGTCAGCTCATTATCAAAGGATGCTAGGACATGGTTTGGTTAAATCCAGGCTATAGTGTTGTAGGAATTCTCACAAACAGGAATTTTACCACTTCCCTTGGTACTTGGTGTGTAATAGTTAATGAATGGCTTTTGCAAATACTGTTCATTCATTTTCATTTTATTTCTTCTCTTCCACAGGCAGTTCACCCCATCCTGGTTCTCAGAGGAGCTCCCAGCGGGGTGTACCAAGGAGTGCTGTCAGGAGACCTGTTGCCATGAAATCAAGAGGCACTTCTGCTGCTGCTGCCTTTGAGAGCTTTGCCCCAGCCCTGCAGGGAGCTCCTCCAGCCCAGGGGCAAAGGCAGAAGCCTAAAACTGTCTCAGAATTACTGAGAGAGAAGCGGCTGAGGGAATCCCAGGCCAAGAAAGCCCTGCAGAGGACAGTCTTGGCTGCCCCACAGGTGCTGGTTTCAGGGCCCGTGATAATCCAGCAGCCACGACAGCAGATCATTCCTTCTGCACAAGCAGGGAGCAAACCTGCAGCAGCTGTTTGTACAAAGGGCCAAGGACAGGGTGCCCCAGCTCCAGTGCCAGCAAGTGCTGCTGCTTCAGGTTCCACTTCTGCTGTTGTGCCTGAAAACCATTCCTTGGCTGTGCCAGAGCCTTGGGAAAACCCTGCTCGCTCACAAGGGACAGAACTGCCCTCCAGTAAGGAAGTAACAGAGCAAGCTTTGGGGAGTAGCCCTGAAGGAGGTGGTTTTCCAGGTGTGATTCCAGCTGCAGCAGAGAAGGCCCCAGATCAGGGGGGGTGCAATGGTCAGGTTGTAGCCAGTAGCTCAGCTTCAGTAATGTTACAAAACCAGGCTTATGTGCCACACCAGATCACAGTGGTGCCTGTTGGCCTGGAGTCTGGCACCAGCAAATTGTCCCTTTCCACCCCAGTTACCTGTGAGCTGAATAGTCATGGGGCACAGCAGAGGCCAGTCAACCTGTTGTCTGCTCTTGTCACTCCACGAGCTGGTTCTGTGATTCCCAACAGCATCCTGCCCTTCACGTGGTTTGTAACCCCCCAGGCTCTGCTCCCCACTGCTGTCCAAACTGTGGTGGGGGTTCCCCACGGAGCACCAGCTGCTCCTGGGAGAAGTCAGTGTCAGACAACTGTGGCTTCCACCAGCAATGTCTTTAGTTTAGGAGTGGCTCCTGTACCAGCTGGAGTAAATCCAGCTCCCCCCAGCAGTGTTGAAACACAAGGGCCAAGTTCTCAGCCAGCAGAAGGAGTTCCCTTGGGAAAGGCAGCTGACCATTCCACAATGCTCTTGCCTGTGACCTCAGTGAGTCCTGAATGCACCACATCCAGCATTCCTTCTGTAACACCTGCATGTTCAAATGGTTTCTCCGAGGCTTCTGTGCCCCCTGCAGCTCTGGCTGCTCGTCCTGACACCCCAGCCCTGTGTGCCATGGTGCTGCCCCTGGCACAGCCTCCTGCAGGTGCTCCAGGGGCTGATCCCCAACATGTGCTCAGCCTCAGCAGCTTGGGAAAGATCCTTGACTCCCTTAGAACAAATGGGGCGCCTTTCAACGCAGACATCACCACAAAAGGGGTTGTGCTCCAGCTGGGAGATCCAGTTCCTGGTAACAATGTCCCAGGGAACTTGGATGGCTGTGCTGCCCCAGCCACGAGGAACAGGCCCATTGCCTCCAAACCAGCTGAGCCAGCTGACATCCCCCCCCAGCCAACCACTTCCAGTGCAGAGAAGAATCTACTTGACTTCAGCCTCATTTCCCTTGAAGATGAGAGGCTAGTGAAGGAGTGGCTGAGCGGGAAACAAGGTGTCCAGGTCCCATCCCTGCAAACCAGGCTGCCTTATTTGCCACCTTTTCTCTGCAACTTAAAAACCCTCTCGAAGCTCCTGCTGCAGAAAGCAGCTCTGGAAGAGCAAGCGTCGTGTCTCCTGCCCTCTGATGCTGGCCAGGATGGAGGCACTCGGGATAATTTCCAAGCTATTGGAGAACTGGTGCAGCAGAAACTGGGGGATAACCCTGCTTACCTTCTGCTGAAAGCCAGATTCCTGGCAGCCTTCACACTCCCAGCTGTCCTGGCAACTCTGCCTCCTCCGAAAGTGACAACAACTCTGTCAGCCAGCAGGAAGCAATATGAGGAGAGTGATGAAGAGGAGTGGCAGAGTGAGAAGGAAGTGTCTGAGGAAGAGAGTTGTGGGAATGAATTAGCAGGAGTACGGTTGGATCGGGGAGCTGGGGATGAGCCTGGAGACAAAGATGCTGATTTATTCAAGCAGGTAAAATAGAGGCCAGAGGCCAAAAGCAGAAAGTTACTCCTAGCTAAATACTGCACTGGAATCTAGGGAGAATCCCCCACTGGCTTTAAGTGTAGAAGAAATTTGGTCCTTTTGAATAAACATCATTTTGCAGCTGATAAGAGGAAAAGCTCTGCAGCTCAACTGGGAGCTCTTAGTCCAAGGGTAAAAGTCTGCGTTTTATGTAGCACCTTGAACTTGACAATTCCCAGTAGTGGATATCAAAGCTCCCTTCCTTTTACAGTTTATAACCTGCTACATTGACTCTTGCATTTTTTAAACCAGGGCTTTGTTTTCCTTTGTGTGTCGTCTAAGCCCCAGTTACAGCCAGGTGGTTTTCCTGGTGTTTTCCAGGGGAAAGTTTGTGGAGGAAATGTCAGTGTTGGCTGAAGGTTGGGTTGGAAATCTAGCTGAGCTTCCTAAAATCAACAAAGTGGCTGAAGGGGTTACTTGCAATTACATTAATTCTCCTGGTGCTGATTGTCTCTCCTGCTTGTGTTGCAGGACGAGTGTGAAGGGGACACTGCTCAGTCTGCCTTGGACTCCTGCTCTGATGTGGCTGATGCCAGTGCTGCTCCAGTCAGGAGAAGTGCTCGCTTCAGGAAGAGGAGGAGGAGGATGATGTGAGAAGGAAATGTGTGAGTAGCTGCTCAGTGATCTTGCATTTCTTGCCTGAGAACCTGAGCCACAGCTGTCTGTGGTTCAGCTCAGACAATGAATCATGACCCCAGGAAAGGTCTGAAATTATCTCTGCTCTTGTTCTCTGAGGACACAGAGTTCTACAGTCGCCATTAATCACAGCCTAAGGCTGAAGATCTTTTGAGGGGAGGGAAAGTTCACGTCTGTGAGATAAAATTAGATACAAAAGTCATGAAGTTGAAATGTTTGGCAGCCTTTTAGTCCATGCCCTGCCTACTGATGTTATACCTCGTTCAACATGTTACCTTTGAACAACTTTGTGAGGTTTGGGGTTTTTTTTTTCCCTGTGTGGCTTCATTTCCCTACAGTTACTCCAAGCTGCTCTAGGGTACAAGTGTGTGATGTCCTTATTATCTCCTGAGGCTTTTGATGCAGTAGATGGAATGAACATGAGCTGTGTTGGATTCTCATGATTGTCAGATGAGACTGTTTGGGTGGGTTTTTTCCTTTAAAATTCATTTTAGCAACTCCAAAAGGGCAACTTCCCTATAAAAACGCTGTGACTGACAGGAGCTGTTTGTGCTTTGTTACAGAGGTCACTGGAATGAGCTCTGCTTTCCTCCAGGGCAGTAGGAAATAATCCTTGCACTGTTCACTTTCATCCCTCCCAACACACCCACTGGATGGACCTGGGCAAGAGGAAAATGGTTGGAAAGGTGCAAAAAATGAAAGAAAATGGCTGGAGGGAAACCTTTCAGGCATAGAAGAATTCTGCTCTTTCAAACTGACACCTGCCATAGATTCTGGGGGGAACCAGCAATGCTGGTTATTTATTTCCTTTTTGTGTCAGCCCCTATTTATGTGAATGTTTATCCATGTTCATAATATCTTGTAAATTGGGTGGTTTTCAGTGCTGTGGCAGTGGCTTTGCTTGCTGACTGGCTGAATGCTGCTGAATAAGCAGCAGATTAATTTTGTATCAAAATGAGTCTTAAGTATTTGTTGAAATACAGATGTTTTATTTTTCTCACTTAAAAAATTACTGCTGTATTCTGTGTGGTTTTTCCCCTGATAAATAGTGCTTTTAAGAACGTGTGTATGAGTGTGATTGCTAATGAGAAAAATGGAGTTTGCAAGCTGCATGAAAACCAGGGAGAGTATGGAAAATGAATATTCATGTGGCTAAAAAGGATTAAATTCAGCTTGGATTCCTTGACTCTTCCACAGCCTGCCCCGTACAGACATCAGCAAATCACTTTAAAAAAACCCTGTTTCTTCATTTATAAACCAGCAATTTCTGTCTCCCAGAGAGGTGCAAGGTTAGCTGAGGCAAAGCTGACAAAATCTAGAGGGAAAATGCTGGGAAAGCTTCGTTCCCCTGCCCTGAGGAAGCTTCCCCTGAGCTGATGAGCTGTGCTGGAGTTCCAACTCTTCCACAAGGGCCCTTCAGGCAGAGCTGGGGTCAGGGGGGACAGAGCTGCTGTAATTTCATGTCAAGACATTATGGAGCAATTGGACTGACTGTGCAATGACTTTCCTCTTGCTCTGTTTTTCATAAGCCAGTGTAGGGAATGTTTTTTCCAAGAACTTCAGCTGTGGCAGAAGCAGTTCTGGGGGCTGTTCACAAGCTGGTTTGGTAGTAAAGGTCATCTGTGCTCTAAATGATGGTTGTCTTTTGCTGCTGAGCAGGTGCCCTTTCCACCTGTTGGTGGAAAAACTGTAAGAACGAGGTGTCTCTGTCCTTTCTCAGGATTAAATTGATGTGTCAGCCTAGAACAGAACCTCCCCAGGCCAGGTTGGGCAGTTAGCAGAGGCTGATTACCTTCACCCAGGGCACAGCTGACACAGCTACTGTATCTTTATTTAATGGCAAGGTAATTTAAAGCCTAACAAGCACAAGCTGCAAGAATCTCTGAGCATCTCTGCCCCACTCTTAATGATAACATGGAAAAAAACCCTCTCCACAAACTCAGAAAGCAGAACAAAGAGTGGAGTGGGAAGCTAATGGGAACATGTGTCATGCTGCCATGGCATCGGAGCGGGTGTGTTCTCCAGGCTTTTTGAAAGCAGGCTCTGAGTGAGTTCTTGTCTCAGCTGCAGCTCCAGGACTGTGGGAAGCTGGGGAGGCAGGCACAGGTCTTGTGTTGATGTTCAGCATCATCAAAGTGCTGCTTTCTGTGCTGCTCCTTTAATTGCTGTTGTGCCACAGCCTGTAATTTGGGAATCGTGGGTTCTGTTCCCTGCTTTGCCAAGACTTGACTCCCTTTCCCTCAAAACGCTGAGTTGTCATAATTACACTTGAAGCTTAAGGACATCCAGAATTTAGAGGCATCGTTATAGAATTCATCCTTTTCAGCCGAACTTTAAACCAAGAGCAATCCTTGCTGCCACCTGCTTTCCTGGGTAAAACGTTACCAGCCAGAAGGCATTGGAACAGCCTCCTTCTTCTAATGCAGACAGACCTCTGATTTTCATTCTTTTTAGTCTTTCTGACCACTAGACAAGGAAACTTTCTGGACCCCAGCAGGTACTTCAGTGGGACAAATGGAAAACCAAACCAGAATGAATCTAAAATCACTGAATAGATATTGCTGCTGACTCACAATATCACTGCCATTTTTCTCCTCCCTCATCATCCATTCTGGCTTCCCCTTTTTTTATCTCTTTTTTTCCCCCTTCCATTTCCCATCTGAAGAGTATAGCTGAGTAATTTCCCCTTTTTTTCACAAACCAGTTTTTCTCCTGGAATGATCTTTGCTGTGGCCAGAATACAAAGGGAGGCTGCACCTGAGACAAAGTCTCTCAGAGAAAGGAAAGGAGGTTTTTGTGGCTGCACAGGCTCAGGCTGGTCCATGTCATACAAAATGGATTATGTTGGGAGGGAAAAAAAATACCTTTATTTTACAGGTAATGGTGGGGGGTTATCAAGAGGGAAATGCATGTGGGTGTCAGATTTAGTGTCTGTGTGGTCAGAGAGATTTCAGGGATCTCATGCTGGGGGAGGGAGGAAGTGGGAACTGTTGATAAAGCAGAGACAGCAGCTAATTAGGAGAGTTTTAAAGATGTTTAGTTTCAGGCTGGAAAGTTGCAGTTTGCCACCTGTGTTATGTGCCTTTTTGTGCTGTTTATAGGGATGAAATTTAATTCTAAGCGCAGCTGAGCACCTGGGAAACCCAGGGGGAGGTCAGTGAGATTTGCCAGCACGTTCTTGGGATAGTGCTGGGAGTGGAGGGCTGGATTTCCCTCTGTGCAGGGGCCCCTCAGTGTCTTGCCTATGGCCAGTGGACCTGTTGCTAAATAGTTTCCTGTTGCAGTGAGCTCTGGGAGCAGCTCGGTTGGTTGGAGGGAGGTTCATCAAGCTTTGGGGACTTCTGTTTTTTCAGAATTTCTCCTCAGCTCTGCTGCACAGCCCTGGCACCACCCTCAGCTCCTGCTGCTTTGTTCTGGCATCTCTCACTTTGCCTGGTGTGTTCGCAGGTGGTTTGCAAGCCCTGAGGTGAAGGCACATGGGAGATGTGTCTCTGAGTGTAAAACCACTCCAGGAGGCTCAGAGTCTGCTTGTTTGTTTTCTGGTTGCTTTTTTCCAGACAGGACAACGCTGCTCACTGATATTTCTCACCACTAACATGCTGGAAGAAGATAACGACGAGATCTGCTGGAACAACCTGGAGAACTTCCGAGTGAAGCTGATCTCTGTGATAGACCCTTCCCGTATCACTCCGTACCTCCGCCAGTGCAAAGTGCTCAGCCCCGACGATGAGGAGCAAGTTCTGAACGATCCCAGCCTGGTCATGCGCAAACGGAAGGCAGGTGAGTCCATGGATGCTCTGTCAGCTTTTGGGAGCAGATGGGAACAGGTAAAATAGATTATTTTGTTTAGTTACTGTGCAATTGGTTTAG
This sequence comes from Pitta sordida, assembly GCA_013390025.1. NCBI lineage: Eukaryota > Metazoa > Chordata > Aves > Passeriformes > Pittidae > Pitta > Pitta sordida. Next base: position 935,008 of record WEKX01025945.1, read on the forward strand.
GATTGGCTGGGGGATTAGATGTTGGAAGGGCTGCCCAGGGAGGTGGTGGTGTCACCGTCCCTCGAGGTGTTCGAGGAAGGACTGGACTTGGCACTCAGGGGCTCTGGTTTAGCTGATTTCCAACCCGACTGATGCTGTGATTTGATCCCAGAGACNTGAGGAAGGACTGGACTTGGCACTCAGCTGCTCTGGTTTAGCTGATGTGGTTGGACTCAATAATCTTAGAAGTCTTTTCCAAGCCAACTGATGCTGTGATTTGATCCCAGAGACTTTTGTGTGTGGAGAAAGTGGGGCTGTTTTTTGTTACGTTAGAAACAGGTGAATAGAATATCCTGTTGCTTTTATTTCAGGTGTTCTTCTGGACATCCTTCAGCGAACGGGACACAAGGGCTTTGAGGCATTTATGGAGAGTCTTGAGCTTTATTATCCACAGCTGTATAAGAAGATAACTGGCAAGGAGCCCAGCAGGGTTTTCTCTATGATTATAGGTAATGTTTGTGTTCTCAAATGCAGCTCTTCCATTGGTGCTGCTGTGCAGTTGGGAGCACTCCCAGCCTTGCTCCCTGTGTGCTGTGGAAGGGTTCTGGGAAGAACAGCCTTGGTGTCCCAGGTTGGGCTGTGGGGAGGGTGAAGGAGGAAGCAGAAGAATCAGTTCTTCCTTTGCCTGTTCTGTCAGTGACATTACCACAAGGAAGACAGAGAACAGGGGGAAACCAGCAGGGATAACTTGGTCACGTGTGTTCGGGGTTGTCTTGGGCTGATCCTGAGCTCTGTGTGTGCCTGGGGGCAGCCAGGACAGCAGGGGCTGACACCCACCCCCCAAACAGACACGGCTGGGGAGTCAGGCCTGAGCCAGGTCCTGATGAACGAGATCATGAAGCTGCAGAGCGTGGTGCAGGAGGAGCGGCGCAAGGCGCAGGAACTCACCGTGTGGCTGCACTCCAAGGAGGACACCATCAGGGAGATGTGGGTCAGGGACAGCCTGCTCCGAAAGCACCAGGAGCGGGCACAGAGGATGAAGGAGGAGAGGGACAGCCTGAGCAAGGAGCTGAGGAAGTGCAAGGACGAGAACTACAACCTGGCCATGAGCTACGCCAAGCAGAGCGAGGAGAAGAGCGCGGCCCTCATGAAGAACAGGGACCTGATCCTGGAGGTCAGTCACGTTTCTCAAGCTTCCTCCTTTTTACCTGATCCCTGGAAGGCCGGGCTGTGCACCTGATTTCGCCCAGGATGGGCTGGACCAGTGAAGCATTGAGCATCTTCTCTGGCGGATGGCATGATTTGGTGGTCCCCAGCTCAGCTCATGTTTTACAAGTTGTGCTGTGAACAATTAGCATCCCTCCCTCATTCCAGGCTGCTCTCACAAAGGCAGCACAACAACACCGCTTGTCTGTTCACACACAAATCCTCAGAGCACCAAACCTCCTGAGGAAAACAGAGCTGGGGAGAAACCTGCCCCGTGTTTGAACAGAGCAGGAGCTGCTTTTGCAGACCAGAGTTTTCTCCTTGTTCCTGATGAAGCCCTGAACCTTCTCGTAGATTGACCACTTGAAGCACAGCCTCATGAAGGCTGAGGATGACTGCAAGCTGGAGCGCAAGCACACCATGAAGCTGAAACACGCCATAGAGCAGCGCCCCAGCCATGAGGTGGTTTGGGAGATCCAGCAGGAGAAGGAGCTGCTCTTGGCCAAGAACCAGGAGCTGGAGAACACCCTCCAGGTTGGTGGGGTGGCTGAAAATGGATTCATGAGGGGTGATCGTCTGTAGCAGCCAGGGCTGTGGCCTTGTTCTCCCGAGTCAAATGTGGGAGGAGAGTTGATACAGAGTTAGAGGGTGGCTGTATCTCACTTCTTCCTTTGTCCAGCAGGTTGCCAGGGAACAGAACTTGGAGAAGAGCCTCTCCAAGGAGACTCTGGAGAAAGACTGTCAGCAGATACTGGAAGAGCGTCGGGAGCTGGTGAACACCATTTACAGCCTTCGCAAGGAGCTGCGCCGAGCCAGGGTGCTCCAAGACAAAGTAGGTGCCGCAGTGCAAACTCCTCGCGAGGGTCTGTGGAGTGGGGCAGGCAGGTGAAGCCCCTGCAGTGTCTTGCCTGTGGAGCAGAGCAGCTGCTCAGGAGCGATCCGTGCTGCTCCTCCGGTAGTATCTGTATTGTAGCACCTGTGTCTGTGGCAGTGACAGCTCAGGCTGTGGAGGTGTGGCCAGAGCCATCTGTGGCACAGAGCAGGAGTGGGGGGAGTCTGGCTCAGGCTCTGCTCACAGGCAGGTGCTTTTGACCTTGTCTCAGCAGTATGCAGAGGAAAAGGAGATGCTTGAGCTACAGTGCACATCTCTGAGGAAGGACTCCCAGATGTATAAAAAACGGATTGAAGCTGTTCTGCAGCAGATGGAGGAAGTGGCTGCAGAAAGAGACGAGGTGATAAAACATTCCTCATGGAATGCTGCCCATCCCTGCCTTGCTGCTGGAAGTGGGCAGGTGTGTAACCCTGTCCATACTGCTGTGTGATGTGCCACGTGTTGTCCCTTTGCCCAGGCTCTCCTGACCCGGGAGCAGTTCCACATGCAGTACTCCAAGAACCTGGTGGAGAGGGATGCCCACCGCAAGCAGATCCGGGAGCTGGGGGAGAGATGTGACGAGATGCAGCTGCAGCTCTTCCAAAAGGAGAGTCAGTTACTGGCCGCTGAAGCCAAGCTGAAAAGGTTGCAGCTGGAGCTGCCCACACCGGTAGGACTGTCATCCCTGGGGTGGGATTGGGAAGCTCAGGATGGGGCCAGAACATGGCTGTTCCAAGGCTTTTGCACCTGACCAACTCCAGTTCAGCAGCCACTGACCACCTTGCCTGGGTGACCATTGAAATTAATTAAAACCAAGTGCTGAGTTCAGAAAATTAAAGATGTGATGGTTCTTGTGATTCTTAGTTCCAGGCATGGATAAGCTGGACTGATGCAAGCTGAGGCCTGCTGTGTTTGAGTTTGGTGCATGTCCAAAGGAAACGGGGGGATCCTCAACCACCAAAGTGAACTCTATTTAGAGATGGTGTGTGAGCCATTTGGATGACACGGGGAGCTAAATTTTCTGGAGCTAAATTAGATATACAGGGGCTTTTAATTAATATGGCATCTTGTGCACTTTCTCCAAGTGGCCAGACAGGAGTGTAGGAGGCAGCAAATCCACACTTCTCTGTTTTCTGGCATCTCCTGTATGTTCTCATGGTGTCACTTCCTTGCTTTTGAGGAATGATTAATTTATACTGGCTTTGTTTCAGACCTCTGACCTGGATGATACCTCCTCCAGAGATTCCCAGGAAGTGAGTTGGGTGCCTTGTTTACCTTTCCCTTTTTTCTGGGAAGTGGGAGTGATTGTCACATTGTCTGGAAGCCAAAACAGGGCCAAAGGAGCCGAATCTATTGATGGGCGAATAAATCCATGAGTAAATACAACTCCTGGCTTAGTCTGCTCTTTGCTGAAACCAGCCAGGCAAAGGCTGGTTCTAAGCATGTCCAGTTTCTTATATTCCTTTATGTGTTCCCACAGACTGAGGGACAGTTCTCATGTCCTTGCTCTGGTTCTGTCCCACAGCTTACTCTTCACAGCCACCTGGATGAAGATACACAGACGACTAAAAGTAAGGCTTTTCTTGGGAAAACACTGAGTGGAATTCTGGGGAGGATGGTCCCGTGTTTTAAAGGGAAATGAGAAGACATTCCTGGGTTTTATTTTTAACTGGTTTGACTGGGGACTCACTTCTCAGTGGCACTCTGAGTAAAGTTTCCTTGAGATGACTCGGAGTGGGTGTCCTGGAATCCAGGCTTTCTGCCAGACACCATCCTTCTTACCTATAAGAAGGAGAGCAGGTCCCCAGGTGCTGGAAACTGAATTCTTGCAAAGCTTTTCAGAAAGAAAAAGCTCTTTTTACTACATGATCTTGTAGATCTTTTACAGGGGCTGAATGACCTGGGAAAAGTGTTAATAGACCAACTCAGGACCTTGAGGTGGTTTTTTTCCCCAGGTTTTTTTGTTCGTTTGTTTGGGGTTTTTGGGAGTCATCTGTCTCCTGAATTTGTCCAGAACAAATCACCTGATCCCAGTGCCTTTGAGAAATAGCTCCTGGGTGCCTTTCCCCCTCTCCCTCTTGCATTTGGGGGCAGAGCTGAGAACAGAACGAGCATCTTTCCACTTCAGCTGGACAACGTGGCTTTCCCTGGGGATTTTTCCCTCCCCTCTTCCCTTTGATGTTTCAGGCTGTTTTCCCCAAAGCAGAACCAGGTAGTGAGTGCTGTCACTGGTTCTGTTTCTGTGGCATCCCCAGTGGCAATGATTCAGCAGTGTGGAAAGGAATTAATAGGCTCCTCGTGGAACTCGAAAATCTCTTTCAAAACAGGTTGAGAAAGGAAGGAAACTGGCACAGTGGAAGAAATTTTCTGTTTTGCTCTCTTGGAAGATCTAAATGATCTTTTCATTCGTTGACACGGGAGATTTTCCACAGAAACTAAACAATACTGATCCAGAAATATTTTTTATTAATCTACATTGCTCAGTTCAAAAATATGTTCCATGACACCTGGTCACTACAGGAGGAGTTTCACCAAAATAGTTTAATGTGAAGTGCCTTGGTACGCACAGTTTGGGGAACAGGGATAAATTGTGGTTAAAATAATGATTAACATGTTTCTCATTCATAATATGAACATGATTTTTAATGATGCTGAGGGTGGCAAAGGCTTGTTTTGCTCCTGCATAAGCAGAAACGGGGGAAATCCACCATATGAGCAAGACTGAGGGCTCAAGTGAAATGAGAAGTGACTCGTGCACTGATCACAGGACCAAGTCCTGGGCGTTTGGGGTTGGTTTCAGTTCTGCTGTGGGAGCTGCACTGACATCACTCTTTTCTGTTTGAAGAACTGGTGGAGGGAGAAGTTACTTCACAATGGCAACTCTGACTAAAGCTGTGATTTTTCCATCTCTCAGAAGATTGCCCTGAAGGACAAAACCAGCAGCTCAGCCCTGGAGAGAACAATCTGCCCCCAGAGTCAACCAGTGTAAGAGAATCTTTGTGGGCTCTTCTTTACTTACAACTGGGGGTTGTGGTCTTTAATGTTCTCATTAATAGTGGGTTTACCAGGTTTTAGGGGTGTGTCAGCAGCTGCTGCTTTTCCAAAATCTGAGCACTTAGTGCAGAATCCACCCTCCAAAAAGGGTGAGCTCTGAACAGCACAACACTGGTGGTTATTTTTCCATCTCTGCATAGAAGTTTCTCCTAATTACTTCCAGCCCTTCCTCCTCTGGGTGTGGATGTTACCCAGTTTCATTGTCTGTGGTATTACTGCTGGTGCAGGAAACAGAATCCCAGATTTACAGATGTGAGGGGATAAATATGGCAAAACTCAGTGAAGCAGAGGTGTTACCATCCTGCACACACACACACAGTAAGGCAAGGCCCAGAAATGAACATTCTGCAAGCCCAAGCACATCTAGGAAGCAACTCGGTGCTAATACTGATCTGATCTTTGGAGGAATACACTTTGTGTTTGTTAGGATTTGGTTTTTTTTGTTCTAGTTTAAGGAGTGTGACTTGGCCTACGAGGAGCTGGCAGAAAAGGAGAGGAGGAGGATGAAGGACTGCTTTGAGCGTTACCGAAGGTCTGGGCTGCAGTAAGCAGGACTAACCTACACCTGCCTGTGTGGCTTAACTGATTATCTCGTATTTCCTCTTTTCCGTCCATCCCCTCTTCATGGAGGACATAAAACTGAACATGAAATGGGGCTGATTCATCCTAAACCTCCCCCAGGCATTGAAATGCCGCTTGTTTGCAGAAAACGTCTTTCTAAAAATGATACGTGTAGTCTTTGTTTTCAGAAAAAGAGCCATGAGGAGGGCACCCAAGGGCCGGCACCACGAGGCCGACTGGGAGAACACCACGGGCAGCGACAACACCGACACCGAGGGCTCCTGAGGGAGGGACAACAGGGACACCAGCAAATCCTGAGGTAAAGACAACGTGGACACCAAAACCTCCTGAGGTAAACACCAGATGGACACCGTGGGCTGCTCTGGAGCCATCCCGTGAGGAAACACCAGCCTATTCTAGGGGGCAGCTGCACCTCTCTCCGCCTTTTGCTCCCAATGGAATGTTTAAATTTTGATGCCATCCAAGTGAACATTCATGAAAAGTTAATTTGTGCTAATGGGGCAGTGGTGTGTGGCTCTGACATCCCCCTCCTCCACCTCTCTTATGGATTAATAAACAGGGTTAAGCGTCGATGATCCTTTTGGGTCCCTTCCAACTCGGAATATTCT
>WEKX01025945.1:941401-1058915 GCA_013390025.1 Pitta sordida
CGCCATGGCGGCCCCGACGAGCCCTGATCGCTGTCCCGCGGCCCGTCCGACCGCTCTGCACCGCCCCGGCATGGCCTCGGGTCCCGTCCCGACTGCTCTGCACCACCTCGGAGCTGCTCCGGGTCCCGTCCCGCCCGGCCTGCACCGCCCCGGCACCGCCGCCGGCCACGCACTATCGCCTGGTGTACACCTGCAGGGTGAGCGGGCGGCCGTGAGGGAGAGGGGAGTGGGGGGGAATGGGGGGGCTGTAGTTGCTTTCTTGTATTTTTTAACTTGTAGTCAAAGGCTGATCCGGTGTGGAAGAGCTCTCTGGAGGCTTCCAGGATAACCCTGATGTTCGGGGCTTGAGGGTGAAGATCCCACACCTCTGTGGGATCCCCTCCTCAGGGAGGCGCGGGAAGCAGGGGAGCCCCTCTCAGCCTTTGGATCTGAGCTCATGGAAACTGAAGGCGACCGAGCCTCCGAGGCGAGGGAAAGAAACCTTTAACCGCACGAAGTGGTTTTGTGTTGAAGGCCCGGGGTGCTGCGGTTGCCGCCCTCACAAAATCCCCTTCGTGTTTCAGGTGTGCCGGACCCGCTCGGCCAAATCCATCTCCAAGGCCGCCTATCACCGCGGGGTGGTGATCGTGACATGTCCCGGCTGCGGGAAGCACCACGTCATCGCCGATAACCTGGGCTGGTTCTCGGACCTGCAGGGAAAGAGGTGGGTGTGCCGAGGGATCTCCCTCCGCAGATGATGCGTTGTGGCTGTGATGCTTTTAGAAGGGGGCTCAGGGGAAAAAAAAGGTGTTTGCTGGGTGTAAGGCTGTTTCATCTGATTCCTTCGAACACATGAACTCGCCTGTAATCTGACTGGCATTATCTGGGATCCAAATAAATGGTGTGAAGCTGCAGCTGTGGGATACAGGGGGATCCAGGTGAATTGCTGCCTCTGGGGTTCTGGTCCCCTCAGGCTTTAGGGCATCACTGCTGGGTTTCCTTGGATAAGTGTTTTAAGCCTGTAGACTCTTCTGCTGCTGAATTCCATTCTAACTCCCTGAGACACACCTTTAAAAGCTTCAGTTTAGCTGTAATTGTTTAAATTATTGATCCTAATGGAGGAAAATAATCCCAGGAGGCTTGGGTGGTTTTCTGTGCTTCCCAACCTCTTTATGAAAGAATCCCGTGATGCTGCTCATGTAATTCACTGCAATGTCCCTCCTGAGGGCAGAGCAGAGGAGTGAGCCTGTGCTTGGCTCTGGGTTGGCCTGTGCTGCGGCGTCACTTTTGATTTTAAATCACTGTTCAGGAATATCGAGGAGATCCTGGCAGCCAAAGGGGAGAAGGTGAGACGTGTGGCTGGTGAGGAAGCCCTGGAACTGCTGCTGGAAAGCTCAGGAGAGCCCGAGTCCCAAGGTCAGCTGGCCGAGGGGGAGGGTGGAGGTGCCCCCCCAGAGCCTGGAAGCAAGGGACAGACCTGATATTTGGGACAGACCTGACACTTGGGACTGTGACCTGTGGGACAGACCTGACACGTGGGACCGTGTTCTTTGGGACAGACCTGACATGTGGGATTTGGGTTGTCCTGCTGGTGGCAAGAGACTTTTCCCTTTCATCCCCTGATTTCAACAGTCTGTATTTACAATAAACTCAGGTGTGGGTTTTTCTCTGTTTTTTGTCTTTGTCTTGTGTAGTTTTGCTTTTGACCAAGCTGATACGTATTTTTAGAGATGGTGTAGATATTTTTCCTGGTACTTGTTTTGCTGACTTGGAGGTTGGTTTTGATGCTCCAGCAATGTCCAGATCCAGCTTTTTTTTCCCTGTTGAGAAGGCAGCCAGAAATCTTTTGTTTGGCCTAACAAGGTGCAGCTGGAGCTCAAGATTTTAGGGATGTTCCTTGCCCTTCCCAGGTGTGGCAGAGCTGGTGGAGATGCATCCCGTGGCAGCTGAGCAGAGATTGATACCAGCTGAGATGAGTTCCAAATTCCAGAGCCAAGATGAACCTGCAGGAAGGTCACATCATCACCTTTCATTGCTGTCACCTGCTGCTTTTTTCTGTCCCTTTCTGTCTTCCAGAGTTTTGTTGCTGTGCCCTTGGTGTCTTCCTGGCTGGAAGTTCTGTATTTTGGGGTTTCCAGTTGTGGAGCACCTACAAAGTTGTCTTAGAGTTCCTTGGCAGATGTTGAGGGGCTTATTAGTGGTACTGCTGCATATTAAGATTAGTTAGAAGAAAAAAAAAAGTAATAAATGACAAATGTAGGTGTGTTCCAGCTAGTGGTGGATCAGGCAGTGAGAGGATCACGTTGCTCTTTGTTAGGGCTTGTTTCCTCTGTACAGTGAAGCAGCTGCTTTCTTATGGTGTTGAACGTGGAATCAAGGACTAGTTCAGGCTGGAAGAGCTCTCCGGAGGAGGATGTTCAGGGTCTTGTGAGTGGAGATCCCACAATCTTTTGGGACCCTGTCTTACTAGGGAGACACAGAAAGCAGTGAAACCCCTCTCACCCTTTGTGTCTCGGGCTGAGCAAACCCAGTGCTCTCGGTCCTTAATGAGCCAAGGATTCAGTGATGGCATTGTGGGCATTAATGAGTTCATTAATACTTCATCTGAAAGGTTCATAGCAATTTTATACTTGTTGCATTATAAATGTTGTGTCAGAACCACAGGAAAGTTGTTGTGTTCCTGTTGGTGTGTCAGTTCAAAGTGATGAAACAGGGGCAGGAGCTTCACCAGCCGCCTTGGGTGTGCTCAGATCCTGGTGAAGCACAGCTCTCCCTGAAACAACCACCTGTTAGCACTGCTGGGAAAATGCTTTTTTATTACCTTTAATCTGAAAATCAGCATTTTGCTTCCATGGTGGTGATGCTGTTGCAGGATCTGTGTTGCCTCGGAAACAACTCATTTGCAACTTGGCTTTTTTCTACTGTTTCTCGTACCTTTCTTACCTGTGCCCCAGCTACAGGAAGGTGGTGCTAGTTTTTGCTTGGCAGCTCTGAGCATGGAGGGATGGCACTTCTTGCTGCTGCTCTGAAGGTTCAGGCCACTGTCAGTGTGAGGGGATTTGCGTAGAATACAAAAAGATTTGCTGCTAAGGGATTCCAGGTTAAAAACCAGGAATTTTGTGCTCCCTTTTGAAGTGTTTTCCTGACAAATGTTGTGTCATGGGGCTGTAGGTTTGCTCAGGAAGGGGGCACAGGTGAGCAGGCTGTGTGTGGGGAGATGCAGCCTTTCTCCTGAATTGAAGACGTGTCAGGATGGGGGGGAAAAGTGCTGTGAAGACTTGGCACTGACTGAAGGAGCAGAGACTGCAGGTGCAGCCAACCAGGGTAAGTCTTTGGGACACAGAGGAACAGGGCAGCATCCCCAGGGCAGCAAACAAAGCTGTTTGCACGTTCTGTGACACGTTTCTCTGTGGCTGTTAAGGGATGGATCCTGTTCCTGAATCCTGGTTCCGGTTCCTGTTCCACGAGGGCTTTTCTGCAAAAGGGCAAACACTTTGCCTTGTGTTTCCTGCGTCTGTTACCCAGCAGAGAGGGACATGCTGGGCTGTGTCTGTCAGCTGGTGGGGGGCCCTGGGGTTCTGGGCCATGGAACCAGGCTTGGGAAAGGTGGGTGAGATGGGGGCCCTGTGGGGCTGGGAGCTTTTCCAGCTGAGGAAAATCCATGAGTGCTGGAGCAGCACCAGGCTCTGGGAAGGGCTGAGGGAAGAGCAGGGTCTTAGCCCTGAGCAATAAAGAAAAATCCCCCTGAGGTCTGATATCTGCCCTGTCCTGGGAGTGTCTGGGGCAGGCAGTATCTCATGTTTCTGATGGATTTTGAGAAGAGGACCTGCCCTGCACCAGGGCCAGCCCCTGCTCAGAGTGACTTACTTCACAGCTGCAGCAGCAGCAGGTCACGGCCCCGCAATCCCGCGGCTCTCCAGAGGATGTCACCAGCCGAGAGCTCTTCCCGACGTGGGATGGAGCTCTGGGGGTGTGCGAGAGCCACCACTGCAGGCTCGGGAGATTCAAGTGACACCAGTGCCTCCAAACAAGACAAGTCACACACCCAGAGCCTCCCAGCACAGAGCTACTGCCTCAAGGCACCCAGAGCTCTGAGAGAGGCTCCTCAGTCACCTTTGCTCAGGGCTGGCAGTGGCCAACCTGAGTTGGCCAGGCCTGGGAAGGCCCCCAGGGCTCGGGATTCAAACTCTGGCGCTCCCAGGCTGCTTTCTAGTGCAGTCCAAGAGCTGTGTGTCTTCTCTGAGGGCTGGTGCCAGGGCTGTGCACAGCACTCATGCTCTTGTGCCCCAGCAGCTCCTGCTGTGGCAGACACAGCTTTGGGCCAGGCGCCGGGGAGGCTCTGGCACTGGGCAGAGCCTGAAAGGAAGAGCCTGGCCCTGCCTTGGCCTTTTCCATTGCTCTTTTCTCCTCATGCAGGGCTTTATGTCTGCCCTGTCGGCCTGGAAACTTCTGGGCAGGGAATTCTCAGGGGTTTGTGCCTTCCCTCCTCAGCCACATCCATGCTGGCAGGCAGAGCTGGGATGGGGCTGCTGCCCCAGAGCCCTGTGTGCTCTGAGTGTACAGGGATGTGTAGGTGGCTGCACACACTTCTCTGTCTGTCACCAGCACCCCACACCCACCCCCGCTCCAAAGGGCCAGGATTAGCCCTGCTGTCAGCCAAGAAATAATGGAAATGAGCATTTGCACTGAAGCTTAGACACAAATATTTATTAAGCACAACACCCCCCCCTTTCCCCTTGAGCTGTATTCATTTCTAATATATTAATCCATTTGGCAGATTATTTTTTTTTAGAAAAAAAACAAGTACCTGTGGGTTGGAAATTCCCCATTAAAATGACATTAGCAAATGCACATGTAAAAAATAAATAAGCTCATACATTCAAGTATATGGCAAATAATACCTCAATAATACCTCTTGAAAGCTTAATGGTCAGATTCCAGTTCACCACCTGGCTGAGAGGCTGCACAGGCTTGAGCCTGCAGCTGGTCAGGTCATCTCCATTATCCATGTTTTCCTCTTTGACAAATGCCAGCTTGGCTGGTAGGTAGGTCAGGGGCAGGTTCCTCCTCTCCCCCTTCTCCAAAGCTCTGCCCAGCCCCAGGAGGGAGGCCCAGCCTTGGCCAAGTGACCCGTGCAGCAGGTGAGTGCTCCCAGGTAGCAGGTAAGATGCAGCTACCACTCCCCACCGTCAGTGCAGGCAGGAAGAATGCCCCGTGAGCAGCAGCACTGGTCTAAAATTCTCTTGCTGCTGGTTGGGAATGTTTCTGTCAAACATTTCACACCGAAAGTGCTGATTGATTCTCTACAGGAACGGCGCTGCTGCGGCAGAACTCGGGAGTTTCTGAAGTCCAACACAGTCTCTGGTCAGGCAAAGGGAAAACACTGCACCTCCTGAAGTCAGCTCCCTGCTCCCCTCTTCCAGCTTTTCCAACGGGTCCAAAAAGGGAAGGAATGACAGGAACTGGGTGTGGGGTGGGACTGACTTCCCAGCCAGCCTCGAAGGCTGGGGCACTCCTGAGGCTCCAGGTGTCAAGGACAAGGTGGCAGGCCTGGAATGCCTTCCCAGGAGCAGGAGCAGTTCAGCACTGATTTGGGGAGAAACAAGAGGAGGGAGGGGCCATTATCCCAAGCCACTGTTGGACATGGAGGGAGGAGGGACAAGCTGTGGGCACAAAGCTTTGCTGGCTGTCGAAGTAGGTCCCTGTCACACACGGGTTCTGCCTTGGGCACCCTCACCTGCCTGAGACCTCGGCTCCAGGAGCTGCCTGTGTTTGCTACAGGCTGAACAGGTGGGCAGAGACCTCCTTCTCCCTTCCCAGGCACAGCCTCTGGCAGGAGCCTGCAGTTGGGGCTGCACATCTGGCTGAGCTCCAGAAGGAACAAATCCCACTGATGCTCAGGGTGAGCAAGGCTTTACTCCTGCCCATAACAGCTCTGCCCAGGGCTGGGAAAGCAGAGGGGTGTCCAGAGCTCTGCAGAGCCCTCAGCAGCCCTCTTACAGAGCGGGACCACGATGCAGCTGGGGTGGGGTAAGGTAGAAAGGCCTGGTGTGGCCTCAGCCTTGGGCTCATTTTCTTCTGTAGAAAGAACAAAGCTGAGCAAGATGTTCCAGGGAAGGATCCAGACTCATCTGTGTCACCTCATGATGCAGGCAATACAGGACTTCAACGTGGAAAAGGTGCTCTTCCCTTCCCCCATTTAATTAAAAGTGTTGCAGAAATAAAAGACATCAAGGCTGGACTTAACTACCCCCTCTGGGCTCTTCCAAGTTCCTGTGTTTTTAGGGGCTGCCAAAGTCTTCCTTCCTGCTGTGCCCGGTGTTACAGGGGCCTGTGTCCTAAAAAAACCTCCTGTTTAAAAACTCCCCCAAGACGGAGGTTCAGCTGCCCCATCCCTGGAATGGCTCCTGGGACAAGTCTGTGGTAGCACAGGAGGGCTTGGGTTTGAAACCACCTACACTTTAAAAAAAAAAAAAAAAAAGCCAAAACAACCCCCCCAAAAAACCAAACCCCAGTTCTTAGCTGGAATGAGGCCTCTCCTGCTCCTCCTTGGACTGTTCCTGGGTTAAGGCCAAATCCACCCGCTGCTCATCCATGCGTTTGGCCTGGACACGCTGGATGAGGCTGAAAAAGTCTTCGTCCGGCATGGTGGGACCCCGGGGGATGGAGTCGGGTGGGGCACAGCGCTGGTCATCGATCCTGGCGGACTGGAGGAGAGAGGAACTCAGGACAGGGATGGGATGGGACAGGACAGGGCTGAGCAGAGGGGTCAGAGCAACCCGGGCAGTACCTGACACTTCATGAGCATGTTGAAGAACTCGTCCCCGGGCTCCTGGGCGTCCCCCTCCACACGCAGGTGCCCCAGGTTGTTGTGGGTTATCCGCAGGCCCGGCAGGTTGCCCACGTTGGCACGTTGGTCATCGAGGCGCCTGCTCTGGGAGCTGGCGATGAGATCGAAGAACTCCTCTGTCTGCGGGGACGTCATCAGGGCGGACTGTGCTGGGGGGACAGGAGCACAGGCAGGGTCACCTCCTGTCCTGAGCTGCAGAGCCCAGATTCTCACCAAGTGCTGTCTAACCCACCTCACGCACACAGACCCAGCAGGGAGGAAAGAGCAAAAGCAGAGAAAGGGTAAAGAGCAGAACCTCACACCCATCTCCACTGCTGGACTCTGTGGGGGGATCCCTGCTACTGACTCTGCTTGGCCAGCTCCTGGAGGCCACCAAAAGTGCCACCTCAGCCCAGGGGATTCAGTGTTGCGACCGTCTCTACCTGGCTGTGATCACTGTTCCCAGCACTACAGGCAGCTTCCACTCTGGTTCCCACCTGGAGCCAAGGTGGGCACAGCAGGCAGACACCAGCAATCACAAGTGAGCACAGAGCTGCTCCTGTGGGCACACACACAGTCCTGAGGGCTGGGAATAATTCCAGACAGGGAATCAGGAAAGCCCAGAGCCTCCCACCTGGCAGCACCTTCCCAGGCCCCCTGGGTGCCAGTCCAGGACCAGTACACACCATCTATCCACTAAGGCGCCCACTGGAAAGAGGCTGTTGGCTCCTGGCAGCTTTTGGGCAGGGAAAGGCTCCCAAACAACAGCCATTGCATTCAGACAGGGAAAGGAAAACTGTAAGAAATCCAGTGTCCCAGTGAGCACAAAGCACTGGAGCAGAGGCTGCTCTTACAGAGCTCTTACAGAGCCCCAGTCCCTTTAACTCAGAAACACATGAAAATCTTAGTGCTGACGCAAAGATAAGTTCCTTCCCCTTCAGCTCACAAAGAATCCCTGAAAATAACACGTCCAAAAGGCTCAGAGCCCAAATGAGCCGAACAGAACATTTGCCTGGTTGTACATTCTTTATAAAGCTCCGTATTTTAAACCCAGTCTCCTAAATTACACAGCTGTTACAGCCAAATGCACTTCTCTGTCAGAAATGCATTTCTTCAAAAGTGATGCTCATTTCCACTCTATTTTTAGATGATAAAAACCCTCTCACCTCACAGCCAACCTGCCTTCCTGACCTGCTCCCCACGGCTCTGCTCCTTGTGCCACAGCTCCAGCCAAACTCAGAGGGCTGGCAGGGGTCTCTTCCCCTCCTGTTTTGCACTTGTATTCATTTGGACACTGATAAACAAATCCCTCATCTCAAAGCGACTGTTTCGAGCCCTTTGTGCTGGTGATTAAGTGTAGAGTGTGATCTGTGCAGTTTTAGAGCTGCTCTCCAGCTTGGGTTAAACAAAGGCCCTCAACACCGAAAAAGCCACAAACCCAAGTGCAAACACAGCCCTGCCTTTCCTGTCCTGTCTGTTTGTCAGGCGCCTTCCTCGATTTATCCCTGTCCTTCCTCGGGGTGAACCCGCTGTCTGCCTGCTGGAGCTTCCCCTTGTTTATCCATCCCTCTGGCTGCTCTGTCCTTACACAGCACCTCTCACCACGGCATCCAAGAAAACTACAAAATCCAGAAATTTTTCCTCCATGGCAACGACATTACAAAAACTGGCAACACTTTAACTTGCCTGAGAAAGCCTGACCCAGCCCTTGCCGTGCCCCAGACCACAAGTTATTACAAGGCTCCCTTAGCAACGACCATCATCATCATCTTCCTCCTGATACTGGAAGTGGCAGAAGTCTCCATGCCAACCTCACCATGCCCAACCCAAGACCTACAGATCCCCACTGAAACAGACCCAGGCGTATTTTGCATTTCTCTGACTCATTTACTCCCCAAACCTTAGCTCACATTCTCCAGCCTTTCCCCCAGCAACCATTAACATAAGAACGTTCCTTCCTTCCTTAAATAATGAGGGAGATTGCCAAGGAACTGCTAAGTTCAGAGAGCTGAGGGCTTAGGGAAAACATCACGGGATGCACAGCAAACCACAACAGCTGGCCAGGCTGCGGGAGCAGCGTCACTCCCACAGAAATAGTGACTTAGGGACGCTCCGGTGCTCACATATCCGCTCTCCCAGGGCAGGCACCGGCGTGGCAGCTGCCTCCGCAGCCTCCGACGGGCACTCCTCCAACGGGCAGCGCTGGTCATCCATCCGGTTGCTCTGGAACTTGCTCAACAGGTCAAAGAAGCATTCCTCATCCGAAGGGGTCCGGTTGATTTTCTGGAAAGAGAGCAGAGAGTCAGAACGCCCCGAACGACTCCCCGAGTCCAATCCCTCCGTCCGGCACAGCCTCCGGAAGGGTCGTGCCCTCCCCTGGTCTGGTCCAAGGCCAGTTCCTGGCTTGGTGTGCCAAGCACCACAGCCCGGAGCCTGCTGGAGTCCCTGCTCCTTGGTGCCTCTGATCCCAGTGGGTCAAGGCACTTCCACAGCCCAAACCAGAGCCCAGCTCCTGCCAGCATTTGGATGAGCCTCGTGCAGAGCAGCTCCTGTTGCTGCAGAGCATCTCGAGCACCCAGAGCAAACTGCAGGGTGGCAGGGAAAGAGGGGAGGAAAGGGGACAACATTCACCCTGGCACTGCTCCATGGGGAGCGCCTGGGCTGCAAAAGGCTGGGCTTAGAGAGGAGTGAAGGGGAACCGTGCAGCCACCCTCCAGCCCAGCTGAGGCGCAGCCCGAGCTCAGGGTTTGCTTTTCCAGCAGCTCAATCCAACCTTTCCGTGCCACTGCCCCTTGCACCCCAACGCTTCCCTTTGGTGCCCCTGTGCCCTCAGCACAGCACTCGTAGTAGTTAGCCAGCTGAAAAATGCCACAAAATTACAGTTTTTCAGGATAACAGCTCTTTCACGAGAGCCCCAAATGAGCACCTTGCACTGCACAGGGATATATTTAAGTCGTGCTGCAGGAGAGCTCGTATCAGAGGCAGCCTGTCCAACAGCCAGTTCCAGCACAGAGAGGGGCTGTGTGTCCTGAGAGCAAGCCCAGAGCAGCAGGAACAACAGCCCTTTCCAAGGAGTCGCTTGGAATGGGAGATATAATTAGTCAGTGATAAGAGGGGCATCTGCCATGCTTGAGGATGGTCCCTGCATGCTGAGCCAGTCCCACCAGTTGCTGAAAAAAATACTGCAAGATAAACCAACCAAAACCTCCTACAGCTGGGTCTGTTTGCGCTGTTTTCCAGCACAGAGTTGGAGAAGGCCAGTCTGGGAAGCAGCACTGGGTCCCTCCTGGGGGGCAGCACGTCCCACTGGAGACACGGAGAGGGCACAGGGAGAGCCAGCCTTGAATGCCAGACTTTCCAGTAGAGAAAGGGAACCCCTTGGCTGCTGCTGAAACAAAATCCCTCTCCCAGCTCTGCTGGTGGCCACTCTGGGCAGCCTGGGAGCCCTCCCAATCCTACCATGCACTGTGTCGTTCCCAGCAGAGCTCTTCCCTGGGCCGGGGCAGGCAAAGCCCTGCAATGGGGAGAGACTTGATCTGACAGGGTTAAAGCCACAAGTTGGATTTGGTAAATGAAGGAAAACAATTTTCCTGTGTGCCAAGTGAAGCAGATGAGATGCACTCAGCTTCTATTTAGGGCAGCGTCAAAATTAGCAGCGGGCAAGAGAGGAACATTAACGATGTGGGAGCTGATCAGGGAGGGGAAAAACCCCTCTCACCTCCCTCCACGTGCCAATCCTTTAATGGAACTGTGGCTCCAAAGGATGCTCTGAACTAGCAACAGTTGCACCTTGGAAATCAAAGCCTTCTTGGGCTTGAACCGAAGGTGAACTACATCTCTCACAGCTCTGCTATGTTGGGTTGTGTGACCCAAATTTCAGGCTAGTGGAGGAAGCAGCTCATTCACATCGAGCCTCCCTCCAGCTTCCCCACGACCGCACGGAGTAAATCAGAGCAGTGCTGGACCCACGGGAGCAGTTCTGCCTTGGCAGAGCACCCTGGCAGTGCGTGGCCAGAGCTCAGGGCTTCCCCTGCACAGACACCAGATTCCCCTGGGGTTCATTCTGCCAGAGGCCCTGCGATTCGGGATCCCCGCTCACAACGTGTCTGGGAGAGGAAAGGACACTGAATCAGTAGGAAGAGCAGCCGGTGCATGGAAGTGTGGGACAGGGCTGGCTGTGTGCCCGGGTGGCACCCGAGGGGCAGGAGGTCTGTGCCCATGGGCCATGGCTGGGGCTCACACGTGCTGTGCCAGCCTGGGATGGGACCCTGGGAGCTGCAGGGCAGCACCTGCAGACACCAGGCTCCCCCCCAGCATTGCCCCAGTCAAACTGTGCCCCAGACCTGCACCTCTCCAATTAAAATGCCCAAATACGACAAGGCTCGGAGTGCTGGGCTCCCTCCCCCCCAGTCTGCTCCGAGCCTCCAGGCAGGAGCTGCAAGGGCAGATGGATCTGCGCTCACACCCCAGGGCTCACCATCTGCTGCCAAGCTGAGCTCGCCCGGGGCTTGGCACATCCAGGGCAGTCAGGAGGCTTCCCAGGAGCCAGGGCATCCCCACATGGGGCTGAGCAACAGCCCTGCCCCAGCACAGACACGCAGCAGGCACGACAGGCCCAGATCCCTAAATGGTTCCTGGGCACCAGCTTTGGTTTCCAGCCCCAAAACCACTTCTCACCTCATGGCTGGTGTCCCTGCCTGGCCTCATCCCCCATCGTCTGCCTCCAGCACTGCAAATGCCCAAATTCTGCCAACTGTCACCTTCCTGTGTGCAGCCAGACATCGCTCAGAGTAAAACCAACCCTGTCTGCGTGGGGCAGAGGGACCCAGGGCTGCTGGCACAGCAGAGATCACCCTGGGCAGATCGGGCTGCAAACACACTCAACCCTCAGCACAGGGACTCACAAACCTCTGCCCATGTGGGGACAAGGACAAATGTGGAGCCTCTGCTCCTGCTCCCTGACCTGGGCAGGACAGGGATAGCACCATCCCAGGCAGGTGGAGCTCCCATTTGTTCCCATTTTCTGAGAGTGGTATTCTGACCTGGACACGCCAGTTCACCACAGCTGAGCAACCTGGCTCGGGACAGCCTGGAAGCAGGACTCTCTCTCCTAACACTGGCCTCCCACACTGGAAAGCATCCAGGCTTCTGCATACAATCCCTTGCTGGTGGATGAACAGGCTGTTTAACCTGCCTGGGTGCATTCAGGATGTTCAAACCACAGCAGAGGTGTTGGAAAGGCAGTGAAGAGCAGCTGTGAGGAGTGATGTGTCCCTGCTGTCACCCTCCCCTCTCCTGGGTGCCCGGGACCACTGGCTCTCCAGGATGGTCCGGGAGTCCCAAGTCCCTGCAGGTCACTGCCCTGCACAGGAGCACAAAGCCACCCTATTTCCTCTCTGATGAACTCTCACACCAAATAAAACCTGTCACAGCTTTGGGCTGACAAGGTTCTGGGATGCCCAGCTCTGCCCCAGACACACAGGACACGGGGCAGCATCTCCTGAGAAAATCCCTCAGCCTGGGCACTCCAGATGCATCGGTGAGGCCAAGGCTGAAGTGATCCCAGGCAAGGCAAAATGAAGTCAAAATCAACTCCTTGGCCATTTTCACTCAGGTGCAGGAAAACCATCAAACAAAGGCAGAAGACCTAATTGCAAGAACTGAATCGCTTCCCAGCTCCCAACATGTGAAGCCACAGCACACAAACACCTCGCAGGGCATCCCCCCTTGGACCCACTGCCCACCCAGGACTCTGCAGAGAAGAGCCTTTCTCTGACACATTCCCATTCCCAAGCCCCATCCCAGGATCAGTCCCCCTGTCCCCAGTCCCTCTTTGGCACCCGAGCAGCCCAACCCTCCCCAGGCACCAACACCTGCTGTCAGAGGTGCCCTCAACCCAACGCTCCAGCGGTGGCGGCTTCTCCCACAGCAGCTCAGGATGCAGCACTTCCCACATTTGCTGCTGAGCCCCACCAAAGCCTGTCTGAATCACCCCCTGGGACAGGGCTCCAGAGGCCCCTGAACACCACAGCAGGTATTTCTGTGCTGGCCAAGTAACGGCACATCCCCCAGTGATTCCATGGTCCATCCCCTTCGAAGGGAGCTTCGCCCACCAAATCAAACTGCAGACACTCATGAGCCACCCGAAGAGCCAAACCTTGTCCCTCTGTCACATCAGCTTCTCCTCCCTCAGCGGGTGTCCCCAGGGCACTGACCTGCCGCTGGTTCCTCTCCTCCAGGCTCATCTTCTTGCAGACCTGCCCTGGTGAAGGAAGGAGCTGTCAGGCTCAAGGGCCACTCACTCCAGCTTTGTCCAGCCCTCCGAGGGGACCTGCAGGCAGGACCTGGTGCCCAGGGGCTGATGGACCCCAGTGGGTCTGGCACAGCGGATCCAGCTCAGGAACTGCTGCTCAAAGGCATCTGGTGTGTGGCCAGGTCGGGGATGAGTGCAGATTGCAGTGGGTCAGGGACAACGCAGCCATTGTCACTGTTACCCCCACAGAACACACTGCCTCGGCTTTTAAATGTGTCCTTATTTCAGGGAGCAGATAACCTGGAGATGAAGTGACCTGACCATGTTCCACAGTGACGCAGTGGCAGAGCTGGGACAGGATCCAGCGATCAGGTCCCCAGGAGATAAGCTCTGCCCCCTGGAAAACCATGCCCCTTGTTCTAGCAGGCGTTATCTGGCAGATGTTCATTCCCACACGTCCATGCCCACGTGCCATGCCTTATCTGCCTCTCCCTCCCTGAACCAGACACACCATCACTCCTCACCTCCGCTCTCTTCACGGCAGCCGACCTCAAAATCCCCAGGCAGGAAAGGGGCTGGTGACCACCAGTGCTGGGAGCACTTGTCCGGGGCTGTCCCACTACCTGTCAGTCCCCTGCACGCAGCTTTCCTTCGTCCTGCATCAGCCCAACACCTCCCCCCAGAGCACCCACCGTGGGGGCTGCACCCCCGGCATGGCCACAACCCCAACCCCACAAACATCAGGCTCTGAACTTCCCCACCTGCTCAGCCGGGGAGGGCGGCAGGAGGGCTCCGGGAAAGCGAGTGGGGGCTGGAGGAGAGGAGTGGAAGGCAACCCCTGGGCTGACAGCCAGAGCCCGTTTTACCGGAGGTGAGATGCCTGGAGCTCGGGAGTGGGGCTCTCCCGTTCACCTCGGCTGGAGGCTCCACTCCTTGAGGAGCCCGTCAGCTCCAGGGGCAGCAGAGCTGTTAAACTTGCTGAGGACACCACTTCCCTTCCCATGCCAATCCTCCGGCTGCCCCCGAGGGCAGGGCTGGTGACAGACACCCCGTGTGCCCCCCGGGCTCAGGGCTCCACCACCCGCCCTCGGCACAGGGCGAGACACAGCCCACACCGCGAGCCTGAGCACTGCCCGCAGCCCAGAAAGTTGCAAAAATACGGATAATAAAAAGTTCGCACTGAAGCCTCCCGAAAACTTTAAAATCCCCGAGCGCACACAGGCGTATCCCGGCCGGAGTGAACGTCTCTGTGTCTCTCAATCTCCCTCCTCCTCCCAGATCCAGCCTCCCGTTTCACAGAAAGAAGGAAACGCAAACACAGCCCGAGTTTTCCTCACTGACCTCAGCAGGCAGCTCTTCCCCAGGCTCCAGCTCTCACATGTCCTCGGGCAGCGGCAGCGCTGATGCTCCAGCGGCTCCGGAGCCTCTCCCAGCGCCGCTCCGGGAGCGCGGATTTATGCGGAGCGCGGAGCCATGTGAAGAACGTCGCCAGCTCCAGTGACCCGCTGGGTGCGAGATGAGGCTTAAAGCGACAGCCCTGCTCCTCCCAGAGCCACTCCGGTGCCCTGGCACGGGGGGTGGGCTCCGGAGAAGGCTCCTCTCGCTCTCCCTCACCTCGCTGCCACGATCCTCGTGTTATTAGATGATGCTCTTAAACACACAGTGGAGCTACGTGAATATTTAGCTTCCCTTCCACCTCCTCACCTCCCACCCGCCACACTCACTTTACCTTAAAAATAGATTGGGATCGATTTTCCTCAACTACATCTGCAAACACACTCGGCTCCACAGGCACAGGCACCACGGCAGCAAACGCTCTGTGCACGTACAGACACAATATGATCGTGTGGATTTAAAGCACCAAAATACTGAAGGACCATTTTTAGCTCCTGATAGTCCTCCAGCTCCTCATATTATTAGATATGCAATTTTTTTTTTGTCTTATTCCAAGAGCTGAAGCTGCTCAGCCATAAGCATCTCTTGATTTAAATGTGCCACTGCTCGACAGAGGGAAATTTCTAATTGCAACAGGGTTTTAAACAGGGAAAGATGGAAATGCCACGCAGCAGCCAAAGAGCTGTTCTTGCCTCGCATTTGTGAAATGGGAATTTCTGACAGTTAAAAGGGGCACTGGGAAGAGAAGCAGCTTTCCAAAGGGCAAAACTGGGACAGAGCCTGGGTGGAACTCTCAGCTCTCTGTCTACACTGCCCTTCTCCTTTTTCACTGCAAAAGTAGGAAATTTCTCTGTGCAAAACAAATGCAGCTTTGGGGAACTGCCCATGCTTTGCCACACCAGACAATTTATCTCCAGGAGTCACACAGTCATCAGAAAGATGGAAACAGTGTGGGATCCGAGTTCAGGACTCCTGCAGAAGGTGGGAATGACAAGGGGGCAGAGCCCACACACACGAGCTCGGTGCTTGGAACAACAAGAGGAAAGGATGGTTTAGGATGGGTTTAGGATGCAGCCAAGGGAAGTGAGGGAGATGTCTGTGATCTGCACAGACACCACCTGCAATGTCAGATTCCAGCTCCGAGCCAGGGAGCTGAGCGTGCCCTGGGCACACTCTGCCCCAGCCCCTGGCACAGCCCAAACACACCCTGCCCAAACCCAGGACGTGCACACGCTTCCCTCGTAGGATGGAATTATCACCCTCACTTGGACTGTTTTCAAAGATTTTTTTTTTTCCCTTTAAACAACTCGCCCACTCATCCCTATAAACGCATGTGCTAAAAGCTGGTTCTGTTGTTAAGATTTCAAATAACTTGGGTTTTATTGTTCCAAACAAAATCAAAATAACTCACCCACGCTCCCTCCTTCCGTAATACAGTAGCTGCTGACCTGTTGGGACCGTGCCCTGCTGCCACACACGGCTTAAATCCACGCCTGTGGCTCACCAGCAGGTGACAATGTAAATTCTGATTTAATTCTGGGAGGGAGTGTGTGGTGCCCCGTGGGTGTCTGGCTGAAGTGTTACTGACACCTCTGCTGCTTGCAGCGCTGATCCAACTGTCTGGAAGCTCCTGTCACTGTCACCAGATCTGGCCACTTTGTGCAACAACCACATTAATATTGGATTTACACTTTTTCCTCAGCTACACAACAACCTGCCCTGCAATCACAGGTCAGCCCAGCCCTCACTGCTGAGACCAGGGCACCCATGGCAAGGAAATGACTTCTGGCTTCTCTCTGGGAAGCAACACATGTATTCAAACAGCCCTGTGTAGTTAATAAAGCAGCTTTTCCACATGGGCTTTGCCAGCATTTACCACGCCAGGCTGGGTTTCCCTGTCACCATTTAATAGAAACACACCAGCCTGGACTCAGCACCTGAGGCCTGTTTTACTAAGCAAGAGGACAAGGCAGAAGCATCAGCACTCCAGGTGAGGTGGAAGAAGATGAGTGGCTACAGAGGTTAATCTGGCCCACCAAAAACCTGGACCATCCCTTGAACACCAAAACTGGGAGTGAACTTGAACTACTTGCTGAAACCAACCCAGGTTCCAGGTGGATGCCAGCCAGCAGTAAGATTTTGGAGTGTATCTGATGCCCACCCTCCCCCAGGGCTGTGGTTCCTTGCCATGCACACCAACACACACCCAAACAGCAAAACAGTGTTTTAGCTCCAACCAGTTGCAGTGATTTACTCTGCTGCTGGAGAGGGATGGAAATAGGACCAGGCTCAGCTGTGAGGCCTCAGCAGAGCTGCAGTAATTGTCTAAACCAAAATAACTCAGTTGCTTTAAAGGATATAACCCATATTCTTGGTTAATTAGCACAGAAGTCAAGGTTAATACACAGAGCTCAAGTCCCAGTCACCTACTCTATTCCACCAGATCACCACCTGCCCATTCCCAGCCCTAAGGAGGAGCAGGAGGTGATGGGGGGACAGGTGGGGTCACTGCCAGTGAGGTGGAGATGATCCAAGGCTCCAGCAGCACAGGTGCCCTCCTCCCTCCCATCCACTGCTCTCCCTGCATCTCAAATTGGAACCTCCTGACAACTTGCTTTGAAAACGCTTCGCAAAAAAGCCTCCTTGTCTCCGGATTGCCAAAATTGTGCTGCTTTCTTCAAACAGACTTTTATTTAGACACCTACTTGCTCTTAGCACAGCGAGGTTTTAAGAGGGAGCCGAGCAGATGCAGCACCTTCACCAGGGGTGAAGTGGATCTGTGCACACCCATCCACACCAGCACCCATAACACATCCAACCTCACATAAACACCCCTCGCTGCAGCAAACGCCCAGATCTTAATTACTATTTACTCAGGGCCCAGTAATGCCTGAAGGCCGCGTTTGAGATCAAGGCCCTGTTGTGCAAGGCACCCCACAGAACACGAAATCCTGGCCCTGCTGGGGCAGGGAGGGCTCCTGGGGCTGGTACCTGCGGGTTTGTCACCGCAGAGAGGGTCAGACACGGCCCTTCTCGGGAGGGTTTAAACAGGTAAGACAAAAATCACATGCAAAGGCAGGAGCAGCTTCTCCTGCCAGCCAAAAGCATCTGGTACCCGCTGCTGGAAAGGGCAGGATGAAACTACACCCTCCTCGGGGTTTGCTCCACATGACAGCGCTCGGAGAACACCGGGATGCAAACGGCCTCGGATACAGGCAAAACATCCTCCTGGGACTCTCCTGCACATCCCAGGGGAGCTGCACCTCCACCCCCCAGCACCCTGTGCTCTCCCCTCTCTGCTGGCTCTGTGCTGGTTCCCCCTCTCCTCCAGCACAACGAGCACTGCGGGGAACTGGAACGCTCCCTGTGGGACAGTCAGCGCGATCCAGGATGGAAAAGTCGGATGAGGGGATGGTCTGGGGCTCTGCTCTAACTGCACATCTGCCCAGGATGCTCCCCCAGCAGCCCCTGCCCTTCACTGGGCTCAGCTCTCTCTGGGCTGGGCTGCAGGGAGCACGGGAAAGAGCCGGGGGCTCTAAAAACCATTATTTGGGCTTTTTTTGGATTAATTGGTGTTAATTGCCTTGGGAGGCTTAAAAATAGCACTGCTAAGGGAAGCCTGGACTCGGGCTGAAGGTGAGGGGTGAGCAGAGGCTGCGTTAACCCCGACACAGCCTCACACACCAGATCCCTGCAGCCACAGCTGGGAGCTCAGAGACACGTGAGGGAGAAAAGCAAACACAACCCCCAGTCCCCAGCAGCCCCTGTGTCATCTGGTGTCAGCCCAGCTCCAGGGATTTAAGCAGAGTTAGGCTGGTTTACATCCAAAGAGAACCTGGAGTATCATTTTGTTAAGCTCTTCTGGCATGTGCAGTTTAATAAACGCCAGAGGCCGGAACTGTGAACATACAAAGTGCCCCAGGTACAGCAGAGACCCCAGAAATGAATGAAAAGTTCCAGATTTTGAGAGAAATCAAACATTTGGAGCTTTACTGCTCTGGGTCTGGCTTCAATTCATCCCCTTTTTTTTTCGTGCTGTTCTCTTTAAAGTGACAGTTTCTAGGAAATGGTGAGTGTAACATCTCCTTTACTGTCTCATACCACTTGATGGCTGACAGTTTGCTGGGAGAAAAGGTTGTGCAAGGAGGAGAGCCGACCTCAATTATTGCTTTAAAGTGCCAATAACTGAAAACTCAGTTACAATGAGTCAAGGGAAAGAAAAATGGATTTTGGTAGCTCGGTGAGTCACCTCAAGCCTGGACCACACTGCACCAGCAAGTGTGACCTTGGAGAGTTTTACCTCCTTCCTACAGCAGATTCCTCTGGTAAGAGGCTCTTTCTCGCAGTTTCCCAGCTCTGGCCAGTTATGGATGGAATATGGAGTCCCAAGGTGCTTTCCTACATTCCCCTGATCCTCAGTGTCCCAACCCTTGGGGTTCCTTGGTGCAATCCCTGCAGAGCCGAGGGCTCAGACACCCCCGTGGATGTGGGACAGTCAGTGTGTCCCTTTTTCTGTGTGTGGCTGCTGCACAAGCACAGGCTTGTATAAATCCTGCCTCCTATCTCCCTTCCACACAGCACAGCTTTGATTCACAGCCTGACCTCAGTCTGGGAGGAGGGAAAACAAGCGACAGGCGGAGTGGGAAAACGTGGAGAGGGTGTGCAAACAACAGGAATGTCCCAAAGACAGGGAGATGAGGGACACCGATCCCTGCAGCACACACAGATACCTGTGCCCTGCCAACATCAGCCCTGTCCCGGGAGCACAGGGAAGTTTCCTGCCTCCCAAGTGGTGACAGGGTGTCGTTTCTATTTGGTCCGAGGAGCCTGGCAGGTCATTCCGGCTTTGACTCCAATTGTGTGTGTTGTGTCCCTCCCAAACCACCTCTGCATGAGAGAAAGGAACTTAAAGGAGGGCTTTGAACTCTAAGCCTCGAGTAACAGCTTGTGCAGCCCCAGCCCCGGAGCTGCCCCTGGTCGTGCCTGGGCTCAGTCCCCAGGGCACAACTCTCAGCAGGGCCCAGCTCTGCCCTGCCTCCCTCTCACTCACACAGGGATAATTACAGAGAGAAAACCAAGGCAAATCCCAATTTTAGTGCCATTATAAAACAGAGAGGGGGAATTCATTACCTGGCAGCTGTTAATATTTAAGGAAGAAACTGATAATTTGCCTCTGAGGCAACGAATGCAGCAGAGGCAGCGCAAGCCAGAAGATGCTGCTGCCTCCCCCCACCTTCCCTGTTGCAGTCACTCTGCAGAGGTTTTCTATCCCAACATTTGTTTCCCTGCCTCCCATGGCAGCACCAAAGTCCCAGCGAGGAACAGTGTGTCAGGGTTCTGCACTGCAAAACTCTGGAGAGCTTTGGGCTCTGGCTCTGCACATTTCTTGCACCTCCCCTGGTTCCTGCAGCATCTGTGCAACCAGCCCACCTGAGTCAGAGCACGGGAGCTAAAGAAGGGCCCTACAGCTTAACAGAAAGACAGGCCACACAATTTAAGATGACTCTGTGGAGACAACCAGATCCCTGACTGCTTCTCCAGCCCAAACCCCTGGAAAAGCCTCCCAAGGCCTGTCAGGCTTGTGCTCTCCAGATAATTTTCTGTTGCATCCTGCCTCCAGCTAGGAGACAGCAAAGCCTCCCCTCCCAGCTCTGCATGTGCCTGGTGTTCTTTGGAAGGTCCCACAAGCTGAAGAGGAAGATAAAGCCATGGCTCAGTGTTTACCTGCTCACTTCCACCAGGACTGACACCACCACAGCAGCCTCCAGGTGTCATAGGAACAGCCTGAAATTCAGCAGCAGCCGCCTTCCCTCTCTCCCTGACTCTCCCTTCCTCTCCACTCCCCTTGCTCTCGGAGCACGACAGGGCTTTTTTTTCTGACCAACACTAATGGCATAATTATATCCCTGCAGTTAAACAAACATCAAGGCTGTGGGACAAAGGAGGGTGTGTTTTGCACTGCCCTCATTGCGGGAGTTCACACATCAGGGAGATGAAGCAGCGACCAACCTGATCCTGTTAAAGGAGAGGCAAGATGCAGAGACACCACACAGCAGCAAAGGCTGCCTGGTGCAAACCCCACATTCCAGTTCCTGAGGTACCCGAGGAAGTATCAGTTTAATCTTCTCTCAGACAAGACAAGACAACCAGGGACATGCTGCTTTGGGGCCAGAAGCTCCCAGCCACTGACCCCAGCTCTGAACCTGCAGCCAGGCAGAGCGTCAACCATGAGCGTCCTGCGACCCAACAACTCCCCAGTAAATCTTGAGACAGAAAACCATCAAAAGATCTCTGGCAACCTGCCTTTGGGGCGGGGGAGGTATGATCTATAACCCCCTCTTTTATGGTTCTTTCTCACTATAATCATAAAAAAGGTCTTATAAAAACATCAGTCCTGGGGAATGTTTGGTGATGCAGCTCGAAAATTGTTCAGTGTCTAAATACTTCAGCAACCCATCTCTGCAAGTCGTCACTGCAATCAAACACAGCTCCTCTCTCTCTTGACTATAAATGGTCTGTGCTGAGGACAGGGTGGGGGACAGGCTTGGAGAGCTCCCTCGAGCTGGAGCACTCCCCGGGAAGGAGGGAATCCAGAGGAACAGGACCATTTCTACGGCACAGATCCCCAGGGAGGGGAGGGAGTGAGGTTGATCCTTACCTCTCCCCATGGTTTTTGCTCCACCTGTTGGATCTTCACACATTAAAGTGCTTTAGCCCTTGAACTCTGGCTCATTCTGACCTGAAACAGGAGGCCCAGAACTGGGGCAGGTCCCCAGCCCCTCCCCAGGCAGTGCTTTATGGAATTCACAGCCCCTTTCCTCCAAGGACCCTCTCCTTTTTCTGCAGTGGTTGTTCTCTCAGAGAGGAAGTGAGGGACACAACCTCTGATATTTCTGAAGTGTAAGAAAAATCCCATCCTTCCAGTAACCTCCTAGTTACCTCCTAAAACACATCTCTCACCAAGTCAGTCCTGAGCTGGGGCATTACGACCTTCACCACAGCAGAGGAGAGGGGTTAAGTTTACGAGCAAGCCTTTGATGTCCGCAAGTTTCACGTAGTACAAAACCTCCACTTTGATGTTCATTTTTAAAAGAGAGGAAGCTCAGAAGGTGTGCACTGCACGAGCCCCAGGAAGGCGTTTGGAGGGGCTGGGATGTGTCTGTCCACAACTGCAGGCACAGGGACTGAGCCCTAACGCAGCTACTTGTGCTCAGGGCTCTGCTGCAACAGAGTGAAAACGTGACCAAACGTGTCTCACCCTCACCAGCTTCTCCCAGAGCAAACCCACCTGTGGAGGACCACTCACAGCCCTGAGTACTCCCGTGGGAGCTCCACACCTGACCCCAAAGCTGGACAGGACCCTGGCCTTGCCCATCCCCAGACCAGGGCACTGCTGGTCCTTCTCCTCCCAGTGACCACCAGCCGTGGCTGGGAAATTCCCCCACATCAGGGGGTCACGGGAGGGGTAAGGAAGCCCCTCTCTGCCCCACCAGTGACAGGACCCTCCTGCATGAGCAACACGTGTAGCACCAGCCTCTTGCACGGCAGTGGCGGAAGGTCTGAGGCACACGGAGGGACCTGCCACGCTCTCCTACCTTCCGCAGCACCTGGGCCATGACTTCTCCCATCCATTCCAGCATCCCCACGGCTTTGCCAGCAGGCTGAGCCCTTCTCTCAGGGCCCGGCAGAGCTGCCAGCAGGGACAGGCTCCTCTCCATCCCAGGGCTCACCTTGCCTCCCTTCACTTTTCCCTGTCTCCCCTCCCTTCTCCCGCCTCCTCCCATGGGGAGTTTCCCAGCAGCTCGGTAATTAGCACCATCATCACCAATGCTAATAACAACCACCGCAGCTCCTGCCACCCAAAGCTCAAACAACTTCAGAGCCATCATCACGCCTCTGTAACCTCCCCGGGGTGGGCAGGGAAGCAGCATTACCCCATCACGGAGGGGGAAGAGGGAGGTAAACAAGAGGCAAATCCAGGAGCTCTGAGTCAGGACCCAGGAGCTCCCCATCCCCATCCCGGGATCTGGCTGCTGCAGGAGCCCCTTGGGATGGAGGTCAGTGGCTGTGCTGGCAGCAGGACTCATCCAGAGATTACATCACTCCACCTCGGAGTCCTGGGATGAGTTTTTTCCCCTGAGTTCCCCTCTGCAAAAGGACCATGGGACAGCAGTACACAAGGCCACCTGTGCAGCCTGAGCTGATGGGCCAGCAGGGATTGTGGCACCCCATAAATGCACCTTAGATCAACCATTGGAGCTCACCTTTAATTAAGGACTTGCTGGTTACTGATGGACTGAAGAGAAGTTTTGCTTTGAGCGTTCACAAAATGAGGAATATGGGGGGAATTCT
Organism: Pitta sordida; assembly: GCA_013390025.1. Taxonomy (NCBI): domain Eukaryota; kingdom Metazoa; phylum Chordata; class Aves; order Passeriformes; family Pittidae; genus Pitta; species Pitta sordida. The sequence continues at coordinate 964,210 of WEKX01025945.1, forward strand.
TGTCTGAACAGCCTGACCTGATAAAGCTTGTCACCCATCTCATGTGGAGCTTGTCATACATTCGGTTAATAAAAGCCCCCATGGATGGGAATTGGGGATTTCAAAAAAATCCCACCAACAAGCAGCAGCCCCCTGAGAGAGGGGACAGCAGGAGGACAAGGGCAATGGGCTGCTCTGCTTTTGGCAAGTACCAGACATTGACTTCAACCATTCTGAGGTCTGGCCTGTGCTCCAGAGCCAGGCCAGCAAAGCTGCCAGCTGGGAGCACCACACACACCAAAACTCCCCTGGGGTGACCCCGCGTGTCCCCCAGAAGGTGCCACAGAGACGCCCTGTCACGGCCACTCACCAAACCCCACGGGCACTGCCAAGAGGTCACTCACTGCTGCCTGGCAGGGCCCACAGGGCTTTTTTTAGACACAGCAAAACTCCTGAGGAAAGCTTTTTCCTTGCTCTCCACGGAGCGTGGCTTTTTGTTTGGTCTCTGGCTGAAAGTCTGAGTTAAAAATACAAGGCTATTTCTGGCAGAAGAGAGGGGGGGTTTCTGCCTTTGAATTGCCTCGTGTGCCCCCATGCTGCTTGTCTCCTTTCTGGCTCAGATGAGCTTTGTTTTCCTTCTCAATGATCATGTTTGCACCGGTGAGCAGGAGTAGGAAATACTTTTCCCATCAGACCTTTTCCACGAGCACTGTTGGGAATGAAGAATGAGCTCAGAGAAAAGCCTTAAAAAAAACCCCAGTTGGTGTAAAGATCCTGGATCCAGTGGCCAGAGAACCGAAAACCAGGAATATCTGTGTCAAAAAAGGGACGTGTACATCACATCACACACCCCCATGCACACAGGTACAGCAGGAGATGTTCTCCCCGTGATCCATTGACCAGGAACAAAGGACTCGGAGCTGGAAACACTTCCAAGCATCCCCACTCCACAGCCAGGCTTCATCCCAAGCTCTGCAGCTCAAACCCTTTCCTACCCAGCAGGAAAATATTTAATTTCACTATTCTTAAATGCCAAGAAAAAAATAGGCCTGTCTTTCCTGGCTTGGATTTGTTCCATCTGGAATCACTGCGTGATCACAGAACTGTGATAGAGTGTTACAAAATCAGTGTAAAGCAAGAGCCTAAATACTTCCAAGCACCATGAGATCATTGATCTTTGCTGTCACCTTCCTATCTCCTGGCAACAAGCTGAGGACTTGGGGCTTGTCACTTGAGATCACAGAGTTCAAACATCTCCAAGCCACCCCCCCCTCCCACGATCCAGAAACACGGCAGCGCTGTGGGCGTGTTCCCTGACTCCAGGACCGAGAACAAAACCAACACAACAGCTGCAGGAAACCTCCCCACTATTTGTATTTGCCATGTGTCACAACAAACATCGACACAACCGGAAGGTAACAGCCCACAAACAGCTCAACTGGCAGGATAAAGACATCAAAAATGCACCTGGAGAGCTTTCCAGGACACAGATTCCCACCATCACCAGGGGAGACAAGCACAGGCTGAGTCAGAGCTCCCCGGCACAGGACCTGGGTGGCAGTGACCTGTGAATCCTGACACTGGGGCAGCTCCACCTCTCCTGCTTCCAAAGAGAAACTCCTGGACAGTGATTTCTACCATCTCTTGCCCAATGACTGATGATTTCTGAGATCACTCTGCACACTGACCATCAGTGGGATCAGGAGAGAGGGGGAACAACACTTAAGGTCCCACATTCGGCAAAGGCAATCAGCACTTTTGGCTGCTCATCAAAGGCCTGAGAAGGGCTTGCTTGTGTCTTGAAGGCAAGGAGCCCACTCCTCATGAACCCCAGGAGGATGATAAATCAAGCAAGGGGTCCAAATGCTTGTGTTTTCCTGGAATTCGAGGCATCACCTGCTGAGAGTCTCAGGAAAGCTCAGGTCTAGGCTCCTGTCCCTCAAGAGAAGGCTCCAAATACCACAACTAAATATCAATCTTTCACAAACCAGCTTGTGATGGAGATTGGTACCATTGCTCTGTTGCAAGGACAGTGATTCTCAGGCTCAAAGAGGTAAAATGATTTGCCTACAGTGGCCCAAATTGCCAAAGGCAGAGCTACACACAGGCTCTGTTTCCCAGCCAAAAGGTCCCACTGCCACCCCCATACCGGGTTAGAAATGAGGCAAGAGCAAACATGCCCCAAGAACCTCCCAAATCATATAAAAAATCATCTTCCTACCGACTGTGACACCTGGACTCGGACTTCACCAGTGTCCAGAGGGGATGCACTGGGCCCCTGGGACTTCCTCTCCGAACTGGATTGATGCTCCCGGTACTTCTTTGTCCTCGCAGGTAACGACAGGAACTCCTTCCCTGAGATCTTCAGGTCTCCCACATGGTGGCTGTCCCCATTCTGGTCCTTGGGAAAGCAAGAAACAGTCACTGCATCATTTGCCTGTCTCAGGTTTATGTGGAGAACTGTTGGCAAGTACCCAGAGAACGGGGGACACGCACCGAGTTCCCGTGGATTTCGATGGTGAGAGCTGCCACAAGGACATTTGGTCTATCTCTGCAGCATGTGATCTTAATGAATGGAGAGGAATCAGCACCCAAACAACACACACTGGTCAAGTCCTCAAGAAGCAGCATCCTCTTAAAAACCCCAGGTATGCAGGGCTGGTTTATTTCTGGGCAGAGGGAAGGACGGGTGACAGGCACTGCTGCGAGTGACTGCTGGCAACTGCACTCCTAAAAATCTCTTTTAGACAGAGTGGCAAAGCTCATCCTGCCTGGGATGTCAAACACGGATGGCTGGAGTCCCATCCAGCTCTTTGCCAACCCTCCCACCACCAGAAGGAGGAGGGGGACAGCAGGGTAATGAAACAACAGCACAAGTCTCACTCCTGTCCTCTCTGCTCCTTTAAATGTTAGCGCTCATTGCTCCCACAGACAGAAAAATACAGGATTATCACCTCCAGGTAACGTGTGGGGAAATGGAGGTGCCGGATTACAAACAGGAATAGTGAGAACAAGTAAGGGGAGGTTCATTTCCCTGGGTGCTGCTGATGGGGCCAGTGCAGCCGGGCTGGTGTCCACAGCTTGAAAAGCAGCCACGAGAATATATTTCAGAACTAGAAACTGCCTTGCAATGCCTTAGTTGGAGCCCTCAAACTGCTCAAGAGCATGACAACCAGAAGAGATGACTCAATTAAAGGCACATAACCTGCTTCAGGGTGAAAACCCAGCATGTGATAAAGAGATTTTAGTCTGGTAGAGAGAAGAATAAACAAGAACCAAAGGCTGGGAGATAAAACCAGAGAAGCTCAAACCAAGCCAAACGGCACAGAATGGAGAGGCCAAGATGAGCAGGAAGCAGCATTCCTGCAGTTTGCTGGGGCACTGATGTGGGTATTCCCTGGCAGAAACACTCTGCCCCAACACATGACTCTGTTTAGAGGCACTGGACAGGAGCTCCTGGCTCCAGAGGTCCCTGAAGCCTTGGAAAGCTGCCTCTGGCAGAGATGGTGGGCAGAAGGTGAGACAATTCTGAGAGGGTGCTGGAGATATCACAGTTCACTCCGCTGATTGACTCCTGGCAATCTCACCAGTCCCACCACAGTGAGCTCAAAGCAAACAAGTCTCTGCCATGGCTGTAATCCCCCCTCCCCACGAGCCACAGCAGGAGAGAGGAATGGGAATTGCAACCAAAACACTGTCTCGAGTAGAGGTGAACTCACACACCCACAGAACCACCTCAGGGGGAACAGGAGGACTCACTCCTGGCTCCACAGCTCCTGCTTGCTCCATCCTCCCCACGAAATCCCTGAAATCCATAACCCTGCCTGAACTATTGAATGACGTTCAGCTTTCACAGCCAAGAGCAGGAAAACAAGAGCATTAAGAGCATTAGCAGCAAGTCACACATCAGCAAACCCCCCAGGCAGCCCTGTGGGCACTGCTGCTCCCACAAGGACACATGATCCAATGTCCCCTGACATTGGGATCGCTGTCCTTGCCATCGACACCCCAGGGATGGAGTCACGCTGGGCAGAGCAGGAGCCAAAACGGCCAAGGGGCACTTGGGAGAATTGATAAAAACACATCAGGACATTTGGAAATTATCTCCCAAAGAGATCAATTCAGGGAGGAGCTGCTGTCTGGCCTTCCCAGTGCTTACTGGGATGTTCAGGCACCCAAAGGGTTTCTCAAGCCTGAGGTCATTTCCCACTGACCATCTACACCTGCACCCTGGATGAGCTTTTTGTCTGTGACAGTTCTGTAAAGGGAAGAGACTCCCTGGGACGCTCGGGAGAGCTGTGCCTGGAAAGCACGGGATGAATGTAAATGATTCGTGCCAAAGACACTCCAAAAAGGCAGAGCATGGCTGCCTGCCTGGCCACCTCCTTTGGGAACGGGCACAACTGAGCCCCACAGCGGCACCAGTCCCTGCTGCTGGGCAAACACAGCATCCTCAGCAGGATTTTCAGAGAGACTTAAATGATCCCTGTAGCTGGAAAGGCTCAGTGCCTCCCAGCTGGCTGCAGAAACAGCCCTGGCCCTGGGGAGACAGAGAAAGTGCTGATGTGCCTGGATCTGACACTCCCAGGAGCAAGTGGAGCAGAGGCAACCCTGAGAGTTCCTGGAACCAGCCCCTCTGCCTCCTGCAACACTCCAGCTCCTGTGTCTGCCCTCTCTGTCACTTCACTGGGGTGACAAGGCACCAGGATCTGCCACAGCCACTCAGGGGCTAAACTGCTCATGATTATCCTTCCAATAAAGAACTGGGTTTTTTTTTTTCAAAAAAGCAGAGAAGTGGCTTTTCAGCTTTGAGTGTTAAGTGCCTTTTTAGTTAGACCAGCTGTTCCTCTCCTCCGAGCTCTCTAGAAACCCTCTTTGGTTAATCCCATTGACTCCAGTGATATCTGCTAATTGCGTATTTCCCTGCAAACGAAGCCAGTCAACAAACCAGTTGGAATCTGTGTACGGATTCCTACTGACACTTCATCTCTCAGGCCAGACATCTTTGCTTACCTTTTCAGAGGGGAACTTCAGGAGGTCCAGGCTGTCCATGCTGTTTCTTTGGAGTCTCTTTGGCCTGGCTCCTGCAAAACAACACACTCTCGCATCAGGGGGGTGTCAGTCACCGACGGCACAAACGTCACACAGAGAAAGACTCAAACCATGACAAATCCTCTGCTCTGGGTCACTACAAAGTCAAAGGGATGGAATACTGCAGCTGTGCTGGCCTTGAGATTCAAATGTGGGGGTTTTTTTCTATCATTTTGGGTCTTTTTCAAAGCACTGTCCCAGCACAGTCAGCACCAGCTCGGGCTGTGTGAGGCTTTCACAGAGTGGCCGGGTCACACCACGACCCTGATCTCAAACAAGGTCTCTGGAATTCAGGAGTTACAAACCACAAAAGTCATGGGACTGGCGGTGAGAAAAATCATAACAAAAATCCAGTTTAATACATGTGTGGGTCTGTTGCTTTATCTTCATGTTTTTAACTCCAAGAATGTTTCCGGGACTCAACTTTGAGCTTTTCTCTACAGACACAAGGGCTGGAAAATTAAGTGAAGGAGCAAATACATTCAAACTGTCACAGGCCCAGCCTTTGGGGGAACAAAACCCTGCCTTGAACCTGACAGAGGAATCAAAATTTGGCAGCGTTCATCGTATTTATTTGAGATTTCATGAAATCCATTTTAATGTATTATTCCAACAACAGAGTGGGTGAAACGCAGCTCAGCTGTGATTACTGACTTCCAAACCCTCTTTACCTCCACATCTCCCTCCCATCTGCTTCCAGCTGCTCCTGTCTTGCTACAAACAGCCAGGATTGACATCCTGAGATCCCTCCACTCTCCTGCTCCCCTTCCCTGATCTTTCCTGAAGGCTCAGTTTAGCTGATCCCCACGTGAAATTCCACACCAGCAACACCAGGCAGGGCAGGAACCAAAACTCTCCCTTTCAAGGTCCCGTGACAACTTCCAAGCTCCAGGGGAAATCCTGGGGGAGGGGGAATGGATGAATGTGAAGGGAAACCCATCCCCAGGCTGAACCCTGAGAACAGAAACCACAGACCTTTGTGGGGCTCTTGCAAACTCACCAAACCCAACCATCCCTCAGCTTCCCACCACCACCCAACAGTTACAGCAGCCCCCAGGGGCCCCAGAGTGCCAAAGAGCTGCTCAGTGAACCAATCTGACACAGAGAAGGTGCAAAATTCATAAATGAGGGGTGGCTATAAGCAGAACATGGGGATTAAATGGAAAAAGTCCCCCAGGTAGCAGGGGTTCCTTCACCAACACACATCCAGCCCTGCCAGGGCTCCAGGTGCCACCAGAGCTGTATCTGAACTGCACCAACTCCAAGGACAGCACTGCTTTGAAAAGAGTTCAGCCTTGCTCAGCTTCCTGAGATATGAAACAAGCTCAGATCAGCTGGGGATGCACCAAGGGTCACACTCACAGAGCCCAGCTTGGCTGTAAGTGACCCAAAGTCAGTGTCTCTGCCCCTCAGCACCCTGGAGGGATTTACTTCTTGCAGCTGTAAAGGCTCAAATCAGCAAAACATTTCTACACATTTCTGCCTCTCTACTCCAAAAAGCACATCAGCCCCAGCTTTGTTTTAAGGTGACTCATTACTAGGCTTTGAGTCCAGAGGGATTGACATCAGGGCTGGCGAGTAGGTGCAGAACAAATACAGATTTGAACGCACAGGAGAGTGGGGAACACACGTAATGATGAGCAGCGTCACTTCCACCAAACTCTGCCTCCTGCCACACTGCAAAAGCCAGGTGCCCCCTTGGACAGCAGCTCAGAACGTTTAGGCTGGAAAACACCCCTGAGATCAACCTGGGACCAATCCCCACCTTGTCACCCAGCCCAGGGCACTCAGTGCCACCTCCAGTTGGTTTCTCGAACCTCTCCAGGGATGGGGACTCCACCACCAGCTCCCTGGGCAGCCCCTTCCAATGCCTGACCACCCTGTCCAGAACAAAAGCTCCCACCATCAGCAGCACAGAGAAGGTGGCCATGAGGCAGCGGCCAAAGGGGTGAAGGGCTTTTAGCTGCAGCTCAGCGAGGGGAAGGCAGCAGTGGGCTGCTCCCAGTGGCTCCCAGTTACACACGGTGACATTGTGGCGTTTGCCACGGCTGCTCGTGGCTCTCAGCTTCCCCCAGAATCCACAGCCTCACCTGTGCAGCAGCGAGGTGGGCCTGGAATTAAAAGTCACCTTCAAACACAGGATGAGAGGCACATTTGGGTTTCGGAGCGATGCCCAGGAGGCAAGGCCAGCCCCTGGGAGCCAACGTGCGTCACGGCCGCTTTTAACAGCCACTTCCAGGAAAGCAAGAAAGCAGCAAAGTGTGTCCGATTAGATAAACACACACCATTTCCAGCCGTCTAAAGAGTCGTTAATTACACACCTCCATCCTCAGGTGCTTTTGTGCCTTTCCAACAGCTCCAAACCGCTGGCCAGCAGCCATTAATCTCCCATCTGAGGAAACCTGCTCTCCCCAGTGATAATTTAATAGTCAGCCGAGACTGCCCCAGCAGAACAACTTGTCTTTTCCACTTGTTTTGATGCTGGTGTCTCTCGGCTACCGTGGGGGTTTGAAATACAGCTGAGCTAAGACAGGAAGAACTCTGGAGTTACAAACAACTCCAGAGCCACCCAACTTGGCTGTTTCTTCCAGGAGAAAAACCAACTGGTGCCGAACGCTGTCCCCTGCTCACCGTGAGCTGAGGAGCACCATTAAAACCAGCAGCCAGAAGAATTAGGATGGTACACATCACTCAAGGGTACCAGAAACTGGATCAGCACAGTCAGCAACTCCCAACACGTGTGGGAACTTCTCCCCTTTACTCCTGAGCAGAGATATTTCCATACTCACAAGCGACACAAGGAGTCCCGTTAACTTTCTGCCTCCAACCAGGACATTCCCTCAGAGGGCTCCAGATGGAACTTTCAGCCTCCTCCAAGTTATTTTCCCCAGCAATAGCTGCAGCACCACCTAAGACTCGGCAGAAGCTGAACTCTGCCTCACTCCCCCAGTGCCGATCAACAGCGGCGGCAGCCGCGGATGCGAAAGATTGAGCAGCTGAGAACTCGGGGCTGTTCCTCAGGAAGGTTTCTTTCCCCTGTCTCTCCAGCATTTATTGGCATGTTTACCAAGCCTGCTGCAGAGTAACGGAAAACCTCAGGGGCATTTCTAAATGCTCTCTCTGTCTTCAAGGTTTACTGAGGTCTCTAATAGAGCAAGTTGAAACCTTCTTGTGAACATCAGCTGAGCAACACTCCTGACTGGCTGTATTCATGCCCTGTGTTTTCCTGCAGCTCCTTGCATGTTGTCCTTTTCACTGCTTGGGGGTGTTGCTTCTTTTTTAAATTTTTTTTTTTTTCCAAATCTCTTCCTCCCCCCACCCAAGATCGAATCCTCTTTCGCCACCACGAACCAAGGAGGTGGTTTGGTTTTTTTTTAAACTCTGCATATTTGTAATTTGGCTCCTGAGGTGAGTTAAACGGTTTTCACATTCTTGTATTTCAAAACTTGAGGAAGGAGTCACCTCCCTCCCTGGAAGTGAGCAACGGACTCTGGGGAGGGGGAATTTCACTGCACCAATGCAAAAGGTGATGCTCGTTTTCTTGCCTGCAGGTATGAGCCACCCTTGCTTCCCCAGCTCCCTCACATCTCAAAAATCCTCCCTGTTCTCCTGTCTTTGGGACACTAACCCAACATACCCAGCCCAGATATCCCCCTGCATCCATCTTTTCTCTCCACCCACAGAGATGGGGATGGACCCTCTGCACGTCCCTGTGCTGACATGGGCAGGATCAGCACAGCCTCCAGAGGGAAGGACTCTGTTCCTGTGCCAGGACAGTTTTCACAGTGCAATCAGAGCAGAAATCATAATACCAATATCCTGAGTTAGAAGGGACCCACCAGGATCAAAGTCCAGCTCCTGGACACTCATGTAGCAAAAAGTTCCTGAGCAGTACCACATTACAAAGTGAGATCCAGCCACAGAAAACACAAGGACGTTTTATCAGAGGACGTTGATGGGATCACCCCATGGAAAGGAGCAGCAGGGCAAAGCTGGTCAGGCAGTGCAGGCAGAGGTTTGTTCCTCCACGGACAGTACCCGCATCCAACAGGAGCTCCCGAGATTGCAGCTGACGAGATTGAGCAGAACATGTGTAGCAGCGACTCAGGGAGCCCTGCCAGGAGCTCTCATCAAGTTGACATGTGCTTTGATAACTGCTGGGCTCTCCCCCATCTCCAGCAGCTCCGAGAGCTGCCTACTCCCTCCTGGATGGAGGGGAAACGCGGCCCCCCCGCCGCAGATGGAGCCACGGTTCTATTTGCAGGCCAGGAACAGGCTGTACCCCGCTGGGGGGCTGGACCAGAGCAAGCAGATTAAACCTGACACTGGACCCCACGGAAGACCAACAGGGAAAGGTTGTACAGCCAACATGAGCCCCCTCCATCTCCAGGGCTCTGGGTGAGCTGCACACACAGCTCACTGGTCACCCCACAGAGCACAGGCTTTGCAACCCAAACAACTCGACAAATCTGGCATAAGGACTTGTTGTGTTTTCATGAAAAGGTCATTTCTCTCCCTATCTGTATTACCCAAAATAGTGACTTCTCTTTGGGGGGAGTTCTTCCAGCCCCAGACAGCTCCTCCCCCCTCAGTTTGTACAGACCCGAACCTTGATTCTGGCAGACAACCCTAAATATTGTTCAATATAATTAAATCAGACCAGCCAGTTGTTTGGGGTGGAACACTGGTCTGGAAACCCTCCCAAGCTCAGGAGTGACAGTGGAGATACGGTCCAGCAACCCAGTGCTCACGGAGCATCTCAAATCATAAGCTGCTGACATCTAATCAGGGAAGCTCTGTCAAACTCGTGCTCCATTATCACAGCAAAGCTCTCAAAGAGGGAAGGGGGAGGGGGAAATCAAGCACAGCAGCAAGGAAAGAAAGAAGGAAAAAACAGAAGCAGCCTCCAGTAGCACAAGCATCTCATTTAAGGCTTTAATTAGTCTTCAAACACATAATGGGTTCTGGCACTATAAATCCACTTGACCTCTATTATTGTCAGCACTCGCCTGATAAATGGTGGCATTTGTTTTCCCAGTTGCTACTGGGATAGAACAATACTTTTCTCTAAACAGAGCAAGCAAATACTATCAGTTATTTACGCTGACTGTGCCATAAAACACTGGTGCCAAGCTGTTGTGTGCCCAGCCATGGGAAGGACCATCTGCTTACACCCCATTCTGCAGGCAGGAAGGGACCTGGGAATCCCAACAGCTCTGGGCCCCTCTGTGAGGGCACAGCTGGAATGGCACATTGTTGTCCCTATCAGTTATTGGAGGGTTTTGCTGTCTACGTAGTCTAGACAAAGAGTCAGGGCTAACAACAGAAGGGAGAGAACACATGAAAACAAAGTCAACCCCCAGCCCAAGGGCAGGGAAAGCTGTGGAGAGGTTGTTTTCAACATGATGTCCCATCAGACTTCCTCAGGAATGCCCTGGACTCATGCAAGGCCTTCCAGCCTCAGCTCTGCATGCCAGAACTGGCAGACACAGGGGTAGGAATGATCCATTTTCTGCTGGGAATGTCAGGCTCCAGCACCTTTGCTCTGATGGGCTGTACCCACACAGAGGAAATACCAACCTCCCAGACAGACCCTGAGCACCACAAAAACCTGCTCCAGAATAAAAATCTTGCCGTTTCTTTCCTCTGTGGCAAATCTGTTCCTTTTAAAAAGCTACAGACAATACGTGGCAATAAAGAGAAGCTCCTTTTGAATCAAGCTGACTGATTTGGCAGAAGATGCTCTGTGTACATGTCACCCGGGTTCTGCATCTCCAGAATCCAGTCTGACAGCCGAGCAACTGGCTGAAAATAACTGAAATAACAGCAATGCTGCACATCTGCACGGCACCCAGGAGCCCCGGGGCGTTCGCTGACTGCACTCAGGGTGAGCAGCTACCACAGAGGGAATAAGGAGACACTCTGGATCACATTCCAAAGAGACTTCACAGGGAAGAAATAAAACTTGAAACAAGACTCCTTCTTGGAGGTAGAGATGGCACAAGACAAAGATTTATTTTTTTCTTATTTATTTCCCCCAGTGGGACCAACCCCAGTTGAGGAAAGCTGCAATCTTTGAGCACGGGGGGATCTCACTTGTAGCCTCACAACACTGACTGGGAGCACCCAATCATGGAACATTTCACAGCCAAACACAAGCCTTGGAGCTTGTGGGAAGCTTGAGCCAGGTTAGGCACAGCCTCCTCTAACCAGGAGGCTCCCCGGGATTATCCTCCTAACCAGGATAACCCCTCCAGGCAATCATCTGTTGAAGGGATGAACAGTTGTGGGGACAGGAGGATCTTTTGGGAGATAAACTGAAGCGGGTGGAGCAGGCTGGGAGGCGGCATGTAACCCCAGGGCTAATTCAGGAGCAGTGTGATAGACTTGGCAGCAACACCTGGCTCGCTTCTGAGGGCACGGTTTTCTCTGCCAGGGTACAGCACAGTCTCATGACCTCCCATCTTCCATTATCAGCTTGTGTTGAACAAGCTGAGATCAAAAAAAGAAACGGAGTTTGAGCTGGAAAGTGACAGTAATTAATACAGGCACCATCTCCAGCAGCCAGGCAGGCCCAAGGACAGGGCTGTGTCCTCCAGGCTGACTCGGGGAGGGCAGGGGAGCAGCAACCACGTGTCAGCTTTGCAGCCACCACACACTCTGTAAAATCCTCGAGAAAAGCGGGGCAATGCACTTGGTCCCTCCCTCTGGAGGCTGCTGGGAGCAGCCACCAGCTCACAGCAGCCAGTGGCACTGCCCAGCCACTGGAACACTGGTGACCACGGGACTGGGAACCCTCAGTTGTCTCTACAGCCAGTTTTGTTCAGCAAAGGTCTGTTGTCCAACTGCTTTTCCCTGCCAGGTGAGGGGCCAGGGGAAGGAGGAGGGTCAAAAGATTATGTTGAGGGTCTGGCCTTGCCTTGCTCAGTGAAGTGCCAAAGCAGACCATGGTCATCCACACAAAAACATTTAAGAGAGAAAAAGTAATTCTGGCTGGGTGAGAAAGAGAACTCTCCTCTTCTCCTTTCTTGCTCTGTGCTGAATAAAAGAAAAAATACAGCAAAGCAGAGGCATCTTGTTCCTAATGGCAACATTGTCCTGTTGGACAAAAGAGCTTCATAACCACTGGCATTTCCTACACTCCAGCTACCAAAGGAAACTGTCTGTGGAAAGTGCATTTGGGAACTAGACAACACACAGCAGAGCTGGGAGGGCAGCAGGAGCCTGGAACTGCAGCCAAAGAGAACTTCAGACTTCCCAGAACCAACAGTTTTCAAAACCTTCTCTCTCCCCACAACAAGAGATCCCTTGATTTAATGGATGTCTTTGCCAAGAGCCACGTTGTGCCTTCTCTGCCACAGGCTTCAAGAACCGGCCTCTTCCTCATCCTCCTTTCCAGCACTCAGAGTCTCCCCTGGCATCAAAATTAAAACAAGCACCTGAGTTTCACCATCACAATGTCTCCTCTGGTCCTGGAGCCTTTCCTTCACTGTGAGCCCAGAATTCCTGCTGTGTTCTACAGAAATGCTGGGAAGGAGCTCATGTACACAGTCAGATGAGAAAGGAACATTAAATACTTCTTAACTCTTCGAGAAGGGTATTTTAGAACTTCCTAAAGCCAATACTGGGGCAGTCTGAAGTGAGTGCTAAATTACTCGGTTTAAATCCAAATGACTCAGAGGTTCATCCCCCCCCACCAGAGCTGCTGGAATGATTTAACAGCCGTAACAGCAGAGGTTACTCAGATTTAGAAAATACTCATTATGAAGATAACAAGGAGCATCCTTTAAAAGTCCTGAATTCTCAGTCCGGAATCCCCCCGTGGAGCAGCATTCCTGTCATTCCTGCCCTGCTCCCCCAAGCACACAGCCAGGACCACCACTGACACACGACTTCTGGACACTTCCCTGGGCAGCACATGGGAACACTTGCTCCAGCTCTCCTCTGAGCATCTCCTAGAGCACAATAAAGCACCCAGATCACCTTGTAACCTGCCCTGCACCTGGCCAAAATCCACGGTGCCTGTCAACACCCCCATCCATCAACCCCCTGTGCAAGCAGGCACAATTAACCAGCACAGCCTCAGGCTCTCACTTTCAGAACGAAACAAGGCTGAGCTGCAGCCCATCAGCTCCTGGGAAAAATCAAAGGGAGCTGAGGATGTTTAATATTAAGCAATTTGAATTGCTGCACTTACTCAATGTGACTGGTAAGGACGGGGCAGGTTCCACGCTGGAGCCCTGGGGGATGTGACCCCACACTCAAATGCTTCCTAGACAGTGAAATCACAGCCTGAGGGAGCAGGGCTGTCCCACTGGCAGGGAGACGCTGGGCTCAGGCAGCCACCTTTCTCAGCTGACAGTCAGTTTTCCACAGGAGGGTTGAGCAAACCATGGAGAAGGAACATCCCTGTCCCTGGGCAGCATTCCCAGCCCCGGGCACAGGCTGGCAGGGGGTAGCAGCACCACCACCTCCCTGCTTGCGTCAGCAGAGGGATGGTCAATCCTGCCTGTTCCATCCCTAAACACTCCTCAGGTACTTCAAAGATATTTGATGCAAGTAAACAAACAAAAAACAAACAGGCTGGAAAACATAAAAGCAGGTTTCTTCTATCCCTGTCCGATTGATCCAAGGGTTCAAAGATCCCTGTGAAGAGGCAAGCTCAAAACTGCACTGAGGATGCAAAACCCCACAATCAAAGCCCCACAAGAGCTGATCACTGCTCGGGAAGGAGTGGGGGGTTCACACCCACCTGGGCTCAGCCTGAAGCTGGGCTGCCTCACCCAGGGATGAGAGTTCCCAGCACGGAGACTCCTCAACACCAAACTGGCAGAGCAGCCTCGTGCAGATGACGAGCAGAGAGTGGGGCAAGGCAGGCCAAGTCCTTCCCTGCCCTCGGAGCTGCTCAGCACGGCAGGGCAGCAGTGCCTGCCTACTGCAAACCGTGCCAGGAACCCGCTCCCAGTGCTCTGAAAGCATCCAACGCCTCCTGGAACACCTGCATCCCTCCCCACCTACACCCAGCTGCCAGGAGGTGTTGCTTGGTGTCTCCTGACACTGCTGCTGCCAGCAGAGATGATGGCTGAGGCTGATGTGCTGCTGAAAGCAAAGGAAAAGGAACCCAGAGTCAGTTTTTGGAGAGGCACCAGGGCTGCTCTCTGCCTCTTGCCCAGCACCTCCAGCCCTTAGGGGGTGGGTGATCCCTGCCTGCACTCCCCTCCCAGCTCGCAGGGTGTCCTGGCTGGTGCCAGTGCCCAGAGGGCACTGGGGCAGTGAAGAGGACAATGCTGCAAGGCGCCACTGGGTAACACACACCATGGAGGTGCCCCAACAAGGGCAGCCAGGGAGGGGGCACCAGTGCTCCCACCCCACATCCCACAGCAGTGCCAAGGGCAGGCCTGGCTGTTTGCACCCCAGGGCATCCCCCCAGCACTGCTTCTTGTCCTGGTCACCTTCACCCCTACAAAAAACCCCTTGGAGCCACAGCAAGGTCCCTCACTTCTTTCCAAAAGGCAAAGCCTACCAGCACTCCACTCTTCACTTGCAGCAGTGTGTGAAAGAGCACAAGACCCGTATTTCAGGACCACATTTTTGGCTGTTTGGAGAAACAAACCCAACCTCTGTTTATTTACTTCATGCTTTAGCTGCTTTCCAGCTTCCTTCAGTTTGTTGCTTTAAGCTCCCTGTGTTTGCGCTTCTCCACAAGGTCGTTGCTTTCACAAGACTTTCTGCAGCACTGCCCCACTCCCCTGGCCTCCAGCTTTGTCTTCTGACGTCCAAATACTCTCAGAATATTAATTAAAATCACAAAGAGTTCAGCAAGAGGAGCCAAAACAGCAGAGGAAAACATCAGACACTCCTTCAATCCCCAGACCCCAGCGAAGGGCGATGCCCAAGCCCCAGAAGAATTAACCTGTGAAGGACATCACAGTGACGGGTCTGGCTCAGGGCATCTCAGCCTTTATTCTACCTGTTTGATGAAATTAATGTGTTCTATAACAGACCAGCCTTATCAGAGCATTTCAGCATCCTTAGGAATATGCAGCCATTTTATAACCTTAAGCAGGGAAAAGAATCTGAAAGGGAAAAAAAAAAAAATGAAAGCTCTCCTGACCACAGGATTTGTCAGCATTGAAAGGCACGTCTGGTTCAGAAGTCAACTTGAATCTCGGCTCTCTCACCTGCTTCCTATTACAGAAACAGATGTTCTTCTTGCTGTAAATTGCTGCTATTAATAATATAAATAATTATGCTTTTCTAATCATTTAATAGGTGCACAGGAGGGTACCAAAATTTCTGGCAGCCATTAAATACATCTCCTTTCTCTCAAGGGCTCAGAGACACATTGGTGGCCTCTCATCCTCCACTGGATTTCAGAATAAGAGAGCTGAAGCCAGGATAAAAGCTGAGGAGGAATCAAGAGAGCTGGGCTGCTCTCCACAGGCTGTGCTCTCTCCAAATCTCCATGTGACAGGAACAGCACCTTTCCCATCTCAGATGCCTGTGTAAAAGCACAAAGTGCTTGTCCAGGTGTAATTCTCACACTCCCTTCCTGTGGCAGGAGGGTGTGCACAGCCCCAGCCCACAGCCACAGGGGCAGCTGATTTTCACCTCCCCAGCAGGTTCACAGAACCCAGGGAGGGGAAGCCCTGCTCTGCAAGATCCCTCCCTCTCCCCACTGCAAGCCTCAGTCTTTTGCTGTTTTCCCCTCCTGAGAACACTTCGTCCTTCTGTTGACAAACAGCCTCAGCCTTGGGAATGTCAGCAAGGGCACCACAGATTAACGAGGTCACTGCAACCCCCAGAACTCTGACAGCAGCTGCTCAGCCCCTTTCCCATCCTCCAGCAGTCACACACACAGCTCTGGCTCCGTCAGATGAGAGAAACATCACTCCTGGCTCCAGATGTTAACACAGCACATCTGGATCACTGCAGGGCAGTGAGCAGCCCTCGGGCCACACACTGGCTCTGCCTTCCCCCGCCTCACCCTCGGAATGACTGACCAGGAACAATCCCAACCCCTCCATGTCACGCACTCCCAGTCTCGTGCTGTGAGATGCAGTTGGTGGGGCTGTGCCAAGGAGTGTAACCACCCATATGGGGACACTGCCACACACCCAACTCAGCTCAGACCAAGACCCTCCCTGACCCCACAGTGCACCAGACCAGTCCACAGCAGGTGACACCCAAGCCCAGATTCAATGGGAGGCACGTCATGAGAGCAGAGAGCCCCTTGCTCCATTTTTTCCAGCTAAGACAAAGCTGTGCAATAGGCTCAGAGCTGCAGAGTCCCTCTCCCAGATGAGTCTGGCCTTGCCTTTTCCACCACAGCTCTTCCACACAACACGCTCACAAACCCACCCCAGTACACCTGAGCAGCCAGAGCTCTCACACCCATGCAGTCCTGGGCACTGCCCTCCTCCTGCACCCCTCCACTCCCAGCCCAAGGCACCCCAGCAGCTCGTTTCCACCACACTTCCCTCTCACCAACAGCAACGTTCATTTCCTGCTCCCCTTTCACAACAAAACAATTTGCCAAAAGGAAGCCCCTGAGGAGAGGTTCCAGCTCACAGATTTTCCCGGAGTTATAAGAA
Source organism: Pitta sordida (assembly GCA_013390025.1). Lineage (NCBI taxonomy): Eukaryota > Metazoa > Chordata > Aves > Passeriformes > Pittidae > Pitta > Pitta sordida. The sequence goes on from WEKX01025945.1 coordinate 980,874, forward strand.
TGAGCTGATGTGCAAAAGAAGGCTGGGGCAGCTGTTGTGGCCTCTGTGACCTTTGAGGCAACAGCTCAGCTCCGATGGGGCACAGCAGGACACTCTGGCTCCCTCCCCACATTCCCTTTCCCATGAAGGGCTTCAGCACTGACGTGGGCAGGCTACACCTTTGAGATCAATACTAAACACGCACAGCCAGCCTTTCCCTCCCAGAGCACGGGGCCTCAGCCCAGGCATCATCCTCTCCACGTCAGCTCTACCACCAGGAAGGAGAACACACCGCCTGGGAAAGCGTGTCTGTGCTAACAAGGTCATACTTAATCAGCTGGGACCTCCCGGGATGTGGTTTGGTCTGTGTGAATTAATAAGTCTGTCCTGGGCACAGAGCAGCCAGCTGGAAGTGCCCGTGCCAGGCACCCACCAGTGTCTGCAGTGGGCACTTCCAGGACAGGACAGGACATTCCCTGAGCTGGGGACACACATCAGGCTGGCAGCAGGATGCCCCAGGGTCCAGTGGGTGAGTAAAGCCATTCTCTCTGCTGTGACTAAGTCTTGCCACACCTCATTTCACACACTTCCAGGTGTTCCAGGGGTTAATACAGCAACCATCGTGCTGATGCTCCCAACCTGCCTTCAGCCCCATGCCCTGGACTTGCTCCTGGGTGCTAATCAGAACAAGAGCAGCCAAAAATCCCTGCCAGTCACTCCTGAAAGCCTGTGGTATCAGTCAAATCAGTTAAAAGGGCCCTGCAGAGCTTTAAGAGATACAAAAGCTGATTTGCTGCATGGTATGGGGAATTTTATTCCCAATGCAGATTAATTCCATTAACTCATTCTGCGCCCTTTATTTGGGGATCATTCCCTGGCCTTGCAGCTTATGGAAAGCCCAGAGCAAGCACATCACAATCTCCTTTCTGGTGAAAGCACTCAATAACCTCATCTTGCTCTGGCATTTTTATTTCCCACCCATTGCAAACACCTCCCCCCACATCCTTCCAGAGACCTTCCAAGGGCACCAAAAGCCCAGGAACTCACCTTGTGCTTCATAGCCGGAATAGGGATGAGCTGCTCCCACATCCTCATCCCCGGGGCCCAAGCCAAGGGCTGACCTGAGCTGGGCCACGTTCACCTGCGCCGTCAGCTCCCCGTTCCTGTCCCCAATCTGCAGGAAAAGCGACAGGGCAGCTGGTTAAAGGATGTGCTGCAAGCAAAGAGCCCCCCCAGCAAAGGAGACACACACACACAGCCAAAAGACACCCTGAGAGACCACACAGCCCAGCCTGCAGCACCAAAGGAGCTCTGCAAAGCTATTCCTCAGTGATAATCTGGGAGAGGGTCTGTGTATGCGTGTGCTGCACCCCAAACCCACGGCTCTGGGGAGTTCAGTGCAAGGCTGAGGGGGCTCAGCTCACCCACTGCCTCAGAACTGAGCCAGAGCTCAACACTCACATCTGATCTGTCTTGTAGCCACAAACCGGCTGCACACTGCCAGAGTCCTGGAACTGCCAGCCCCGTTCCTCAGGTGTTTCCACAGTGACACAGCACCAGCCGTGCTGCCACGAGCCACATGGGCTGTGCCACACCAGGGCTTGGATGCTCCCAAAGCCCTTCTCTCCCAGCTCAGATCCACACAGCTTCTGGGTTCCTACTGATCTACCCACACACGACTCCAAAAATCTTTCAGAATCCACATTTTTCCAAATTCCTGCCTCTCACTGGCCTGAGGCCACGGAAGCTGATGTTACATGTTTGGGAAGAGATCTGTCCAATGGCTTTTAATATTTAAAACAGAGAATTGCAGGACACGATGTTGAGTCCTCCTCAAAGTTTAACTGAACAACAAAACGCTGCTGCTGCACATCACCAGCAAACACAGAGGTCACCTAGAAACAGCCTCTAAGCTGAGCAGCCTCTGTGGCAGAGGAAGACCTTGGCTGTTCCCCTGGAGAGCCCAATTCCCTGTTAAGTGCCTGGCAACAGCTCTTTTGTGGTCCTTTGCGATAGACGGTAGCGTGAGCCGTCCTAGAACAAAATCATAAATCCCCACATTATTTATGACAAAGCCCCAAGCTCCAGTAAAGGGAGGCAGATCAAAGGGCTTATCATCAGGCATAAATCCCCCTGCCAATTACAGGAGATTTGCTGTTGACATCATCTCCAGAGAAATTACTATGTCCTGCTTAGGTCTTACAGTCCTTGATGCTCTATTAAATGCTTCCCTGACTTCCACTCATTCCAGATCATCTCCAAAGCCTTATTAACAACCGAGGAACAGACTGGCAGGACAATGATCCTGGGCAGGACCTCCCACACACACACATGCCACAACACAGCCCTGCTTTCTGTCCTCAGCTTCCCAGGAGCCTCCAGCCAGACTTGGAGATGGCAAAGGGTAGTGTCTGAGAGCTGGGACAGCTTACAAGGTTTTTAGGCACACATCCTTTTTTCCAGCTGTTTTAGGGGAATTTTTTTCAGTAACCTCTGATGATCCTGCAGCAGCTTCCAGTGTGGTTACCCAGAGCAGATTTCATTTGCACTAAAATGTCAGCATTAAATTTTTGTTGGGGGAAAAAGAGGGGGGAAAAAGTGATGAGAAGTGGGTTACACGAACATCGGAGTGATAAGTTTTAATTTCACAATGTTTCTCCTGGGCAAAATACTGATGCTTGTCACAACAGCACAAGGACACCATTCATTCCCAAAGCTAAACTAAAACATCAGCTTTAACAGAACCACTCTGAGAGGCCAATGCAGGTTCTCCTAATGGGACAGTCCCTGTTCTGCTCCATGATTAATGATGGAGGGACTTCATGACATGAAGAACCTACTCCTGATGTGGCCTGTGATCACAGATAGCACCCCGGAATGAGAACACAGTGAATCCCCACTCTGCTGGGTTTCCCATCCACTCCTAAAAACCCCAAGACCACCACAGCATCCTCCCACTGCCCCTCAGCTGCACTTCAAACTGAGGAGCTCTGAGGGTTCAGCCCACACTGCCACAGCCCGAGCAGACTGGAGCTGGGAAAGTTAATTTGTCCTCAAATGCACAGGGCCAAAGAACAGTGTTTCTTCTGTGTGTCTGATAAGTATAATTAAATCTGTAATTAGGCTGCTGTGTCAGCCCTACTCTGAGATTTAGCCAACCTAATAGACAGGCAGGAGAACACCCAGCACACTTACATATGGTGATTTCAATTAGTGCTTCGAGAGGGCAATTTCTTCATCTGGGGAAGACTAAAGAGGCCACGGCCGATTTCCTCAGCACACTGGAAAGAGCAGACAATGGAATTCTTGCTTTCTGCACCTCTGAGCCACCTAAAACCACCGTATGTTCTTGCAGCAGGAAAGCTGCAGCGAGCTGGGTCCGTCTCAGTCAAAATCTCCTTGTGCTCAGGAAAGGGGATCTCCCCAACAGGCAGGACACCAAGAGGTATCAGAGTTCCTTTACCTGGGTGCACAATACCCCAGACAACCAGTCCCCAGGTCCTTTCTCACCCGGGAATATTGGTTAGGAGCAAAGCACAGCTAATACATTGGCTCTAACGAAGGGGAAGATTGGGAGCCTCCCATTAAAGGAACGTTTCCCAGCCAAGCTCTGCAGTTCCTAAGGACACCACTGAAACAGCACATGGAACCCTTGCTACCAGAGCAGTCACAGCAAGAGAAGAACTACATTAATAGAACTTATAGCCTTCCTCTCACCAGGGAGGACCAATTCCCTCTGATCTAAACCAGCATCTCTTACCTCCTGAGAGATTTCAAGATGTTTCCTCGCAAAGTGCAAAGCCTGTTCGTGGCTCCCCAGGGAGATGTAGGCATTTCCCAGACTCCAGCAGGCTCTTCCTTCTCCCACCCTGCAGAACAGGAAACTGTCAACCACAGAAATCCTGAGCAAAGCCCAGCAGCTCAGCAGCCCCTCCAGGGCCTTCTCGAGAGCCCCAACAGCTGGGGCTCCTCACTCTGCGTTCACCTCCAGAAATGTTCAACAAAGGAAAATAAAGTGTGCTGTACATCTTAAACTCTCCTTACACTGAGGTCAGCGAGAGCTGGGGATGAACAAGATGCCCAGGAGGAAGGTCTGTACCCACAGGGACACAAAACCAAGCAAAGGCCCAGGATGGTTTGGCTTCACTGGTGAGCACCAGCCCAAGAGGAGAAGCCAGAGCTGCTGCCCAGCTTCCACCTCCTACAACAAGGGCTCCTCTCTGGAGGTGCAAAACACATCAAGAAGGAACTCAGCATCCAGCCCTTTGGTTCAACAACAGCTCACAGCTAAACCAGTACCCAGATGGCAAACTGAGAAGGTTTCGGGCAGGCAAGAGCCTCAGCTGAGCCCCATCACCCAGGGGGCACAGCCTGGAACAAACCACCAGCCAAGTGAACCATGACCACATTTCCAGAGTTTCCTTGTTTTCAGAGGGCAGGGAAGGCAGGTGGATGTGGAACCTGTCCTGTGCAGCCCTGCCCTCCCCAAGCCTGGCACCCTGGGGTCCCTGGAGCTTCAAGCAGAGCCTCCTGCTCACCAGAGCCTGCTCAGCTCCTCAAACCCAGCAGATGTGGGGGGAGAAGGGATAAAAAAAGCACCTGGGGGCGCGGAGGGAGGTTCAGCATGACTGCAACTCCCTTTTCAGAGGTTTGGGCGGGTTGATCAGCATTTCAACATTTTTCTTGTCACCCTGTTCAATACCTTCTGCTCATAGGGTGCGTTCCCAGAAACGCAGGAGCCCACAGGCCTGCACCCCCACAGCATGATTCACCCTTGGGTGGGATTGTACCTTCTCTGAGCAGATACTGCCCGGGTGGTGGCACAGCTCTCTCATCCTGATGTCCCTGCTCCATCTAGTGGAGGACACCCAGCTGCCAAGAGAACTCAGCGTAACGCTGAAAGTCACTTCAGCTGCAAGAAGGCTCAGGATCACAGAGTGTCCAGGGAAAAGGCTCGGGGTTTGGAGAGATTTCTAATGACTTTCAAGAACAGACATCACCGTTTACCCCCAGCAACAGAGAACAGCAAGTGAGAGAAGGGGCAGAGCCCTGCAGAGCCAGCAGGGCACAGACACCCTCACTTGAGGCACTCCTTTACCTGTCTCCCAGCTCCTGGGCTATCACCAGGTGCTTCAGATGGTACTCGATTGCTCTTTCATAGTCTTGAAGCAGCGTGCACGTGTTGCCAAGGCTGTAGCAAGCCTGGGCTTCTACTGCTTGGTCTTTGAGTTGTCTGGAGAGCTGGAGCGTTTTCCTGCAGAGAACAAGTGGGAACGAAGAGATGTGATCCCTTCAAGATGACAGGGAGGTCACCCCTCCGGCGTGCACTGAGTTGTGCTGACGCCTGTGAGGTGGACGCACCACCCACCACTGCTGAGCACCACCCGTGCCACTGGCCTCCAGGTCACTTGTCACAGCCCTCCCCCCGAGCTCAGGAATTCACTGCAACAGGTCAAGATTTCCAGGGAACACGTGCCCTGAGCCTGCCCCCGGCACTTACTTGTAGTACTCTGCAGAGATGTCGAACCTCCCCAGGAAGATGTGTGCGTTGCCCAGGTTGCTGTAGGCTCTGCGCTCGGCTGCCTTGTCCCCAAACTCCTTGGCAATGGCCAAGCGCTGCAGCAGAGACAGGTCACTGAGCACAGGGGCCACTGACAGCCCCCTGTCCCACAGCAGGGACACCAAGGTCCTGGTTTACAAAGCTCCCCCCCAGGGAGGTCGTGCTGCAGCAGGGCTGGATGCAGCAGGAGATCTCCCTCTCTTTTTGCGATCCAGCATCAGGAAAGGCTTTTGGAAAAGTGGGACTAACACTGAATCCTGATGCTGTCCCCCCAGCACTTAAAAACCAATTTCCAGGGTTCTGAGCACCTTCCACCACAAGGAAACCAATACACAGTGAAACAGAAGTCAAATTGCATTTGAATTGGGGCAGAGACTGTGTCACCTCACCCTCCTGTAAAGCTTTACAGAAAGCTATTATGTTCTACAAGCAGCATTTATTCTTGATCAACAGCTCTTTCAGCAGCTTAATTAAATTCATGGCTTGCATTTATTAAAATCTAGACTGAGACAAATTAAGAGCAGAAAAAAAAAAAAACCCTTGCTAGACCCAGCTGCAATTTGCCCTTGGATACCTCCTTTGGTTTCCACGCCAACAGCACCCTTCCTTCAAGCTGCTCATTAGGTGCTGATGGGGATTGGAGTAACATTTGTTCAGTGTGAGTTAGTACAACAGGGTTACACAGGAGGGGGAAAAGCAGCCGGAGGAAACATCTCCCTCTGCTTGCTGGGCTGTGGTGAGAAGGAAATTATTCCTACAGCCAGTCCTTTGCTCAGCCCCTGAGGCCAGGAAGGCAGGCAAAGGTCTCCTACCTCCTTGTGGAAGGCTATGGCTTCACTGAAGTTGCCAAGTAAGTACTGGGTGTTGCCAAGGTTGCCATAAGCACGGCCCTGAGCAGCTCTGTCCCCCAGCTCCTTCACCAGGGACAGGTTCCTCCTGAAAGAAACCAGAGCAGAACACCCAGTGAGACACAGCCAGAGCTCTGCAGCGGATGTGGCGAGGAAACCTGCATCCAAAGAAAGGAGAGCCAGCCCTGGAGAGGGCATTTCCCTCCCAGCCAGCTGTCCTGGGTGCAGGTGACAGTCTGGTGACCGGTCCCAGAGCAGCTCTGGGAGCTCGAGCTGACCCAGGGTGCAATTCCTGCTGCTCTCTCTCCTCAGGCAGTTGGATGTGTGCAGGAACTGATGATGGGTCTGACAGATCCCACGTTACATAAGGAATGGCCTCCCGGCTGTACAGGGCACAACCAGGGGAAGGAGGTTGGTTGGAGCACACACTCAGAGAGGGGAAAGATCCACAGTCCCATGCCAGAGTTCCTTCTGGGAGTTTCCTTCACCTTGTTTCCCCCTTTTACACGCACAGAGAATGGCAGACCACTGACAGCTGGCACAAATTTACCCTCTGGCTGTGCTACAGGCACCACTCCTCAAAAAAGGGACAGTGAGCTATTTACAGACACTGTCACAGCCTCAGATACCAGGAAATGCATATCAGCTTTCATCACTCTCTCTTCATTTAAAAAACCTGCTTAAAAAACCTGCACTATAAAAGCAAAACTCTGAGGAGAAAAACATAAGCCCAAAAGTCTGGTGACAACCTTCCTGTGTGGGACATCACAGGGATCTTTGAAACTATAGTTAGGAAAAGGAAGGATGTTACAAGCAAAATAAAGTACAGATCCATGAGAAGAACCAGGACTTCAAAGTGACTTTTCCCTTGGGTGACACAGAGAGTCTCCAGCAATGGAGACAGGCGGGGATCCATCCTCCTGGAGGCCAGCAGAGAGCAGCAGGGGCTACAGGAGCCAACAGTTCAGCTTCCCAGCACAGCTGTGGGAAGGAGCAGACTATTGAACTTCAGAGCATGATCATAATTCAAATCCCAGACACTTTTACCAAGGCAGTGACAGGGTGAATTTTAGCTCAGATTTTATTAAAAGGTTGTAGTCCTTTTCTCACCTTCCTCGAGATTAATTTGCCATCATAACTTGGCACCTCAGGGGAATATTCCTAATTCATGACAACACACAGAATCTCGTTCAGTGGCCCTGTTCCCTGCAAGAGAAAGGGCTGGCCAAGCTGAGATACTTACTCATAATATTCTGAGGCTTTCTGCAGCGTCTCCTTGACTTCTAGAGGCAGAGAGCCTGGATCCTGGGCCACGTTCCATGACAAATGCTTCCCCTTGGCATGGTAAACATTTCCTATATTATAGAGAGCTCTGGCTTCACCTACCTGAAGGGAGGAAGAACAGGGAGCAGCAAGATATTACATTTCACATCCCAGTATTGCTGGGCAGAGATGGTCACATTTCCAGGAGCCACATTTCCTCCACCCCCTTCCAAACCCACCTCCACCAGATCACATTTACTGACTCGCAGACAGATTATTTTTAAAGTCAGGAAATATTTCCTGTTGGATGCCACGAACCAATTACCTTGTCTCCCTGCTCCTGAGAAATGTCCAAGTGTCTCTGGCAACAAACAACAGCTTCATCAAACTGCCCGAGGATTTTCAATGTATTCCCAAGGTTCCCACTTGCCTTGGCCTCTCCAATGCGGTCCCCGATGGTCCTGCAGGAGGAAGGTGTTACAGAGCTCACAGACTTTTGTCCACCAGCTGCTGGAAGCAGAACTCAGGCTGCAGCAAGTGTTGTGTGGTAGGTGCACTACATCCAGCAGCTCCCAGCACTCACACCCGGCTGGAGAGCTTCATACAGGTCCCAGAATTCTGAAACAGAGGTCCTTATTCCCTGGTTTTGTCTCAGGTGAGCTGCTCTAATGATTTGAAGTGTGTTCACAGCAAGTACCTGGGAACACAACTGGACACTGCCCTGCTCTTGCTCCAAGCATTCTCCTCACATCCACATCCCTTCCTCCACCTCCCTGCTTCACTCTTGCTGCCTCCCAAGTTCTCCACAGGACAATCACCCTCAGGGCTAGTTTTGGAAGTGTATTTCTAGGCAGATCCCCTCAGGCTGTTGTGTTCAGACCCCACAGAACTTGCCCTCGCTCAAGGTTGTGTCCCATGAAGGTGACGCAGTGCTGACTCACCTGGCCAGGGTAAGGTCGTGTTTATGGTACTCCAGAGCCTTGGAATACTCCTTTAGGTAGAAATAGGCATTGCCCAGCTGGCTGTAGATGGCACTGAGAGTCTTCAGGTCCTCTGTCCCCACCTGCACTGCTGCTTCGAAGAAGGCTGCCCCAGCTTTGAAGTCCCCAGCCTTGCACAGGCGCTCTCCTTCCAGGGCCAGTTCCAGGCAGGATGCCTCCATCCTGCCAAAAACAAGGACATCATTTCTAGAGGAGTTTGGCTGCAGAGTTCCCACCCTGCTCTGCAGGGGTTACACAGTTTGCTCCATTGTAAACCTCGAGATTTCTCATGGGCTTGAGACACAGCAGCATCCAGATTCCACCTTCTAATGGCAGGGACTTGGAACGAGGTGGTCTTTAAGGTCCTTTTCAACCCAAACCATCCTGTGATTCTACACTTCACAGACCACACCTGCAAGAGGCCAAAGGCAGCCCCTGTGTTCCCAGTAGGATTCTGGACAAGAAACTCAGGGCTCTTGTCTCCAAGACACAGAACCATCACACGAGTAACAGGGCAGCTGTTTTCCTTCCAGGTGGTGCAGAGAACAGAAGCCACATCCCCAGGTATTCACCCCCTTCCTGCACCACCTTCCCTGAGCTAACACACAGGGAAGCCAAATTGCAACACATTTTTACTGGATCCCACAGAAAACCCTGGGCTGTGCAGAATTTTTTGGCTGAGCAGCTCCCAGTGCTCCACGTCTGCTTTTCATTAACTCTCCTGCTGTCACTTTTTCTGCACATCAGCCTCCAGGCCAGCCTTCCTCCCGTGTACTTCTGACACCTTTGGCAATGGCACACACCGTGCTGTCAGAGCAGGCTGTGGTACAGCTCCAAGAGAAAGGAAACATGTCCCTTTGAGTGCTCCAACAAGCCTTCTCTAAGTTACAGCTGTCTCTGTTAGACCACGTATCTCCAAAGTTCTCCAAAGGGACTCTCAGGCTTACACTGGAAATGTCTTGTCTGTTGCAAAGTCAGCCCCTTCCTAAGCAGCAGGGACACAGCATGTCCCTGCTCCTCTATTCAGTTGCTCCCCTCTGCTCTTTCTTGGCTTTTTCATTTCTGCTCGTTGTATTTTTAAAAGTCAAAACCATCTCGGGCAAAGGTGGACATGTGCTGAGAACAACCACGGCTCCGCTGTCCAGAGGCAGGACAGCAACAGCCTGACAAAGAAAATAAATGCCCAAAGGTGGTTTCTATTCTGTTCACAGGCAAAGAGCACCTGGAGGAAGTTCACAGTACCCAAATCAAGAGAACAACTTGCCCAGCTGGCACCACCTGAGCTCTAGAAGATGTTTCCCCTAAGCCACCCATGAGGATTGTGAAGCAGCTCCTGGGAGCTCCCACCTCAAACTCCCACATAAATATCTGATTCCAAGCTCACTGCAAAGCCCACGTTTGAGTGGTTATTTTATTTACACAAGAAAGCTGCTTGTGGGGCCAGTGCATCATTAGTCCCTGCCTCAGCTTCTGTTTGATAGAGGAAATAAAAATATGAAGACTAAAAGCATTTAACTCCTCTTGCTAGACCATGTGAAAATTGGTAAGAATGAGCTCCTGCCTGGGGATCGCATCGACTTGGGACTGCAGAAAGACAAGAAACACTTTGTCCTCAAATCAGCAGAATTAGCTCAGGCAGCTTCGTGGGGATGAATCTTGAGAGGACCTGAAATGCAGGAAGGAGCCACATTCCCAGGAGTTAATGTTGGGTTCCAGTCAGAAGACAGCAGAGACAGAAGCAAATTTCAAACTAATTTCAGTTCAAACTTGAACACAAACAAACCACTTCCCAATATCCAGGTTCTCTTCAAGAAACTGACTCCACCAACTGCGAACAGCCTAAAAACCAAGCCGGAGACTGATTCTCCTGATTCATGGAATTGCTGCATAGCTTGGATTAAACTTCTCGTGCGATTTTAAGGGCTTGGAGTGAAGCTTCCCACCCCCACACAACCCCAATTACACACTCCAAGGGTGGCATCTCTCTCGGGCCACATCTGCCATACCCCAAAGCGAATGTTGTGCCCCAGCGCCCACATTCTGATAGACTCCCACACACCCCCGGGTGCTTTCCCGGGGTTCCCATAGTAACTGCTCAGGCACAAGGCAGTGACACGACCTTCCGGAGCACACAGCCCTTAATTAAAATCTGTTTGTCCTTGAACAGGCGGCTCTGCAGTGTATCTGACTTATCTAATTAACATCACTGCTCAGACTGGGACCTGAGCAAACGAGGGGAAGGGACAGGAGGGTTTTTTTGCTGTGCCACTCTCTGCCCAGCCTTCACTGCCTTGGAAAGGGACAGCAGGAAAGGACAGTGATTATTGTAAATAACCCACCTGCCCTTCCCACACGGCCACAGCTACTTTGGGGAAGCACCTTTACACCCGGTTCAATCACCTCGGGCTTAAAAGCACTCAGGAACAACGCCCAAGGCAGAGGAATCAACTAAAGGTCAATGAACAAACTCAAGCACACTAAAAGCTCCACTTAAAAAGCCTCCAAAGGCCAGAGCCCAATTGGCCATAAAAAATGTCTAAAAGGGTGAACTTGAACCACCCACCAAGACCAGCAAAGAAAAGGGAAAACGATAACAGATTGAAGAGGGTCCCTTACCTCTTCTTCTGCAGGCTGTGGATTTTCTGAGCATAAACCCACAGCTCCAAACCCACCGGCAGAAGGAAGCAGTGGGGCTGAAGTCTACTTGGAACCATTTTAGAGGCAGGCAGGATCCAGGCTTTGGCAGATGCTGATGGCATTTTCACATCTATACAACACTGCTCTCCAGCTTTCACTTCATCTGCACAGGCGACATCACCATTAAATTAAAGGAGCATTGCCTTTGTTCTCCTTCCTCTAAAAAATACACCCTTCATCCACTGCTTGTTTCAGGTGGCAGACAGGTGAGTTCACAGCTGAACTCCAGGAGTGTCTTGGCTCACATCAGGATTTCTGGCAGTGCCCAAGGAAGACGAGGCTGTGAGGACAAAGGCGAGCAGCTCCCTCTCTTCTGGACTGGTGTTTTTCCAAAGCACTTTTCATCCTTGGTCTATCTGCTGTTCCTCTTGGTGCCTCTTTGCTCCAAGAGCAGAAGGGCTTCTGCTGCCACAAACCTCTCTCTGTCAGGTGGGGAGCTCAGGGTTGCTCCAAAGGAAGGTCACCTTTGGGCAGAGCCTTGACTAATCTGCCAGGTCCCAAAGAGGCCTCATCCCTCTGCCACCCAGGAATTTCTGCAACCAGGGCAAGGTGGATCCCACACAGCACATCCCGTCCCATTTCAATGGGCTCCAAACCATCCCCATCCGAGAAGGCACAACCTGCTGCCTCCCAGCCCTCAGGGATGAAGTTTCTCCTGCGCTGACTCACAGGCAACACGCCCGGGCCTGCATCACCTCAGCAAGCACCTGCTCCTCAAGTCTTAACACCAGGAAAGAAGATTCCAGTTGTCCTGAGTCAGCAGGTCACTGGGACAGGTGGGACGTGCTGGGCTTGGCCATCTGGTGCAGCTCAGCAGAGACACTGCAGAGCACGAGCTGCTTTTCCACAGCCGAGATCCTGGGGCTCCTTAACACAATCCTCCCACCACCCTCAACCTTTTCACCACCAGCACAGCAAATTCCTGATCATGGATCTGAGCAGGGCAGGGGAGGAAGGTCACCTAAAGTGGCCCCAGTTCACAAGCCTTGCCCTAAATCAGTGTAAACCACTCAGATTTGTGTGTTCCTCCAGACAGGTGGGATTTCCAAGTAGTCACAGAATCAGTTTGGGTTGGAAGGGACCTTAAAAATCATCCAGTTAGATCATCCCAGAAAATGCTGAGAAGAATGGGAAGAGCAGCTACTGCCTTGAAGGAGATGCTTTCTCAGGGTTGTTCATCACTGTCAGCTAATGATGAGCTGAGCACAGATTGCCTTTTGGCTGCTGGCAGCTCACTGAAAGAATTAAAGAGCAAAAACATGTCCTTACAAAAGCTGCACAGGCAAAATGCAAAGAATCTCACGCATCAAATCTTTTCAAGCCCATCGAAATTGTTTTGGAGAAGGCAGGGAGGGTCCCTGGAGCACTGAGAATGCCAAGGACACTGCCAAGTGAGGAACAAGGGGGAGAGCACAAGGTGTTACCAGTGCCTTGGCAATGATCACGACTGTCAAAACACTGTCATTAGGATTTGTGAGATAAGTCCCAAAGAGGGAACACCACGAAAAAGGTGAGGCACACCTCCCATCACCCTGCTCTCTCCCAAAGCTTGGGCCTTCCTAAATATTCCAAGAAAATAACAGTGCATGGAGAACATCACAGCCTGTAAGGCTGGAAAACAACCGTGCAGACTGGATTCAGCCCAGAGCTTTTTTGCAGGACCATGGGATGTGCACTGACCCCGAGCTCCCATCTCTCAGCTCTGCTCTGCTCCGGGGAGCTGGAAAACCAGGAGAACAGACAGTGCCCAGCAATTCAACTTGTCTTACCCCAACCCTCCCTTTCACACACTCAGGGCTGCCTTGCTCACAGCAAACTGTCACTGCTGACAACAAATCCATCAAGCGGCAAAGAAAATTATCATGTCACAAGACAGAGCCCAGAGACACTCGTCTGCTGCCTGAGATACTGTAAATATCACAGGGCAAGAGAACCTCTCCCTGTCTGCAAGGTGAGATTGCCTTTAAAGAAAGAAAGAGGAAAGGAAAGATATTTATAGATATTTGATTCATATTAGTGGAGGCGATTGCAAAACTCATTCCCAGTTAAAGCTGTTGTAGTTCTGAAGCCAGGAATAAACCTCAAGCTTTTAGACAGAAGGTAAAGGCAGAACAAACACCCATCAAAACCATCAACAGTAGTAAAAAAATCCCTTTTAGTGTATCTATTGATATGAATCAGTGAAGCAACAGATTTCAGCATCTTGCTTGCAACCTGATTAAGTTTTATTCAAAAATAAATGTCAATTCAGAGCACTGATGACAGGGGCAATTAAATATTTTTTTCCCCAGCCAAAAAGGAATCAAGTTTCCCAGGTGCTTGGTGTAAATGCATATTCACTGGCTTAACTAACTAAATATGCATTTAAATAATTATTTCTTTAAAGACATGCTGCCAGTTAATTAAGATGGGAATTATTCCCCTTCAGCAATTTGCTTTGCCAGCCCTGGCACAGCTCCTGTACCTGAAAGGCACCTGATGAGGGAAGCACCAGGTAACAGAGCCAGGCCAGGGCTGCCCAATCCCCCAGGGATGAGCCACTGATCCCATCCATTGCTGAGCTGGAATTCACATCCCACAGGAACCAGCTCAGCTGCCCCTGTGCCAAAGTCCATATTGGGCTTAACGAGGGCTCTGGGCATTTTCAGGGCACGGTGAGAGCTGTTCCACATGCACAGCCCAAATCTATTCACTGTGAATTTATACCTATTTAACCTCAGGCCAGCACTGCAAGCCAGACTCCTCTCCTCAGCCTGGGGCACTCTCACAGCGTGGTTGGGGCAGTTTTTCTGGGGTTACTCTGCCCCAGGCGGGGTCCTCACTGTGCTCACTGCAGGCTGATGTCATCGTGTCACCAGCACTCACACGCCTGCCCCCAAACCATGAGCTTCAATCTCTGAGAAGAAAATCTCATTACTTGCTCCTAAGCACATGTGCTTTCAACTTCCTACCATTAAAAATCATCCTATTGCCATGACACTGCACGTATCAATCATCCAGCTCCTCTCTCTCCATCCTCATCCTCTCCTGCACTTCTTTTACCTCTGGATCACCAACACACCCAGCAGCAACCTGTGAACGTGCTGATGAAAATATTCAATTAATTCTCTCCCTGCCCCTCGCTTCCCACCCACGTCACATCCCCAGCACTAATCCCCTCCTGACGAGCAGTTTCCCTGGCAGGGAAAGGGGACAAACCAACCGAGATGGACATGGAATTAGCCCGACTCAAACTACTTTTGGAAGCCTGAAACCCGCACACAGGAGCTCCAGTCAGAGGGCAAAACCTCTGGGACACCCTGACCTGCCTGTCACCTTATTAGTGAGGGGGAGGAAACAAAACCTCCTTTAGTTTGGAGAGGAACAGGTCAAAAATGAAACCATGAAAGCTGCTCCCAGTCCTCCCCTGCTTCTGAATTGATTCCAAACATCTGGGCCAGTTTCCTCCACATCTCTGCAGCTCTGTGTCACCAACACATCTGGAAGGGAGAAGGTTTCCACTCCCCAACTCTCCCTGGTAGGAGCATTGCAGGGAGTCCTTTCAGTGACCCCGGAGCTGAAAATAACACCACACACACACACACACACTTAGTGCTGCTGAGGAGTGTTTGCTCAAGCTCCCCGCAGGGATTACCCAGACCAAGGGATTTTCACTGCAGCCTTTCGCTCAGGGCATGAAGCAGAGAATTCAGAGGGGAGAACTACAGGGAGCTCTGGGTCT
The DNA here is from genome assembly GCA_013390025.1 of Pitta sordida. NCBI lineage: Eukaryota > Metazoa > Chordata > Aves > Passeriformes > Pittidae > Pitta > Pitta sordida. Next base: position 995,922 of record WEKX01025945.1, read on the forward strand.
GTGTGCTGGCTCCAGATTTCCCCTCTCAGATGGCAGCATCAGTGCTCACAGTAGTCATTTCAGCTAATTGCTATCTCCCATTAGCTGCAGAGTACTTACAAGGGATTCAATTCTACTGCATATTTGCTAATAAATACCAAATGACAGTGAGGAAGACAGTTGTATTTAGCTGCATTTACCCTCTTATTAGCAGCACTGAATAAGACCCCATTTCAGTGCATAATGGCTCCAGCAAAGCTGCGTCATTGTCAGAAATTCAAATTCCAACTCCCCACTGCCTGCGTGAAAGCAAAAGTCATCCAGCATTCCCCTGCTTACACAACCTCTGTGGCTTTGATCCGCGGGGATAAGGAGCAGCGAAGGCAGACGGGAGTTATTTGCTGGTTCAGGAGCATTTTGAGAAGCAGCTCATGATGCCGAGTTGGTGGGTGCAGAAGCCTTTCAATTAAAGGACCCCAAAATACTTTGCCGAGGTGTGAGGGCAGTAATTACCCCACTTGGCAAAAAGGCAGCTGAGGCACTGTGGGCAAATTGTCTGTGAGTCAGCTGCAGGGAACGGAAAGGACCCCAGGAGCTCTGGCTCCCGACACCTCTCCCAGGACCTCCCTCACAAGTGCCAAGTGGATCAGCTCCATCAGGAACGAGGTGCAGCATCTTCCACCCAGGCAAGGATGCTCACACAGCTCGTGCCACCAGCTCAGCACGATGCCAAGCAATCCCTGATGATGCCCAAAGAGATGCTCACAGCTCCAGGAGCTGAAGTTACTCTTGACCTCTAAAAGCCTGTTCTACACCATGGAAGGACTGGGCTCTCAATAAATTATACACAGGGAGTAATTATCCCAAATCCTTCCCAGAAATACAGCTGGACCCACAGGAAGAACAGAGAGCACCGTGAATTTTTTCTGTGTCATCTGAGGACTGAAATCTCTAAAAGGCAACGAGCACAAATTTAAGTCTTTGTGCTCCAAAATTACTCAAGTATCAAAGGACCATGATGGATGTAATTAACTTCCAGCACTTGAAAATGCTCAGGCGAGATTAAGGTGCAAATGTGGATTTCATCTCATCCTGGTTAACGGTTTCATTTGATACCCAGTTTCAAAGCACTTGAATTATAAGATGCAAATGCTTTCCAGAGTCTAAGGAAACGATTAAGGAGATACCAAATGGAAAATTATTTCATTAAAACATGTTCTGATTCCCAAATGAAAAAAATAAAATAAAATCACGTATCACAAGTTCACCACAAGTTCACCAAGTCTTGAACTGATCAAGACCCCTCTAAAGGGGAACTGTGGAGGAGAACTCACTTTGAAGAAGAGCGAGAACAAAACTTTCTGAAGAGCCTTGAACACAATCTCCCTGCACAGCTCATCAGCAGGGTATAAACTCAACCACCCCCTGCCATCTGAGAGAAAAGAGAAATAAATCCAGAGGCCAGCAGCACCAGCTCTGCTGAGTGACAGAGGATGCTCGTGCCTGAGGATGCTCTTCCCTCCCCAGGAGGCAGAGGATGCTCCAGTCTCTTCCTGCCTGCAGCCCACAGCCCCTGACACCTGAGATCTGCCACGCACAGCACCCCAAACCCCACAGGATGGGGGCTTGGACATTCGGATTTCCTCACAGAGGAGACTTGAAATTAACTCAGCACATGGAGGGAAACTTCCCCAGTTTTCCAAGAGCATTTTGCTTTTTTGTACAAGACTCCGTAGCACCTTTAATGAGATTAATCCATCACACTGCCATGAAACAGCACTCCTGGGATGATTTCACCAGCAGTGAAGTGCTGTTTCCTTCAGTTACTTCCAGAAGGCAGAGAGCAGGAGAGGACTTGCAGGCTGAGTGCCTTTTCATTATAAAGTTACTTTGGCAATTAGGTCAACACGTCCTCTCACTAAAATATATGCTGTGATTTAAACAGAATATAGAGGGTTACAAGTACCATATACATTAGAAAAACAAATAGTTGGCTTATCAACAACTCTGCAGTGAAAGCAGCTAATTTATTTATTTATGTCATTCAGCTTCTGTTACCCACCAACACACAGGAGCTCATTCATGCCGTGCTTACCACTGAAAACGGGCGAGTTCTGGTTTGGGGGGTTATTTCCAAATCCAGAAGCGCAGTAAATGAGATGAGAGATGTACAGACACCTCTACAACTGACCCCCCCAGACATGCAGCTCCCCTGGGAGCAGCCTGGATGCTCTTCTGGGATGGGATAAGGGACCGCCTGGATGGTCTCATCCCCTCCAGCAGAGCCAGACAAGTGATCATGGACCACAGTGAAGCTCCAACACGGCAGTGGCAGCTCAGGACTGGAGCTGAGGGGCAGCTTTGACAGCACAACATCACATCCTCCCCCAGCTCCTGCCATCCCCAGCTGCCAGCAGGGCCCAGCTCAGCTCCACAAGTGCCACCCAGCACAATCCTCCCAGTTGTTCTGGGCAGCTGCACAGGCTCAGGGGCTCTGTGAGGTTTCCTCTCCTGCACACCCAGGCTCCTTCTCTGAAGCCAAGTGAAAGCAGGTCTTGTTTTCCCAGAAACGCCAATGGCCCAAGTCTGTTCCCAGTTCAAGGTGCCTGGAAACCCCTCCAGCTGCAGCTCCTGCTTCTCCTTCCTCTCTCAACCTGCCAGTTGTTCCTTCCTGGAGCACGGACTTGCAGCAGAATAACAACAGAGATTGAAAAGGTGCTGCCAAGTCCCAGCAGCACCAGGGACTGTATTATGGCAAAGCCTGGCTGGACAAAGGAACCCACCTCTGCCTGTCCCAGCTCCTTGGCTGTGCCCAACCCCATCCCAGAGCACTGCACACACTCCCCACACGCTGCCTCTCTCCTGCCCACAGACCCCTGCAAACCACAGACCACGCTCAGAGCACAGCACAGGGATTGTCATCGTGATGCAGCGTAAAAGGAAACCATGACAAAGTTCACACCACATTTTTTTTTTCCATTGACTCCACAGCAACCTACAGCCAATTTGGTTCTGTTCCCTTCCTGTCTCATCTGCTTCCGTCTGCCCCCAGCCAAGGGTTTCAGTCCAAAAGGGAAGGGCCTTTGGGATCCATCAGAAACCTCACACCCTGATCCTGGGCCATCCAGGCTTTGAGCCAGGGAGCTGCTGAGCGACCACAGCTCACCAAGAGGCTGCTGAGGATGCTCTGCAGCACCAGCTCTCACACCTGGAAGGGGTTTGGATGTGACTTCAGTGACAGGAACCCAGCCCTCATACTTCCTGCAGAACTCACTGAAAAGCAAAGAGCAGGAACCAAACAAGTCCAGGGAATCCAAATTGTTTCGCAAATGACCACTTGGTAAAGCCAGAGAGGAGGGTGACATCAAGCCAGGGCACACCAGCAAGAACCAGTGACAGTTCCCTCGGTCATTGCAGCCCCCTGTGCCCAAACCAGAGGAATGCACAAAGGTGGCTCTCCTGGGTCTCACAGGGCACGTGGGCAGAGCTCGTGGCTGGGCTGAAGTGATGCCAACCACTAGGATAGAGCGTTGTTGGCAAAGCTACAGCCCAGCAGATTGCACCAATTTCACATTGTTTTTCTGCAGCTGTCTCCTGCTCCAAGGGCTGTTAAAAGCATTGTTGTGTTCATCCTGAGGATTCCAGGGGTGCCAAAAATCAGACATCAGCCCAGAAACGTTTGTGTTGCCTGGGCCAACAGTGTGAGAGCTCACATAGGGCAGTGCCCTTCTTCCTGGCCAGCACATCCCTTTGGGTTTTAAAAGATAATACTTCACATCTGTCTGAAAAAAAAAAAAAAAACAGTAGAAAGGTTCCCCAGGAGCTCAGATATCAGCCAGGTGTCCACTGCAGCCCTTGCCAGCATCTCTGAACTGTTTCTGCAGCTCCTCTGTGCAAAACCAGACTCAGCAGAGCAGCACCAGAAGCGCTTTTGGGTTCTCCATGGATATTATGGAAATATCCATGCATCCCATCAATCTGCAAGCCCAGAAATGTGAGCGTGGCAGGATTCCCAGAAAGCCACACAGTTCCCATGCCAGGTGAGAATTACGCTTGGCTTTGCTCATCCAAGAACAGACCCACTGTCTCACACCGGCTCTGGTGGGTGTCTGCTGCCTCTGAGGGGAAGCCTGGAGCTCCAGCATCCTGCAGCCTGGGTTTGCTGCTTCCAGAGGATTGTGTGGCTCAGTCCTCCACCGCGTTTCCCCCAGTTTTTAGCACTTGTCCCAGTATAGCTCCATGGGTAACATCTACTCTGGAAATGCTTGGCACTTACGAATCAAGTGCAGGGAGGCAAGTCCTGCTCCTGCCCACACACCACGTCAGGCTTTGTTCTCACATTGGTGTAGTTCAATCACATGTATAAACAGCAGATAAACACTTCTCATAATGTGATTTTGCCATGTAGATCAAAGCATGGTGTGTCCTTACATCTATAAAAATGGCTATGGCCCTGTTCTCCATATGAGGAATTTGTATAAACGTTGTGTTTCTTGGGAAGTCTTCCCAAATACAGCCAAGAACGATCCTCTCCAAAGACCTGTTTTAGGCTGGCTCCTTCTTGCTCCTTCACGAGTATTGCAATGGTTTTACAGAGCACAGGCCCTGGAGTACTGGAAGAACTCGCTGCTCCCCTCCTGCCTCACACTGGGGAGGGAGGATGCAGCACCAGGCTTACACACATCCCCAAATCCAAAATCCATTTATCTTCAAGGCAGAATAATGCACATCTTCAGAAAAAAAAAATCTCCATCACCATCATCCAGCAGAGGAAGACAAGGCACAGCACCAGGCTGGATGGAAAAACATGCTTCAGGAGCAGCGACAGGGAGGAGGAGACAGGCAATGAGACAGCTCTTACCTCAATCCACAAGGGTGATGGGCTGGGGAAGCTGCTGCCATGCAGGAACAACGCTGCTTCCATAAGGATTTTGCATGCCTGCTTTAATCCAGGGCACCACGGAGTGGCTGCATTTGTGCTGTACAAACAGCCTCCACCAACCTCTCCGGAGCAGTTACATCCTCCAACACACATGGCTTTAATTGGGAATTCTTTTTTTCCCACTTTAATTCCAGTCACATGCTCCGAGCTGTTACTTTTCTCCCCTCGGTGTGTATAGATAGATATTCTCACGTCTCCTGTCTGTGTGCCATGCTTGCCTCAGGCAACCAGCTCTGAGAGCCCGTCAGCCTCGACAAATGAGTCAGTTTTGTCTGGAGCCAGGCCTGCAGAGCATCTCCTGCCTTCCCTTCCCTTCCCAAGGCTGCTGCTCACATGGATGCCCTAGGCTGGGCAGGTGGGCTCTGCCCTCTGGCTTGGAGCTTCACCCAGGACAGTCAGACCGTGCTCCAGCAAAGCTGGAGGGAACCCAAGTGGAACCTCACCCAGGGTCCTTCAGAAAGAGCTTTTCACCACAGGAGAATCACCCTGTTCGGTGAGGGGAGCCAAGGGCAGGGCAGGGGGTTCTCTGCTCACTCCTCATCCTTGGGTGGGAGCTGCTCATCACACAGGTCTCTGCAAAATGGGCACTCACATTGACAATGACAACTTCCTGCCAAAAACACAGATGCCAAAGAATGGTTTTATTGAAGAAAACGTACGTCTCGCAGTGTGAGTTTTCATTTTCTTCCAGAACAGCAAAGGAAAAAGTGGGTTATTTTCAACTATTTAATTATTAACTCCTTGGACGCCCAAACACGTTGTTGAAGGTCCCTCCTGGCACACTCTGTCTGCACTCCTGGCACTGCACATCAAAGGGATGAACAGAGAGAAAACAAAAGTCTTCCTTTCTCCCGTGGCTTTACCCAGGAAAGCACCAAACCACAGATTTCCATCAACCAACCAGTTCGTGCCTGTAGTTTTCCTGGATTACTGCCCTGATGGAAGCAATTCATACAAGAGCTGGCCAAGGGCTGTGGCCTTAAAATTCTGGGCACATCACAGTGAGCTCGTATGTTTTATTATTTAGAGCCATGCAGGAGCTCAGACACTCGGCTGAACTCAGAGGCCAGGAAATGCCTCGAGGTTCACGTGGAGTATCACAATTCCAGGACATTCATCTGCTTTTATGGATGTCAGTTCCTGCTCACTCGCCAGGAGATGTTGGCACATGTGTTTCCCAAGCTGCTCCTTGCTGAAATCAGAAGGGCTTGTTTGTCAGAAGGGGAACAGAAACACGTGGCTCACGATGCCTGATATTTTCATTTGTTTGTCGCTGGTGGTTTGTATTCCTGCCCTCATGCTGCAGAAGGTTTGGCTGATAAACAAGCGGAATCTGATGGTCTCTGTGTTTTGCAGCGAGATAAAACCCCCAGTGCATTTTCTCCATACAAATCTCTGCAGACAGTTGCTAAAAAAGGGGCTGTTCCCGAGGCAGCACCAGCTGTAAATACGGTCACTACAGGAGCATTGCTGGAGTCCAGTAATGGCAGGACCCTCCTCAAAGCTCTGGCAGCCCCTGCCCACCCCAAACCCCCAAACTCTTCCTGCCTGACTGTAACACCTGTGGCTTTTTCTCCCCATCTTTCACCACGCCCCGGAGACATCCACCCCCAGGGCACAGCACCCAGCACATGCCATTTAACTTGCAGGCAATTTTCTGTATCCCTCTCTCCCTTCTTCAATCAACTGCCCTATTCTCAAAACCCGAGAGACCGACAACTTGTAGAGTCACAGGTTCCTGAGCACTCCAGCAACCCAGGGCTGTTCTCCTGTTTTCCTCAAGTCAGCACCTGGATTTGGACTCTTCAAAGTCCAGATCCCAGGGCCACCCAGGCTTCTCCTCCTCCTGTGGTTTGCAGCGTTCCCACCACAAGGCACACCTTGTAAAACGGGCAGAGCCTGGTATTTAACTCACCAGCTGGCAACTTCCCTCTAAACAACCTTTTGCTCCGTGCCGCGTTCAGGAGAACAGCAGAGCCATTGTAGTTTGGTGTGACACCAGGGCTGCACTGCCCAGCACAGCTCAGCAAAGGGCAAAGCCAAGGTCTCCAACTCGCTGTGACGTGGGTAAGGAAGTGCCGAAGGGAAGGAGCAGGAGCCAGGACATTCAGCTTTGCCACCTCTATTCTTTCACCCTGAGGTCTATACAACTTCTCACCCTTGAAAACAGGAACAATACTTCCCAGAAAGGCTGCAATCAAATACTGATGTTTGACAGGCACTCTGAAACCCTGGAATGGATGTAATCCTGCCGGGATCCACACAGCACCATCATATGAACCACGAACAACAGTAATTAACAAATAGACCCGGAGAGATGAATATTAATCATCACTTTCCAGGTCTCCTCAGGCATGAATGGATATTCCGTGGAGTGAGTGCACAAAGAGCCACCTCAACTCCGCAGTGTGGATCACAGGAGAAACTTGTGGTTGTTCAGGGTTTCAGCTGCTCCACAGCACAGAAAAATTCCCACTGAAGTGCCCAGGGAGGCACCATCAGATGAGACCCTTCGTGCTGCACAGGCAAAGCTCAAAAACGGCACCAGCTGTGACACCCAGAGGTCTGCAAAAACCACAGGAGAGCCAGAAAGTCCTGGAAACATGGAACTGGGAAGCCATTGGGCACAGCAAACCCTTCTGTTCTACCTGTGAATACACGTGGCTGTGAAGCCTTGTTAATCAGCACCGCACACACAGGGACCATTGCTTGTCCCAGCTGTGGGATGGAGCTTCCCTTTGGGAACTCAGCGCAACCCTTAGATTTGGTGTTGCCCCATGGCAGAGTCTGCTGCAATCCTGCAGCAGAAGTCATTCCTCCCACACTCAAACATCAGTGAGGCAGAAAATCAAGGAATTGCCCCAGGTCCCATCACGGAGCAGCAGCTGGACCCGTGGCTGGCGAGCTCTGCCCAGCACCCAGGAAAGGGGCTCATTTGCACAGAGCCAGCTCTGCTCCCTGGCACCCAAAGTGTGGGAGGGAAACAGAGCCGGACCCCCAGGGCAGGAAAGGAGCCTCTGTCACCCCGTGTGTGTTCAAAGCGGCCTCATCTTCCACAGCTCACAGAGCAAACTGCAGACAGCAGCTGGCGGCTCCCAGTCCCATCCAGGCCTTTTTGGAAAGCAGCTCCCAAGACAAAACATCTGCTCCCCAGTGGAGCCAGGGCTCCACATGAAATGAGTTCTGTTTTAGTGTCACACAGGTGTTTTCTCCATTGAGATCCATTTTCGTGGCATTAGCCCCAAACTCCCAGCAAAGGGCTGCTCCAGAGGGTGTAAATGTGAAAAGTAACAGAAAAGCACGAGGGGAGCCAAGACAATCCAATATTCCTCTTTCAACACCCCCCCAGGTGTAACAGCTGCACAGATCTACTCATTTACAACAGAAGGTGAAGGTTCTTCAGAGGTATCTGTCTAATCTGAGAGCTGGAAAGGAAAGCCCTGTGGTTCCAGTGCCCATCATCCTTGGGCAAAATCCTCTTGTGAAACAAAACTGGGAACAGCAGATGATTTTTAAGGTATTTACTCCTAACCTGAAGGCAGTGATCAAACAGCAGCCCTGCCTTCCAAGTCACTCATTCAGGTTTTCGTTGCTGCTCCAACGCCTAGAGCCCTGCAGAGGGTGTTTTTATTCCTTCCAGTGAATTAAGGAAGAGCAGATTCTCAATGAGATGCTTCAGCCCGTGCTTGCTCCCCCTTTCCCAAGGCTTCAGAGGGACAAGGATGAGTCAGGCACTTCCAGGATGAGGCAATTACAGCGGGTTGGGTTTGGCTGCCCCCTTTGAAGGCTCTCAGTCCAATGCTTCACATTCAGTTCCAAAAGAGCCTGTATTTGCTGCAGTCCCAGTGGGAACAGAGGTCATGGCTATCGCCCTTACCAGCCCTGTTAATTTTACCCCGGGAGAAGTGAGTTAAGTCACTTAAGTACAGGGTTGTGCATCAAATTGCTCATTTAATACTGCCCTTGAAACTGCACTGTAATGATAATTTTTCACTTCCTTCCCTAGATAGTTGCATAACAATGCTGAGCATTGTTTAGAGAGCTCCAAACCAGAGGCAGCCTTGGCCCTTTCCCCTTCTCCTCACCAAGCACTGTTGACTTTCTGGTTGTGGGGGGGTTTTTTGGCTTTTGGGTTTTTTTAACACTCTATCAGCTTGTTACATTAAACACCAGACAGACATGACTCTGAATGTTAAGTAGCCTTCCAACAAAATTATTCCTACTTTCTTCAGCTTTCAGCGGAAAAAAAATATAATCCCATTTATACCAGTTAAATCTAAGCCAGTTAAGAGTCAGGTCTGTCAAATAACATTTAATTAAAAGTGTCTTTAGGGAGGGAACAGCTCAGTCAATGGCAAGCTTTCCCACTGACAATATAAATAGCCCAAGCTCAAATTCATCAGCCCCACTTTGTGGTTGGGATGCACAGCCCTGTGTGCCCACACCAGGAGGAATTTGGGTTTCATGGCTTTGGTTGGCACAGGACTTTAAAAATGGGAATTGGGTTTGGAATTCTGGGAGCTGGGCTGGCTCACCAAAGCAACTGGAATGGGAGGGATGGGACATGGCATCAGATCTACCTGAGCAGAACAGCACCAAGAGTTAAATAAAATGCATCCCTCTACTTCCAGAAACTTGCTGCTGGTGGAATCCTGCAGCATAAGACCCGACAAGAGTTCAAACCTGTTCTTCAAGCAAGGCTGAATGCAAGTTTGGACATCACCTAAAGTGCAAAATATGAGACTGCAAAAAAATCCACCACATCAGCACAAAACATTACAGTTTATATTCTCCGGTGACAGCACGCCTGATCTGTTGGACAGGAGGCAAGAGAGCACCCAGCAGAAAGCAGGGCTGGAACACGAGAGTGTGCAGAGATGAGGCTTGAGACACAGCAGTGTGTTTGCTCCAGGGAGAGCTCAGTACAGGGAGGGCAGTGACAAAGTCGTGCGCTGCGGACACAGGAAGAAACAGGACAAGCCAGGAAAGCACCAGAGGACCCAGGACAAGAGCCAGGGTCACCCCAGATCCACCTCAGGGCAGGGTGAGAGCAGGTGGCAGCAGGGTGGTCCTGCAGAGCTGCCACCTCTGTGTTCAGTTCAGCTCTGGTGTGATCAACATTTATCTCACAGGGAACTGGCTCAGGCCACAAACGAGTCACAAACTTATTTGGCTCCAGTTGACTCAGTAGCAAACTCTGTATAACCCACAGACACGTGGGCAACACACAAAGTTCTCTTTCTACTCTGCTTGGCACAAACGCCTCGTGCAACGCGGGGTATTTTGGGATAAAGCATCGAGAGGGAACAGCTCTGACCCCGGGAGAGGCACAACAAGCAGGAGGTCTGGCAGAACTTCAGTCAGGGAAGAGGCAGGGCATCATCTCAGCCCTGTTCACACCTGCACACACCAGCCCAGTAACACCCTGAACACACCGTTTGTATTGCAGCAGCACCTACAGGGCAGAGGGAAGAGAAGGATCTCACCGTGCCAGGCACATCCCGACCCATTTACCACGGGAGCACAGAGGGAGCAGGGACAGAGCTTCTCCCCCATCCCACAAGGTGAAAAAGCACCAAAAAGGGTGCCCATTGTCTGGGGAAACCTGCAAAGCAGCCAGATTTACCCCCAGTCCAAGGTCTAACTAGGAAAGGTCCCTCTCTCTGCTGGGGAGGGGGACACTAAATGCTCCACTTGGCTCCAGGTTGGGATGACCACGGGACTCACAAACGCTCAAAGTACAAGTGAGTTGTTCAAAGTGTCCCGAAAAACAGATGTCAACCCAACCAGCACTGCCAGCTAAGCTACCATATAATTTTTGCTCAGGCCACCTATTATGCAGCACAGCTATTTTAGAAATGTTTGTCCTGTTTTTCATGTCCTTCTGCAGTCAGGCTCCAGCAGTCAGAGGCCTACAGGAGAAAAATCGGAATCTTTCAGAAACCCCTGAACCAGCAGTTTCAAGTTTGATCTGTGGAGCACAGAGAGACAGAATGGTCATTCCCAGATTTCTATTGGTGCACCTGAACCCTTTCCCAATCCCACAGAAGAAGGTAATTGCACTTTTCTAAACCCGGCACTGCTCGTGGTGCTAATTTTCACCTCTGAGGCAGGTACAATTAAATACCACCTCTTGGAAAGGGGACAGCTTTTAGCATTATACAAAGTCCAGACTTAAAAGTTGTGAAAGTTCACAAGAACCAGCAGAGGGAAAATACCAGAATATTTCATGGCTTTGTCATCACTCAGACACATGTAAAACAAACAGGAACCAATCCACCCCAAAGGTGGATTTTCTAATTTGCTCTGCAAACACCAGCTTATTCTGCTTTAACCACCACGTTGAGCTGTGCCCTGTGTCCCTGCCCTCCATGCCAGAAGGTCAGCAATCCTTCCATGGCAGTTTCCCCATCGGAGGAGGAGGGAGATGTCTCCTCTCAGATGCTCAGAGCACTCTCTAATTGCCCGATGCACATTCAGGTCAGGTCCTCGCTGTGGTGACACTAATGAGCCAGAGGGAGACTGTTTATGACACAATCAAGAAAAGTTTGCAAACATTACCAAAAGCCAACAGTGATACTGAAAATACAGAGAAACAAAGTGAACAGAGGGCGAGGGAAGGGAGGAACAAGATGTACTTTTATCTCAATTCTCATGCTACATTAATACATTTCTGGACCAATTGCAGCATCACCCAATGTTCCTTCTGTGTGGGATCAATGATGTCTCCGCTGTGCCAATACAGTACAGGGAGGGTTTCCCCAGGACATGCCCCTGCCCCCCTCCCAGAACCCAAAATCTCCAGAGTGGCCTTTTAAAGCAAAGGGTCACACCTTGTGGAGCCCTCTGGACACTGAGGGACTGATGTCCAGCATGAGCTTGTCACTCTCAGGAACCATCCAGGGGAATCACTGGATGGGTTTGGTGCTTCCTACACATTCAGAACCAGCCAAGCAGCACAAAAAGCACCTGCAGCAGCAGAGACGAGCAGGACACCTGCTGCAAACAGGTATTTCACAGCTCCCACAGCCCAATTCTGCCTGACGATGTTACACACAGCTGAACTAATGCACTTAAAGAAGCACCAGCTCCAACCCCATGGAAGGCAAAGCAATAACTCAGGCTCTGACAGTACCTGCTCAACTCAGGTTTGTGGAGCACAATCACAGAGTTGGACATCAAGCCCCACCAGAGATCCCACATCCAGGGCCAGGAGCTGACCACAGCCAGGCCAGCCCTGCAGAGCCACAGCTGCTTCCAAAGCCCTGGGCTTCCAACAAGTCCTCCCCAAGCTGAATAGTTGTGCTGTAGCAAAGGCCATCAGAAAGGGCAGCAAGGGCAGATGCACAGAGATGCACAGGGGCTCTCCTGCAGAAACACACGTGCCCTGTGATGGCTGAGCCAGAGACTCTCTGACTTTGGTCTCTGTAAATAGCAGAGTTTGGCCAGTCAGCACCCAGAGCGTGTCCTGCCAGCACGGAGCAGATGCCTTTGTTCAGGATGGGCTGGATTTAGGGAAACACTGAGGGATGCAGTAAAGTGAATAAACACATGCACTTCTTCATGGCAGCTTCTTCCCATCCCATTCCCCAGAAGGGACAAACCTCCCCCACCCCCACAGAAGAGGTCTGGCACTCTCTGCCTGCACAGGCACCTTCTGCAGTTCTTACACCTGAGTTAATGCTCCCAGGCAAAAAAAACAACCCAAAAACAAGAAACCAAGAACACTTTGATACCAGTCACTACAGCTTTACCACCCAAACAGCCACCTGAGATCCCACCTCTCACCCAGACATCCAAACAGATGGAGCTCAGAGTCATTTACTTCAACCTAGAAGTTTTTGCACTGCAATACAAGTGAAGTCAAGGAAGAAATTCTCAGCACAGCTCACAGTAAGGACAGAGAGGCTCCACCAACGCCTCCTTCCAAGGCCTGAAAGCAAAGCAGGGACTTGTAACACCAACACCCTGCCAGAGCCACCCAGACAAACCACAGGTGCTTCCCATTTCTGGTCTGTCTTCACTAACAGCTGGGAGCGGAGCTCACTGTGCTTGGCAGGCACATGTCCTCCCTCAGCCCCCCCTCCTTGGGTTTTCTTCACAGAAATGACCAGGATCTAGCCCCTAAAAAAGTTTAAGAAAAAGAGAAAGAAAGAAAAAGCCTCAGTCTGTTAAAAACCCACCGTGTTTTTGCAGCTCCACCAGAGTAGGCAGAGCAATGGCTTTAACTCTGCATTCTCCTTTCATTCTCCCTGGAGCTGCTGTATAATACAACAAAACCAAGAAACACCTGCTGCCCTAATGAACCAACACTCATTAAACAACCCACTAGCTGCCATGCTAATTAGTGCGGAGCACACAAAGCAAACTGATGAAAAGCTACTGTACAACACGTACTTCAAGCATTCTTGGTTATTTCAGCCCTCTAGTCCAGCTACTGCATCACCTCCACTTCTGACTGCTAAAGGAGAAATAAAACACAACGAGGATGAAGAGCATGAACAACACTGCAAGGCCTCAAAGTGACTCTAGTTTAGTGTTCTTTGGGTTTAGTCTTCTTTGTTTTTCATCTAAATGAGAAGAATGGGCAGGACACGGCATTCCCATGAACGCCGAACAGCCCGGAGCTATTTTTTCCCCACCCTTGTGCGAATTCCCGTAGCGCCCAGTTTCGAAGCTGAGCACTTGGAAGTCTCTGCAGTGCGATCATGAGCCTCCCATGCGAACACCCGGCACTGACCAGGTTTCAGCATCACCCTCCTCCAGCAGAGGATCCGAGCGCTCCAGGCCAGCGCCGAGGAAAACCCATCCCTCCCTGGCAGCTCCCGCCACCCCCGGCCCCGGGGAGGGACCACCCGCCTCCTCCCGGTGCCCTCCGGCTGGATCCCCACCCGTGCAACAGCTCCTCACTTCCCAGGGATGAGCTGAGCGCTGCCTCCCTTCCCAGCGATCGCGCTCCCCGCGGCTCCGGGATGGGCACCGGGGCTGCCCCAGGGCTGTCCCCAAGCCCGGCTCACCTGGAGTAGAAGCGGCGGGCGGCGCAGCCCGGGCTGTCCCCCGCCATGGGAGCGGGCAGCGGAGTATGGCAGCGCCGGGAAGTGATGCACCGAGCAAAGAAACTCGCGGGCAGGCCCCTCCTCCGGCTGATGTCAGCCCGGCCCGGCCCTGCCTCCCGCCCGGCACGGCGTGGGACGGGGGAGCTGCGAGCGGGGACCCGGGTCACCCGTGTCCCCGCTGGGAACAACCCCTGGAGCGCCTCGCCCTTGTCCCCCGCGTCCACGTCCCGCCGTGCCCCGCGTTCCCAAGCCCTGGAAGAGCCTCCCCGCTCACCTGGGAGGGGCAGGGACCGCAGCTGCGTTGGCATCGCCGGGGGAAAGTGGCATCGCTTCAGCACCAAGAATCGGCGTCGCCGGTTCCTGACCCCCGCGACAGCTGCAGCCACTTAATTCCGTGATAAGGAGAGTCAGTTCGGGCTTTGCCAACTACTTTGTGTCCTCAAGTGTCTGCACCTGGAGGCAGCCGGGAGCAGGACCCGGCAGGGCAGTGCCACAGGGAGACTTGGCCACAAAACCGAGTCTGGCTGCTGTCCTTGACGTGGACAAATGCATCAGGAAAAGGGATGTTTCCCTTAAGCCCTCAGCAGCTTCTTTTCACAGTGTCCAGGTCTTTAATATTTATTAAATTATTATGTAGAAATGGATGCAGGTCACCTTCAAGCACTCCCTCTGTTTTCCAGGGCTTGAGATGCTCCTGTAGAATTTAGTGGGCTGGTCACTCAGTGGAAGCTCCTCTGAAAATTAGTGCCGCTTATCCAGCAACATCAAATTAAGTGTCATTATCATCACAGACCCCCCAGTTATAAACTGTGGGTTTCACTGGGTTCCAGCAGCTTGCTCTGCACACACAGAACCTCATGGTCAGGGGGAATCCAGAGCCAGGCCTTCTTACTGGACTAAACCCTGGGGACTTGCTCAAAAGTACCTCTCAGGAGTAAACCCAGATCCTGCTCAGGGAAAAAACATCATCAATAACACCCCACTAGCAAACCACAAAAGCCTCTTTCCTGAGAGCTAATTGATTGGGCATTTAAATTCCAAACAAAACCCCATAAACAAACCTGTATCTGTGTCTCAGCTTAGGAATAGTCTCAGTCCTGTGGATAAACCACAGCAGAGAAAACTCCAACCATCCAGCTGAGAGCTGCCTCCTCACCCAGGGAGGTGTGATGGTGTCCTGGGTGCCTTACCACCCCCCAAAAATGAACCTTCTTCACCCTCAAGCAACCAACCACAGAAGTTCCCCCAGGACTGTGGCCAGAACCATGGGCCAGGCTGGGGCTCTGCTTCTCAACAGCGCTGGGCTGCAATTCCCTGAGTGTGGGCAGAGAAACAATGCTGGAAAGGGGAGTGAGGGAAGGCAGGGTGGAGGCCAGCTTCCAGTTTGGGCTCTGGCCAGATGTGTGGTGTTCCACTGAGCCCTGGGCAAACGGGTCACCCCCACGCTCATGACATGGGAATTGCTGGGTCAAATTGCAGGGCCTGGGTTATGCAGGAGCTCAGAGGAAGATGAGTGTAATGGTCCCCTCTGGCCTGCAAATTCATGAATTTGCAACGGATAATTTATCATCTGACAAACTCAGCTTCTTTTTCTTCGTGTAGAAGTGGCAAATAGGTCACAATAGATTTGAATTCTTTCGGTGAAATAATTCAATCGCTTTGCTGTGGGTTGGGTTGGGTTAACCCTACGTGGTGGTGCCAAGAAGCTCCCTGCAAGGACTTGGCCCTAAGCCACAGCTCAGACCCATTGCTCAGCTGCAATGAAACAGGCAAATTGTAAAAGCAGAGCCAGAAAGAAACCCCAGTACTTCAGAAACACCACTAATTCATCTGGTGAACTGTGTGCACATTGTGCCGTGGGCTGGGAAGGACACGGAGCAATTAGAGAGACTCCAGATGAATGTGACAAGTGTGACCTATGAGGAAAAGGGATGAGAAATTGATTTGTTCGGTGCAGATAAGATCAAGAAGTGGAGCTGTAATCTTCAGACATGAAAAGGGCTGCTGCAGGATGGAAAAAAGGAGGCATGGATCCTGAAGAAGAGGGTAGGATACAGAGCAGCCAGAAAAGAATCCATCAAAGGCAATGCAGGGCTGGGGTTTGTTAGACATTATTTACCTCTGCACCTCCAACACCTTTTGTTCCTGCAATCTCAAGGCTCCTCATCTTGTTCCTCCCTGTTTCTGAGTGTCTCTACACCTTCACTGATAAAAACAGGGATAATCACAGTGTTAAACAGTAAGATTCCAGGATCCTTAACGTTTCTTGAGCAGTTTTTAATACATATTTCTTTTATAAATTTGTACCCACAGCTGTCACAACACCAGATGAAAGAGCTGTAAGGATCATATTTCCCCCGCCCCCCCATTTGGAAGGGACAGCCATGGAATCAGGAAGGCACAGAAAGCTGAGGGAAGACAGTGAGGCAGAAGTCAAGATAAAATTTTGCCAATCATTTCAGGATTGCCAGGACACAGGAACATCCCCCCGCTGCCTCCATGTCTTCATCATCCAGACACACCAGAGCCAGGCACTCCCTCCAAGACACAAAGACTTATCTTAATTAGTGTGACATCTTTCCTGCAGCTCGTGGAATGGATTGCTGGGGGCCTCTGCTGGGGTTTATGTGCAAAAAGAGCTCTGCAGTTCTGACTCGAGCTGACAGACCCCAGCTGAAATCCCTGCACAACTGGCATTGTCATCCTGGTCTCCTTCTGGCAACAGCTGGAATTAATCACCATATTTTGCAATTTTTGCCCCCCAAGCTGGTAGGTTTGAAAGCACCTTGCTACTGTCCAGCATTCCATTTTTTAATTCCCTCTCAAAGCAGCCTACGAGGAAGTTCTAGTTTAAACCAACCTAAAAATAGTCAAAGAGTGAAACTGAAGAAACTCTGCCTTGCTCTGTATCAGATGGTTTCACAGCTGTGAATTTAGGTGGGGAGAAACATATCTTTGAGGAACTTTGCACCTTTTTAAGATAAAAATACCCCAGTGGCTGTAGCTTCCTGTGGTGTGCAGGAAATGACAACCCACAGTGGGTATTTTTCAGCTGGATCCTGTTCTTTCCCAACTTGCTGGGCAAGTGTCTGGACAGATGCAGGCACCAGGCAAGGGACAAAAGGCTGGAGGGGAGGGATGGTGAGAGGTAAAATAACTTCTACCTGTTCCTCCTGGAGAAGGAATAATGTCTGAAGGTTTTTAGTGTGTTACTGAGCTGCGAACAAAGTGGTTTGAATGAGGCTGACACCGATGTGGAGGTGGGTGAGAGAGGAGTCAGCCTTGTGAAAGGAAAAGGGAAGAATAGAAATGCCCCTGGAGGGTGTGAGGGCTGATGTGCAGATCGGGGCCACACTTGGCCTGTCTGAACCAGGAACATTTGCTCTGGCTTTGGGATTTTCATAAAACTTAATTACACGAGTTGCAACAAGAGTCTCCTCAGAACAGCCCAGAGCCACGGAGGGAAGTGGGGAGGGAAGAGGGATAGGTTTCAGCAGGAGTGCTTAGCTATTCCTTCACTTAAAACAACATATTAAGAACAAGGTTCAATGTCTGTGCTTGGGGAGCAGAACTCCCCATGCTTCTGAAAGATTGAGCAGGTCTAAATAAAACTGCTGTGCCACAAAGCTCTTTTTTATTTTTTTTAACAGGACCTGGAAAGGAATTACGGTTTTCAAGGGCTTTTACAATCCTTCTTTCCACTGAATCTGGTCCTAAGGCAACAAAGCTCCTTTGATCAGAGGGAAGGACTCAGTGAGGAACCATTATTTCATCTCCAAAGTAGAAGCACAAAAGGTTATTACAATCTGCAGGTAACATGTAATAGAGACTCACAGCCAGGAATGTTATTCATACCTGAAATAAGGAGGATCGTCTGAGAGTGAAGAGTTGATTTGCTGAGTCTGATTGTCTCTTTTAAAACCTCTTGGAGCACAGGCACGCAGGAAAAGCTCTGAGTAACGAGCTTCTCTGAATAATTTAGCTGTGTGCATACACTCCTGAAACAACTGCTGAGCACACAGACCCTCTCCAGGGCTCACATTCACACTCAGAGCTTGGCTGCTCAGCTTGGGGGGGTGGGTGAGATGAATTTGGGGCCATGAAACTGGATGCAAACCCCTTCCCAGAAGCTGGGGAGTAACACAGCAAGTGGGGTCTTAGTTTTCTTTCCCCATCCCAGGGTAAGGGCTCATTCCCACCCCTCTCTTCTCCTGGTACAGCGTGAAAACACACAACAAGACCTTGATAGTTCTCACAAGTTCCATTCCCTCCTGTTGGGGTGCACGTGGCAGCTGAGGATTCGGCCTTTGCTTTGTGCACATTTATACATCCTGTGTCTCTGATGTCCCTGAATTTCCCTTTCATTAGCGCTCCTTTCAGCCTGGGAAGAGGCAAACAAAGAGACAGAGCTCATCTGCTTCCTTCAGCTTTCAAGCTTGACTGAAAATACTTCATGAAATAAATAGCAAGAGACCCTTAAAATGCCCTTGCCCTCGACCTCATGGGTAGTGGGATGACATGGAACCCCATGGCCTGGCACTGGCCTGCTGGGCACATGGGGAATTTTTTAGGCAAGGCCAGAGGGGACTGTCCTGCTGCCTTTGTGCCGATGTCACGTTGCCTTGTATCCAAAAAGCAGCTCTTGGATCCTGCTCTTTACCTTGGAGCAGGATGACTGTACAGAGTGCCTGGGAGGGCTTTTGAGCTCAGTGAGTTTCAAGCACAGGCAGCTGCTGTGTGTTGTGACCGAGCCCTGCCTCATGCCAACCTCCTCCCTGCCCTGGCATCTCCTCTCTCTCAGTTTCCTGAGGGACAGTGGCCTGGCACAGGGTGCACAGGATCTTTGCAGACACACCCAGCCTCCTCCTCACCTGGGAGCAGGAATGATCTGGGATGGTCTGTGTTTCAGCTCAGCTTTGCCATGGCTGTGAATTCCCTGAGATTCAATCTGACCAATGGGCCTAGAGGGAAAGCTGGAGCTGACTGCCACATCTGAGATGGATGGGGTTTGATAAGGAGCTGGGGGGATGTGAGCAGCCTTGGCATTATTAACTGCCCCAGGCACCTCAGGGATGCCTGCAGCAAGCTGGACATGCTTGAGGAACACATGGATTTCTGCTTCCTTCTCATCCCTCGGGAAATTCCCATCGCTTCTCCCTGCTCTGGGGCAGGTGCTCTGCTGTTCCTGCCTGATGGTGCCTGCTCCAAGATATCCTCTTAGAATTTCAACCCAAACCCCAGCAGGGTGGTGGGAGCCTCCCTTGGGCTGGATTTTTATGGCCTTGGACTTGATGGCAATAACAGGGAGCTTTTCTTGGAGGCACCTAATCAAAGTTTTATTGCTCAGGCAAACACCCCAGAGCTCAGAGTCATGATCAGCTCATATTTACAGTGAGGGGAAATGGGTTTGTTTATACAACTTCAATCTCCAATAGTCAACAAAAACCCAGTTTCTTGTGCTGAAAGTCTGGGAAAAACTCCTGTTGACGCTGACTGAAGTAAGGAGCAACCTTTTGTTAAAGTTGAAAGCCCTGAGGAAAAATACATATTTTCCTCTTTGAAGGGGGCTTTATTTCCTTTTTAAATTGCAACTCTTGGTAATGACATTAATTAGGAGCAAGTTTGGGTTTGTTTTTAAATAGATTGCCAATGTTTACAGTGTAATTGCATTGTTTAGTCAAGGTTCTGCAAGTGCTTTCCAACCCTCCCAGTACAACTTCCAGGGCTCGTTTCTCTTTCACTCCCAACTCACCGCAGAGCCAGAGGCAGAGGGAGCAGAGGGAGCTGGGGAAGTGCCTCTGTCACCAACCACAAGGTCCCCGAGGCTCCTGCAGAGCCTTGCAGAGCCCCCCCGGTCCCCAGGCCAGCACTTTGTGACAGGAAGCACATTCTGGTTATCACCAAAGCTGCACTCAAACCACACAGGCTCAGGTCTGAACCCACCAAGGTCCCAATCAGCACTGAAACATCACCACTTGCAGCTCAGCTCTGCTAAGGGTTTGTGGCAGGATATACACATTTTTCTGTGTTTCTTCCACTTGATGATAGGACTGTTCTTAGCGTTCTAACAGAATATTTGGATAACATCATAGCAACGTTAAGTAGCATTCTCTAAAAGTGATGGTTCTACTTTTAGGACTGGCAGGTGGCACACAGCACTCTCTCAGCATCATTAATGCTGATTTTTAGGCGAATAACAGAACACAAGAAAAGTTTCAAAGGCTTGAAGAAATTCTTCCCTGGGAGGGAGGGGAGGCCCTGGCACAGGTTGCCCAGAGAAGCTGTGGCTGCCCCATGCCTGGAAGTGCCCAAGGCCAGGCTGGAATATCTTAAAGAAGTAACTGGGGTGACCTGAGTAACTTTGGCCTCATTAGTCCAAATACGATGCCATGCTAATTTGAGACAGTCAAAAGGGATGGGGATTGTCAATCCCTTGCTCCAGAAAACTGCTCATCAAACAAGAAATCTTTCATATAAATTCAGTTAATAAAGATAATTCTGCTGACATAATGGACTTAGACTTCTGCAAAGCAGTTGACTTAATCTTGCATGGCGTTCTGTTAAAAATAGTACTAAAAAAAAAATCAATGTAGCTTATTTTAAGTGGATGGAAAAATTAGTAACAGGCATCTAAAAGTAATTATCTGATGGAGGAATTTCTAGTGTGTCCAAAAGGATTTACTCTTGGTACAGTGTTATCCAACACTTTCATCAATTCACATTTTATCAATGATTTAGAGAGTGAATATAAAGGCATTAGTGGTAAAGTTTGTGTTAAAAACCAGAATTTAGGATAGGAAGGATTAGTGGGAGAAGTGGAATTGGTTTGTTTGGGAGCACAGCCAAACATTTACAGTTCTGGTGATAAGAGCGAGGTGAAATCGCCCATGTTGAAAGGAAGGGGCTGTGAAAGGTCATCAAGGTCCAGACCAAGTGTTGAAAAACAACACTGCAGCAAAGACTGGAAAAAACAGCTACAGGAGTGATGCAAAATTGGCAGGTGGATTGATTTTGCTTGCTGAAATGATTTTTAAGGTATGACCTAATCTTAGGTCACAGTTCACTTTATAGACAAGAAAATTTCTGGGAACAAAAAGTGTTTTGCTCCAGTGGAAAGCGGCAATCCAGAACTCGCAGTGAGGCAAAATCAGACTGGAAGTGAGACATGATGTTTAAATGCAGGTAATTAAACAGTGCAACAATTAATTTGTTGGGAATGGAGAGCACCCTGCATGAGCTGGTGTCTGGGAGGAAGGTGTTGAAATGAGCTGCAGTTCAAACAGGAGCTCCGGGTCTAACACATCATCTGCCGAGTGTTTGCTCCGTGTTGGGTCACGTCTCTAATTAAACCCTGTGCTGTGTTACCTGTAACCCCCCTCTTCTCGTTTTACCTATCGATCAGATCTCTCCTGATATTGGCTGTTTCCCTGGCCTGGCACATTGTGGGTGACACGACAGTGGTGTTTGCGGTGTAACCCGGGCTGGGGGATCGATCCCGCCGGGTGATTGACAACCTGCACCGCCCGAGGGACACAGTGAATTGGGAGCGTTTGCTCGGGCTGTCCACTGGGATCAAACACTTGTGTCCTTTGCTGATTGCAGCCCGAAGGCTGCCGTGGCCTCCTGGAAAAGAACAGGGTCCTGGTTCTGAGGGAAATGTTCGGGAGTAGCAAAGCACAGTGTTGGTCTGTCCCTAAAATCCCCCATTCCCTCTTTCCCTTGGAAAAGCAGAGGGAGTGAAGGCAGTGGCCTTGTCCCTCTGAGCACTGTCCCTCCCTCCTGGCTGCTGCTTCTGACTTTCACTCCAGAGCTGCTAAATTATGTTGTCATAGAAACAAAAAAAAAGGGTCGTGTGGGAACCCTTCCAGTCCGGGCTGTGCTCAGGACAGCACATTTCACTCACCTGCATCTTGGTCTCTGTAACTCAACATTTTTCTACCCGATCTCAAAATTAACCGAGTCCACATTTTCCTACCATAGTAGGAAATAGTGCTGGAGCTCCTCACTCCCAGTGGCTCAGCCCCTAAATAACCAACATTTGCAGGTGTCCGGGATCTGCTCTGTTCTCTAACACGCCCACCCTTTGCTGCAGGCGAACAGCAATTCCTCAGGGTCAGCCTCCCTGCTTACATAAACTGGGAGAGCTGTTTACTGGCACAGGGCTGCACCACTTTACATCAGCAGAGAATTGAGCCTCCCAATATTTGCTGTGTTTATTTTCCATTGGAGATGAGCATGCGGCGAGTATCTATTTTC
Source organism: Pitta sordida (assembly GCA_013390025.1). Lineage (NCBI taxonomy): Eukaryota > Metazoa > Chordata > Aves > Passeriformes > Pittidae > Pitta > Pitta sordida. The sequence goes on from WEKX01025945.1 coordinate 1,018,155, forward strand.
CTTTGCACTCAGCTCCATATGGATTAATTTTGTCAATAATAAGGCGATATTTTCGCTGGTTTACATTATTATCTGATGAGACAGGGGAAAAAAAAAGAAAAAAAAAGCTCAGACAAACAAATTCCAGTCAGTCATAAATGATCTTGGGTTAAATGACTGTGCTGCCTGGAATCCCATGGGAGAGCAGCAAGGAAACTCCAGCAAATCTCAGGGCAAGCTGGTTTGACAGAGCGTAACGAGGCAGGAGACAGACTGTTGTGTTGGCTTAACCTGCTGCTTCTCACTGCCAGGGGTTTGGAGAGGCATTTGGTGGTGAAACAAATAGAATCGAGGGGAATCAGGTGAATTTAAGAGCAACGACCCACGGGACTGTTCTTAGTGAGTGGGATTTGTAAAGCACCTCTGCTCTCATAACCCTTGGTAGTCATCTGAGCTGATGTCCCAGCTGGGACTGAGGTCAGCTCTGAGATTAATGGCCTGGAAATGGCTGAGTAGATGTAAAGAGCTGGAAGGTGGCAGGAGGGATGCGGAAAGCTGAAGGTCCAAGGATGGCCCTGGAATTCTGGCTGGCAGCATCTGCTGTGTGGGCAGGACTCGGAACAGGCAGCAGCAGAGGTAGGACAGGAGGACCTAATTCCCACATTTTGACTGGACTGTTTTGGATTTTGAACATATAATTTCTTGTGGAAGAGGCTAAATCTCTCCATTCTGGGTAGCTGTTCAATGCTTTGTTGAAAGGTTGAACTAACATTTGCAGAAAAAGCTGTGGAGCACAATAAAACACCCTTACAGAGTGTGCAGAGGTTTGGCTTTGCTACCAAGGACTCCATTTTCCAGCTCAGAAGGAATTTTTCTCCTATATTTAATGTTATAAATACACCCAGGTGTGTACTAAACTGCATATTTAAATCCTAAGCCACGGTAAGTCAGGAGATTTTGAGGTTTGCTGTTAGATATGACAACAAGGCAGGTTAAACTCAGTGGAGATAAAGAGCACCCTGGCCCCGTGGTGGTTCCGTGTAAGTCAAATTTACCCAGTTCCCTGAGCTGGGAGTGGGATCAGACAGGTGTGTGGTGCCTGATCCAGGAGATGATGGACTCTGGGCACTCAGGACCTGGTAATGTATGGAAATGAAGGCAGCACTGCAAAAATAATGTTGTTGCTGTCTCCCAGCACTCCATACATCACTGTGCTTGAATGTCAATAAATGGAGCATCTGAAAACAGTAAATCATTTCCTGCTTCTCTGTGTGGGGCTCACTTAGAACTGTAACAAGATCTTTGGGGGGTTTTTACCAGGTGTTTCTTCCCCAGCTCCAAGCCAAAAGCACAAACTGGGGGCATCTCTGAGCTCCAGCGTCTCCCATCTGCAGGAGTCTGGGAAGGGGCTCTGCTTCTCCTCTCTGAGTTTGTTTGGCCCAGGTTTGGGGCATCTTTGTGCCTGCTCTTGTGGGGTACAGGGAGCACATGGCTGGCCCAGCCCCCACCAAAAGCTGCAAGAATCTTTGCCTCAGCTTTTTGGTATTTTAGGTCAGGCTTTAAGACAACTCATAACTCTTGTCTTGTAATTCTCACCACCCACCCCTCCCTTCATCACTTTACAGTACACGGGGACAATGTGGAAGGAAAATGTGCCATTTTACCTGGAGATTGGTGATTTAAATTGCCCAGTTCCAGGCTGGCACTATAAATCCTCTCCTGCAGCTGGAGAGCCCCATTTACTACAGCAGGTTTCCATGGCAATCCTGTGCTCTCCCACATTCCATTGCACAGTGCAGGCAGCTCCCCCCCTTTGCACTTCAGATTCCATTCACATCGTCTCCTATTGATAGGAATAAACCCCAAATGGGCCATGGATTGCTATTTCCTATCTTAACACACTTTCCCCCAATAACTGGATGATAGATCTGTATTTTAGCACGTCAAGAGAACACTTGCCCTTTTCCAGACATCACTTGGCAGCCAGCAAAACATCCAGGTATTCTGGAGGTCCAGTTCTTTCCTGACACACATTACTCCAGTTATTTTAGGACATCAGTAGGAAACTATGACCTTAATATTCCCTTGTGTTTCTGGCCAGGATCCAAGCCTATCTCCAATGCAGCAAATCCTTCCCTGAGCTCGGGGCAGCCTCCTGGCATCTTCCCACCTGCATCTGAGCTGCTCTCAGCTGAGTGTGCAGCACAGGCCATGGGAAAAGGATCTGCTGGTGAGAAGGAATTAGGAATTTAATCTGCTAGGACTGGGAAAAAAAAAAAAGAAATACTATCAGTGGTACCAGCAAAATTCTGTAGCCAGGGTCAGATTCCTCCCCTGTATCTCTGGGTGTTTTACATCAATGCTGATACCTTAAAACATTACCTGTGGAGGAAGAAATTTGTGTTTTATCTTGGGAACCGTGGCAAGGCATCATTAATGGGCCAACTCATTTATCTCAGGCTTATGCTGCTGATTTGAGAGGTAAGTACAGTTAAGAATGACTTCAAAGTGTAGTGGTCAACCCTAAGCTCTTTACAGGTTCAAATCAAATCCCAATTTATTAAGTGCCTTTGTCGTTGTCCCTTTTAGCTTCAGTTGGTGTTTTTTCACAGATTTCAGAGGGTGCAGGATTGGACCCTTGGCTGTCAGACTTCAGATCAGTGCACTTTTTTTATCATCTGCCTCTTCCCACTATATGCTCACTACAAATTCCTGTCACATCCAGCCTGCAATCAAAGGCTGGGTTTGGGCTTCGATTGTTTGCTAACTGAGAATTGCTGGGAAAATGGTTGACAATGTAAATTGCTTTGTCAGGCACTGTTTAAAAAAAAAATCAACAAAGAAATCCCATTTCTTTTCCTTTTAGCTGGGCATAAGTCCCCAAAGTGAAGGAATATTCCCACAAAGACAGGCACAGGGAGTAAACCAGCACATGGAGTAAACCAGCCAGAGCTGCAGATCGTTGCTTGTAAGATCCTTCAAGCAGGTCTGGAGGTCTGGTGGGGGCAAAAATTTCGAAACACTGACACTTGGGAGGAATTTCTGGTTTTGGTTCACACTCTTCTGCACTTCCTGAATTGTGCTAGACCTTGTGGGTCATTGGGTGAAGTATTTCCTAAGCAGTGACAGGGCACAGCAGCAGAAGCTGAAGCATCTGGGAGGTGAGTTTGCAGCCTGAATCATGTCAAAGAAACTTCCAGACTGCAAAGAGCCTCAGAAAGGGTTGAGTAACTGTCAAACCCACTTGCCTGTGCCTTGGAGAAACACCAGAAATCCACGCTGGGGTTCCAAGTGCCACAACGTGGCAGAGCTGGGCACTTTCTGTCCCACTCACTGTTGTACATGCAAATATAACAGCAGCAGAATGTGCTGGTTGAGAAAAAGAAGATTCCTACCAGGACAAGGTGCTCTCCATGGGATAACCCCATGTGGTGGGTTCACTACATCTTTCTTGGCAGATTCTTACATGAGAAGCTCTGCAGTATCCTTTACAGAAAAAGCCTAAAATGTCTTTTGTAAAACCTCCTCTGAGTATGTGATAGCCTGTTGTCTCATTTGCTAAAATGAGTGGGTGGTAGTTTGAGTTTCTCTGCAGGGGAAATTCAGAGTTTGGGGGCTGATGCCTCATAAACACCATAGGCTTGAAAACACAGGGTCTAATCCTGCCTTAGTGCCATGTGGCAGGATCTGTGGAGTCAGCAGGTCAGAACTGAACAGGACTGCCTCACTTGGCTCACACAGATCTAAAATACAAATCCTGATGGATTTGCTCCTCTCTGCCTCTGCTCACACTTGGCTCCCTGGCTGGGGAGCTTCACACGCTGCACGAGTGGGACTTGGCCCAATGAAAGGCTTCACTCCATCTCTCAGCAGATTTGTGGTCTAACACTCCAAGATGTGCAGCATAACACGCTGGCAATCTGTCACTCTCCTGGCTCCTGTGAGCTTCAACAGCTTGCTGAGGAAATACGGTGCCAAAATAGGCTCTGGTCCGACCCGAGGGACTGGGGAAGTGTCTCCTGTCACAGCACAGGCATTCCCGCTCCACTTGGCTCCTCCAGCAGCCCAGCAGACTGGGAGCAGCCCCGGGCTTTCCTGGTTGCTGTCTCAGCTTCCCATCTACTCAGATCTTCCCTGAGCGCTGCCCTCCCACTGCTGAGGTTGCACATTGTGTTCTCTCCCCTCCTCGGTGGACCCGTTCCCTTGGCACAGCGCTGCCCCCGAACCCCGAGGCTGCAATTAGGGCTCTTATCTCTTGCACACCCGGAATAGCTGCGGCTCGTCTCTTGGACAAGCTCTGCATTCCCAGCAGTGAAGCCTCTAATCAGGCCCAAACGTTGGCTTGGAACGGCTTGAAAGGGAATTTTGCCTCTCCATCTGCAGCTCAGGAATTCCTTGTTTGGTTAGGCTTGAAAAGCTGAAATGCTGGGGATATCTGAGCACATTTGTTAGATTAGCAGTCTGGCTTTCTCCAAGAGGAGTTCTCCAGAGACCACAGGGTTATCCATGGGCATGAAGAGATTTGGTGCCAGTGTCTTGCCTCATCCTCGGAGTACTTTCCAGTAATAATGAACACTAACAATTCTGACACTGCTGCTTAAAAGAAATCTGTAGCATTATAAAGAATGGACAAATAATTGAGGATATAAACCAGAGAAAAGGGCCAGATTCAATATAAACTAAAATGCTGATGGAGCAGTACACAGTGTCCTCTGCTCTGCAGTGAGGTGGGAGAAGAGGATACAGAGCCTCTTCTTGGGGCACTTATTGGAATTCAACCCACAACATCAGTCAGGGATGGCCCCTGCTGTGGGGTGAGAAGAAATGGATTTTATTCCTATTTGTTTCTCTTCTTTGTGTTCAAATGCCTTCCATGAATACGTGAGCCAAGAGCAAGGTCAGCCTTGGAACCTGCAGAACTTGAGCACAAATGAGAGGCTGTTTGTGGGAAGCAAATTTACCATTCAGAAATGGAAAAAATTCATGAGAAACCGATGTCTAAGGAGCATCCAACCAAGGGAGAGAAGCAGCCCGGAATGATCAGCCTGGTCTCATTATCTGTTGGTTGTAGTAGTTTTTGTGGTAACCACAGTCCCAGGAATTAGCTGTGAGTAACTCTGGAGCTGCAGAAACCACGTTTCCAAAAGGGTAGCGTGTAAACAGAAGGCAAACTCACGGAGTGAGATGTGCCTTGAGGGATGCTCAGCCATCTGCAGCCACCGCTTTGGGAGGGGTAAGAAATGCACCGGCAGGCTCAGCCCAGGAGGTCACAGCCCCCTGAAGCCCGGCAGATGCTCTGTGAGAAGCAGGAAAAGGAAGAGGAGAGTGAACCGCTGCTATAGCAAGAGGTTTTCTGCTGCTCGCCCGTCCCAGGTTGTCACTGACCAAGGTGGCACCTGCCAACTCCTAGGCTGCCCTGGCAGAAACCTGGGCGTGGAACCTCCCAGCGCCGAGTGCTGCATCTCCAGTCTGTGAGCTGCGTTTGCCCTCTGCTGTTGGCTGATCAAACTGTTCCCCCTGGATAACCCTAAACGGGAAAGTAGGAATAGCAGGGCCCGAAGAACCAGACTGGTTATCCCCAGATTTCAAACCCTTATGCTCAAAAATTGTGACACTTAAAAAAGTGACACCCACAAAGGAGGAAAAGCCTTATCTGAGACTTTAGCACACAATTGTATATGCTCAAGCTTTTCTTTATAAACAGAGGCGAGAAACCATTTTAAAATTATTTTTTTCATAAATAACCCCCCCAAATTAATCCCCCTGCTCTGTTGAGACACGGGATTTTGGAGTGACAGAGAGTCCTGCTGAGAGCAGGATGAAAGGCTGGATGAGCCCATGGAGGAAAGCGTGACAGGAGCTGCTCTGCCATGAGGGAAAGTGCCCCGGGATCAGGACTCAGGCAGGTCTGGTTTGTCTCCCTGCTCTGGCATCCCAGCAGTGCAGAGCTGCTCCCACCTGGGCTCTGGGCTGGCCCCCCTGCCCTCTCCTGCAGCCATCCAGCCCTGGCATCTCCATGATGCCCGACGCCCTGGAAAGGACACAGGGGCTTGTCAAGAAATCTTCTGGCATCTTGCCACATGTTTGCCAGCTGAGGTCACCATTCAGGCTCCTCTCGTTGCTGTTTGTTTTCTCCTCGGCTCCCAACAGCCTCTCCCTGTGCTGTGGCCACTGTTGCCCTGCACAGAGAGGCTCAAACAAAGGTGTGGCACTGGCTCGTGGGATTCCTCTGGAATCCTCCCACTCCTCCCAGGGCAGGGCAGGGACAGACCTGGAGGGTGTCACTTGGTTCCCAGCAGGGAGCTGGTGCCTGTGGATGGCTCAGCCCAGGGAAGGAGCAGCACATGGGAAGTTCAGTGCTGAGACCTTCCTCACACCTCCCTTTGGAAGCGATTTCTGGGATTAGCCACGGTAGAGAGACTGCGGCTCATCCCTGAAGTGCCTTTGCACAGCTCCTGAGTGGAGGGTTTGTTCCGTGCGTGGCTGAGGCTTCCAGAGGTAAGTGTTGGACTGGCAGTAACACAGGGACAGAGGAGGGAGCTGATTTTCCAGCTCTCTGATCATACACTCACTGCCTCAGGTGAGTGCCCTGGACTCCTGAGCTCCCCAGGGCACCTCTGCAAGGTCTGAGCCTGAGCAGGACATTTACCAGCTCTGACATCTCCCCGTCTCTCCTAAGACTCCTTCACAAGGCTGAGAAAATTCATACGTAGTAACAAGTAACATTTGCAAACACCACAGAAACGTAAATGCTGAGGGTCTTTGTGGGCAGCTATAAATTATAGATGAGAATATTTCTGTATTTATAGTCTGTTCTCAATGACTGGTCCTGTTCCATGGTTATTTCAGACATGGATACCAAGCAAGCAGAGCTGGAGCACAGCTGGAAGATGGAGAACAGCTTTACATCTGGAGAATCAGATCCTCTGGCTGGTATGTGGGAAATGAGCTTCCATTTTCCTGGGTATAGTCAGATTAGAGACTTAGGTAACTTTATTTTAAAGTGAGGATTTATCCCTTATGGAAAGAGTGCTTAGTTTAATCTGGGTTGCATGACTTCAGGCACAATGGAGCAAATATTTTGAAGTTTGGGGAGTGCTGGACAGTTTTGTAACTGCTCAGGGCTCTTACAGCAACACCAAAGGTTCCCATTTCACGTTGTTTTCTAACAGAAACCCGACTCTGTGGAACTTCCTCAGCCTAAAAGGATCACAGCTCAGTTTCTGTCAAAATGTATTCAATAAGTTCACACCAGGAGATTCTTTGTATTTGATGGATCAGTTTGGGGTTTTTTTGTAAAAAGGCCTTTCTTAGCCTCCTGGGTAATCCTGTGTGGGATTGGGTTTTTTGTAAGTAAGTACTACAAATAGGACTGAATTGGGAAATTCAGCTCAGTCTCAAATATGTGCCAATATCAGGGGGGATTTTGCTGAATAAGCACTGACATATCACAGAGAACATTAGCTCTGACAGAACTAAGCACACACTGAAATACAAAAGCAGCCCAGACACAATTTTTCAGGAGCAGTTCAGTGTTTCTGCCACCAACTCTATGATCTATTCTGGCTTGGGCACGAGGGGAAATTCTTTATCGTGAAGACGCATGTGAAGAGATGCTAAAACATGTCTTTCATCTCGTGGTTCCACAGATGTGGCCTTGGCTTGGAAGAGTCTCGAGGAAGCCAAAGCAGTGGTAAGTGAGGCTCAGGGAACACCTCTGTCACCTCCTGTCAGCTCTTTCTGCATCACCTCCACATGGTTTCCTTCCATGGAAATGCTGCCGTTGAAATGTATAAAGGTGCCATTTGGTTTGTTCCTTTGCAATGGGCATGTCACCTCGATCGGCTAATGGCATAGAGAGGATGAAGAGAAAAGCAAGGAATCTTACCCAACTTCATAACACTCACAAAATTAATGCCTTGCTTGTGTTTGAAGCCCAGGGCAGACACTCACTGAGCTGGGACATCCTTGGAATTCTCCTTGTCTTATCATCCTCTGAGTAGGGAACAGGATGATGTTGGTATCATGATGGCCAACATTGCTTGGACAAATTCGTCATATTACCCCAATTCAGGGGGTGTTGCTTGCACAGCGAAGGCCTGACACCAAGATCCCACTGCTGGAGTTGCTCTTGGCTGAGGTGACTTCCAGCTTAAGCTGTTTTTAAAAACATCAGTAAAAATCTACAGCACAAATACATGGAAAGTGTAAATAAAAGAGAGAGAGGTGATTTCATCTCTTATCTTCCCAGTCAATTGCATTCTTTCCAACTGTAGGAAATACCACATGGAACATGCTCAGACATGCCAGTGTTTACCCAGTAACTTGGAGTTGCAAAATTAATCAGGGAAGCTGTGTGTGCCAGCAAAAAGCTACCATGGATTTAAAAAAAAAACATATGTCTCCCTTCAAAAGAAAAAATCTGCCTTTTCACAGCTACAAAGGATTGAAAACAAATTTTATCATCAAACATGGAGTGGTGCCAGATCTCAGGCAGCCAGAAGAAAGCTTTGGCACAGAAAGAGCTTTGGTGAGTTCTGAGTTACTGGGAAACTGCTGAGATGGGGCTGGAGGGAAGGTGACAGGAGATAGTGAAAAACTCTCTTGATGGAGGAAAGTGTTTCTTTTTATCTGCTTTCTGTGATGTTCCCGGCAAAGTATCACAACATAAACTCGCACCTTGCTGGAGAGAGCTCAGGCAGAAGCTGCAGCATTAATAACAGCAGCTACAGCACAGTGAAAACTCCTTGTGCTTCTCCTCTGGGGGTTTATTCCCTAGAGACAACTGAAGTGATATAAATATGTCATTTTGTTTGCTAATTTTTGCAGAAAACATAATGTGTTATGGTTTTTTTTCCAAAAAGATAAAGTGGGAGAAGAATGAATGAAAATTTCCAAGTATGAATGAGATTAGTACGAGTTATGGGAGAATAGTCCCCAGTAAAGGAGAAGTTTGAATTTAATGGTGAAGGGATATTTCTGGCATTTTGACATTGACATAGTTCTGCTGTGCTGTAGATGGTGAGACGAGCAAAGATGAAAGAGCTCTGAGTGAGAAACAGAGCAATGAGATTCCTCCAGCCTACAGGTAAATAATAACCTGGATGTCCAGAGCTTGGGGGATGAGTTGGTGAAGGCACACAAAAAGGGATTTAAAAGTCTGGGATGCAAGACTTCAGAAAAAAATGTAGCATCTTACTATTTATATGAGAAAAATTAAAAAGCCAGCACAGAGTTTCACCCTCAGAAATGCAGCCCAACAATCCCTGGCATCAGTTCTCTGTGTCTGCCTGCCCAGGCTCAGAGCTGCTCTTATCAGAGCATGGTTTGCATTGTACTTTCCCAGTTTTATCTTCCTTTGCCAAACTGGTGGTAACTGACAAAATGCTGATTCTCTGGAGACACTGAGATCACCATCAGAACATTTGGAAGCTCAGCTGTCATTTGTATTCGTGTACTGACCAATTTAATAACACATCCTACATAGTCACTCTTGGTTTTGTTTTTCTCAAGAAAGGGAAGCTGTGCTGCTCTGGCCCCTGCCTGCTCACAGACCTGTCTGCCTGAGAGCCCTTCCAGGATGATCCCCTTGTCCCTCAGGGAACTCCCACACTCAGCACCTTGCAGCCCTGCCAGGAATTGGGCTGTGGATGGCGAAGGCACAGCTGGGACATGGGCTCCTGGAAAGAGCCTGTACGGATCAAGAAGGGACAATTTCAGGGATCAGGCAGATTCCAGAGGTCCCACAGTCCAGAAGGAAAAATGTCCCTGCTCCCTGCACCACCCACGTCACTCCTGTGCCAGGAGCAGCTCATTCCTGGCTGTCCCATGTGGCAGCTGGAGCAGCACTCCCATGGACCACCTTCCACCAGCCAGCAAGGCCAGGGATCAGAACCTGGCAGAGCTGTGGAAAAAATCAACCCCAAATAAGTTGGAGCAACTCAAGAAGAAGATCCGGGAGCAGCAGCGAAAGCAGCAGCAAACAGCACCTTGGGAGCAGAAACACCTGATTTCTGCTAAAGAGCCACTGCCAAAAAGAGCCCTGAGCAGAAAGGTGTGCAGGGTGGGCTCTGCTCCTCCTGCTCCAGCATGCAGAGGTCAGTAGTAGTCTGGAATCTATGGAGAAGGAACTGTGTATTACCCAGCTGAATAACTTACCACACCCTTGGGTATATGTTGGGCATCACCCATGTTCTTGTGATACATAAATCCATTTATTTCTGCAGCTACAAACTTCCCTGTGCTGTACATCCCACCCTGCTCCCTGTGCTCACTTCTCCGCTGGAATTACTCCCCAGCACACAATAAAATTCATACATTTCCTTCCACAAAATAGTAAAGAGTTTACTGGGAGTCTCTACTTTTCTCCCCTTTTCTCCCACATCTTTTTGCCCCATGTAAAGCATGGAATGGGAAGCAGCAGCAGAGCGGTGCAGACAGGCAGCGCAGGTGTTTAAAGCAGGAATTGTGCAGTCCAGAGGCATTACGGGGGATTTAACTGTTCCTTCAGTGCAACTAGTGTGGATCTGCAAGCAAATATTATTAGACTTCCTTCTCCTGCTTTGCTGCTAATTTGGGGGCTGCAGAACCATCCACCTACAGCTGTCACTGCAGTCCAGTGTGGTTTGGGATCTCAGGTTGCTGGGAGCAAGGCCTGCCTGGGGCCAGCGCAGCAACCTCGGGGGATTACCCAGGGAATACGGGACCAGAGACGAGCTGCAAAGCTGCACGTAATAAATCTGATTGATGTAATAGCATTAGTGTTAATTCATTGGGCACTGGGATCCCTGTCACACAGCACCAGCTTCCACGGGCATTTCCCTTGGATTTGCTCCGTGCCACCCTTTACAGTGATGTGTGGAGCGGTGTTCTGGTGCCACAGGTTCCTGCTGCCACCTGCCCTTTTCAGCACCCAGGCAACACTTTCTGTCGTGTTTCTGTCCTAACACCCAGAAGCCAAAGCCACAATCCAGGCTGAACCTCTTTTCAACATTCCCAAGGGAAGGCTGGTTTTGTTTTTAACCCAGATCATTTTATGTGACAGAGTCAGGGAACTACCAGACAAACTATTCAACCTCCAGAGCAAACACAACCTCTGAGGCTGAGGAATAACAGCACCAGACACTCAGCTCTGGTGCAGCTTGTTCACTTTGTGCCCTACCACTGAGAAAAGGGTGTCACAGCTCCTTTGCCAGACCCCTGCAGTGAGACCCCCCCTCCTGCTTCTCACACACCCAGGAGCTCAGTGCTATTGAACACCAGCAGCATCTGCACAGCTCCTTGTAGCCTAACGTGTCTCAAATACCTGTTTGTGTAGGTTTTAGTGCTCTGAACCTGAGCTCTGCTCTCTCCTTCCCTGATAAAGAGCACGGAATACCAGGCAGAGGAGGATTTACTGTCCCTGCAAAAGGAAGGGATTATAAAACAGCACCCAAGATCTCAGGTTAGCCCTGTGGTATCATAACGGTTTGTTAGAGACAGTTTGCCCAAGTGTTCAGTGTTTGTTCTGCATGGAACGGTTACTCTGGATCTCCAGAAACACCAAGGGGAAGGCCTGCTTCTGTGTCCCAAGGGAATGGGACTGGGGTTGGTTTGTTGGGTTCAGTCATGTCCAAAGTCTGATTTTAGCTGCACATTAATTCTTTTCTGTGTTTTATTTCCCCCTCCTGATTAAAGACCAAAGGCAGAGAAGCTCAGCATGGAGGGTTCAAACACAAAGGCAGAGGCAGCCTCCACCCAAGGCCTCTGTTCTGGAGAGAGCAGTGGCAGGGAGAGGTAAGGATGAAAATCATGATAATTACATGGACTGATGAACAAAACTAGTGGAGTTTGGTGGTGTCTGAGAACTCACCTGCGAGAATCTTCAGCTAGTTATTAAATAAGTCCCACAATCCACAGCTGAGGACCAAGCAGGTTGTACCACTGAGGGAACAGACACAAATAATTCCTTTAAGGAGGCAGAAGATGAGCCCTGGCAGCACAAGAGCAAAAGGCTGAAGTTCTGGGTTAGCTGCTGGTGAATTGTGCTGAGGACCCCGGGATCAGGTGTCACACTGGCCACCCAACCCCAATTTCTGTCACTGGATTTTTGGGTGAAGTTTGGCAAGTCCCTTCCCAGGCACTCCATGTGCAGAGGATTTGCCACAGGCTTCATTTGTGCCCATGGGCATCACCCAGAAACCAGCCTCTACCAGCCTGTCATATCGTTGCCTGCAGCAGTTGAATTCCACACCTGCCAGGATTAAAAATCATCAGAACTGAAAAATAAGTCATATATCCTCAGTGGGAAGAGCTGTCTGTCACCTGCTCAGCTTTGTGCTCCCTAATGAATTCAAAGTGCCACCAAAGGCAGGGATTTCCTGGCCTGTCAAACAGGGACCCAATCGAGGTAGGGAAAAGTCGGATGAATTATCCAGAGCTGTACTGCAAAGGCAACAGCAGGAACAGGAGTCCAGTTCTCAGCTTTATTTGACAGGTGTTTCTAAGAGCAGATTTGAATTCCTGGTGTAATTTTACCCATTTAATGCTGTATTACTTTGCATAGGAAGTGGTTGCATTCAGGTTTTGTGGGGGACGAGGCAAACAGTGGGAGGACAGTAGGTTGTGTTTTATACCAAGAAAGTTCCAAGTAACTTGTGTGAAGCAGAAAGACAAAAATTCCAAGCTCTCTAATACCATGCAGATGGAATTATGAGCATAGTGGCATCCTGTGCTCTGCTACATAAGTATGATTTAAAATGCATGAAATATGTAATAATTTCCTTCTCTCTCCTTTTTTTTTTTTTTTTTGGTTTTGTTTTAATGGATTGTTTGAAAAATGGCTTGATCTTCCTCTGAGAGTGGGTCATAATAAGCCCGTGGCACGTGAAGCATTCATCATTGTAACTGCCAGTGTCATGGTGTCTTTATTGGCTATTAGTTTCTGTCAGGGAAAGAGCCAAGGCAGGGCTACAAAGAGATGAATGAGGGCCAAGGGTCAGAGCCAGAGTACTCAGGAATTTGATGAATTATAAATTTGCTGTAGTTAACAAAAAATTAAGTCACAACTGCTATAAAATATTCATCTGTTCATAGGTAGGGAAAAAAACCCCTGACACCCCGGGAGAATATTTAAATCAAAAGGTTTTCTTCTATCAGCTGCTCTCATCAGAAATGCAGGCTGCTCTTGAACTTTAGCATCGTAGTTTCTGTAGTTAAGCAACACTGTGTGGATAAAAAAATGACTTAACTGAAATCAAATAGGGTGAAACAGAGATGGTTAGAGCTACATGTTCATTTGGTGCATTCAGAGAAACAGACAGTGTGAAAATACATGCAACCTGTGTTTTTAGTACTGCAAAAGTAGGAAACAAAGTAATGCAGTACAAACAGTACAAGGCTTCCCATGGAATTCCATGTGATTGCAGGAAGTGACTTCAGCCCCACAGAGGGTGAAGCTGTTTGTTGTCTGGAAAACATCATTCCCCTTGTGACATGACCTAAGCCCACGGTTCAGATGAGCCTCCAGAGCATCCCAGAGGCTGCTGCAAATTAAAAACTAAAAGTAAATGCCCCTGATTCCATCAGTGGCCGTGGTGTAGAGGAGAAGATGTTGCCATGCAGCTGTTCCCAAGGCACAGGGGAATGTCAGGGCAGGCTCTGGAAGTTCTTCATGTCCAACAGCTCCCCTGGCTCAGAGGTGCTGCCCCGAGCTCAGCACAGACCAGTAACTGAGCAGCAGCTGGAAAAGCCTGGCTCAGATTCACTGAGCACTGAATCACATCTTGGAGCTGAGGCTGATGCTGATTGAGGTGTAAAAATCTCTCCTATAAAAAAGAACAGCTCGAATATTTTAAATGGGGAGAGTTTGGGGGAGGAGGATTTCCATGCAAAACCCAAGCAAGTGTTTAGTCACCTCCTGCTGGAGAAGTGTTTGCAATAAATACATAATTGTGCAAGTATTGGCATGCTGTGAATGCAACCTGAAATTATGAAGTAAAACAGTGATAAATGTTGTCTATTAGGTGACACCACCTATTAAGCCAGAGCAATTTGTTTGTGCTGCATCCTGCATCATTTATTTCTGCATTATACATCATCCCTCGGCCTGTGTCATCCATTGATTCTCCCACACCACATCCTGCTGAGGCTCACCAGTTTAAAAATGAATTAGTTTACTCCAGTGAGCTTGAAAATAATCACAAGAATAATTTTGTTTCCCCCCTTCTCTCCAGTTCTCAAATATGCTGGTACCCATTAAGTACCAGCTGTCTGAAAGATGCTCCTGGAATTTCTCAGGTTGATGCCCTGACCCTCTTTTTAGAGTTTTTGTGGACTCTGGGAGTCACTGATCTCTGAGTAAAACTTGTAAGAACTGTGTGAACACTCCACCAGAGTTAAATTCTATAAATACTAATAGCAAAACCTTAGGAAACCACTGAACCTTCACGTGTTGCCCTCGTCTGATTCATGGCCCTGTGACAGCCTTCAAAATCTGAATGCTTTAAAAACTTTTATCTGAGTAGCACCAACTTTTTTTTTCCTTAAACCTGATCTTTTAAGATCTTCTCACACCCAATATGTGATTCCTGGAAATCACCTTTAAGAAAGATTTTTCATAGAGTTACAATTCTCTTTCAAAGAAGATTTGAGGGGCTAAAAATTAAATACAAATGCTCTGTTTCAGGTGCAAAACCACCTGGTGCTTCTGCATGGAGGGACGGCCAGAAGTTGGCTAGAAAGTTGCTTGGTCCACCGCCTCAGTTTCCAAATCTGAGGAGCACAACTGGAGAGCAGAGCCCAGCAAACAGCCTCGGTACAGCTGCCTCTCTACAGCCCCAGTTGTTCTGGCATACAAACATAAAAAGTGATTTATGAAACCTAATTGAAACAAGAGGCTTCAAGGCCCTTCTGAACACCTTTCTTTAATGAGTCTTGCAGTAAAAGCTGGCCACTGCAACTTCAGATTTTATCTTTACAGATATGTCTTCCCCCTTGAATAGCAGTTTTTGCAGCAGATGTACAAGTCTGCCCTACACCTGTAAATGGTGCTCAGACCTTGGGCAGCTTTTGAGATGCACGGGATAGATCCAGGAGTTGATACTCTGATACTGAAGTGGTAACACCACTGTTGTTTCCAAATGTTTCCCACAGAACCTGATGGAGGACTCGAGGCAATGCCAGTGATGGAAAACAGCTGGAGAGAATGGGGAACTGAACCTGTGAGGAAGAGTTCTGAATTCCAGAGCTGTGTGGTCACTCCCAGCCAGGCTGTGGAAAGGGGCAGCAAAACACCCCCAGGGGATACAAACCAGACACTTGGGAACCTCCACTCCCAAAGCCAGTCCCAGGCTGAACACAGACAAACCAGGCTCCCAGAAGATGCTGTGAAAGGAGAGGGATTCCTCAGGATTGTTCAGCAGCATTCACCTGGGCTTTGGGACATAACTCCCTCTGCCTTCAGTGGGGAAAGGGCACAACCTTCACTAATCAAAGATGGAACCAAGCGCAGCACCTCAGGAAGCTGCAGCAGAGGGAAAAGTGCATCTCCTCCAAGACAGAAAGGCTCAAGCAATCCTGCCCAGAAAGGGTCTGAGAAAGAAAACCTTAAGCACCCTTCAAAGAGGAAAGTAATCCTTAAAAAACCTCACCCCTACAGCCCTGAAATTGTTCGGGAATTCATGTATCAAAAAAAAGAAGAGAGAAAGAAAAAACTCCTTGAAGAGGAAAAGTCCTTGGTGCAGGCTGCAGAGATGAGGAAGAAGAGACTGCAAGAAGTGTACAGGAAACAGAAAGAAGCAGTTGGGAAGAAATCATATCCTGACCAGATGCACAAACCCATTGGGAAAACTGCTTCTGCCAAAGGAAATCCTCAGTGGGAACTTGAGCGAGTAAGTCACCCAGGAGAGGCAGATTGAACCCCCTCCAATCTTGATCAGCACAGCACCGTGTAGGACATGAAACACTTCAGACAAATACTTTGAAGTGTCAGGGGGGAAAATTTTATCCAGAAAAATAGAGCAATTAACTTCTAGTTATGGCAAGAACCGCAGGGCTCATTAGTAGGGCTGAAACCCTCGACTTCAGGGCCCAAACCCTGGAAATCTCCATTGCCTGAGCTGAAAGAACAGGTTTGTTGTGTGCTATGAGCAGTTTGCCAGTTACATGAGTCAATTATTGAGTGGAACAAAAGCCAGATATTCCTCTCCTGTTGCCAGCTGTTTAGTGCTTATAGTGATGGGCTCTTCTCTTTCAGGAGCAAACCAGTGGGGGGATCCTGGAAAGGAGTTCCATGGCTGGGGTGGATAAAACAACCTGTCCTCTATTACACAAAGATCACAGAGGAAGGTACTCAGACTTAAATACCAGCCTAGAAAGCCTCTTTCTCAGCACACACTGCAGACATATTTCTCTCTTTTATTTAAACAGGAATCAGCTTCCAGAGACAGATCAATCACCGATAAAGGGAGAGGCATCAGCTCCTCCAGCTTCAGTGGAATCTGGGTGCTGGTTTCTCAGTCCTCTGAAATGTGAAGACTTGAGGGACTGCCCTCCCCCAGCTCCGCATTCACCTCCCCTGAGCTTTTCCTGTCCTCAGAAAGATGTTAGACCTTCCTCCAAGGACTTGAGTTCTGGGCTTTCTCCTCACAGAAACAAACAGGATCGAGTGAAAGCCATTCACAGTCTGTGCAAGGAACTTACAGAAAAGATTGACACGGCAACTATGAGGCTGAGTGCAGCAAGTTGGGTTAAAGACTCTGCTGACAAAACATCAACACAGAAAACTCTGGACCTTCACAATGAATCTTCTGCTGTGCCAGAACCTGAGACATCCAAGGATGAGCAGGACAGGACAATGACTATACAAATGCTTCTGGATGCTCCGGATCCTGATGTGCTACATGAGGCATCTGATAGGGAATGTCATGGCCTGGGCAGGATTAGCCCTGTGGGTATCACTGAGGGAGCAACAGCCCTGGGTGGACAGAAGGAAATGTCCATCCCTTTGGTTGTTGGGGATGCTGAGAAGGAAGAATTATCGTGGATGACTCAGAGAGCAGGACAGAGGAATCTGAGTAACACATTGCAAGGTAAATCCTAATGACACAATGCAACAGAGAAACTCGGGTGCTGTTGTTCAAGTCTTTCAAAGCTCCAAAGCAGTGTTTAAACTTTGTCTCTCCTTGGCTATTGGAGGTGTTGTGTCTTGGAAACCCCCTGAACATTGGGTCTTTTAGGCTTTCCTTTCCTCCCCTCTCATTTCACCTGTGAAACTACATCTCTCAATTTTGTCAGTGGCTTTGCCACTGATTTTGGACACATCACTTTCCCTTCTGCTGCCTTGGCTTTCCCAGAAGTGAGAAAAGAATTGTGTATAAGCCTAACTCTGTGTCCTTAAAAATCTGTGGATGAGAGGAGCTATATGGAAGTTAAGTGCTCACACATAAGTAGGCAGTGAATAGATGCCAAAGCTTGGGCTATTTAATTTCTACAAAGAACATATTTATTAAATGCCTTCATTTGTCTTTTTAAAAGGTTTCCCAGTGAATAAGGGCTCTGAAGTGGACATAAGCCTATTGCATGAAAAGCCAATAACCAGCCCAGCCTCTCCAGCTCACAGATTCCTCCCTAGAAGGTAAATAAAGCTGGATCTATTATTCTCTGCTCGATGCACCTCACACACTTAAAATAAATACGTAGCACCAGCTCAGCACGGAGCCAGACAGCTCAGTGCTCCTCACCCAGAGAATTGCTGGGTAGGCAGGTTGGGACACAAGATCCGCTGAAAAAGGGAACCACCTATTTGTAAGGGAGCTGGTTCATCTGGACATTTCAGAGAGGTGGAGCTGGACATGCTCCCCAGGACGGAGTGCTGGGAGCCGAGGGGGAGTCTCTCGGTGCAGCCCTGCCCTTCCCTGTCCTCTTCCCGTCCCCACCCAGAGCAGGGGCAGCGCCGGGGCGGTGGATCCCCCGGGAGCTCTGCATCCCCCGGGAGCTCTGCATCCCTGGGAGCGACGGATGCATCCCTCGGGTCCCCAGCCGTGCCTGCCATGTCGCCTTGTGGCCGCCCGGGGCCGCCGGCAGCCGGTCAAAATCCCCCGAGCTTCGTGCGGGGGTTGACGCGGGATTCCACCAAGTGCATGCGGCAAATACACCTCAGTGACTGTTTTCACTCACTTTGCTCCAAATATGGGTGAAAAACCCCGGTTATTGTGGCTCTGCAGCTGCTCACACGTGGCACTTGGGCTTGGACAGGATGCGTGTGATTTTTGTGGAAATAGGTCTGGAAGCAGGAAGGTTTTTTTTTTTAAAAAAGGATTACATTAATGCAGGTTGTTTGCAGCCTACGTCAATTAAATAGTTAATGCAGAAGGCAGCTGATAGAAACCCCTCTGTGCTTAGCCTGTGTCTTAGACAGCGAGGATGTATTTGTGTAACTGCCCCAGGTGGGTCATCACAGGTGACAAGGGGGATCCTGGAGGGACCTGTGAGTTCAGACACAATCCCTGCCTGCAGGTCGGGGTGTGCCCTGCCCAGCCCCGGGGAAGGACAAAGCCAGAGAGTCTCCACAAAGGCTGCTCATCCCTGCAGAAACATCTTCCCTTAGAGAATAAATCCCTCAAGCCGCAGAGGATTAAATATGACCTGGACAGGCATTACCAAAGAAAGGACATATGTGCAGCAAACTGGCCACTGAATCCCAAATGTCCTGGTCAGAGAGAAGGACGAGGTGTTGGTGCTGAGAGATCCTGCCTGGCTTTGTTCCACGGGCACTTCACTGGTGCCTGGGCCCAAGCTGGCAGTGCCAACCTACCTGCAGCTACACTGCAGAGAGCTGCAGTGGGAAAAGAACATGTGCTGGTTTTTTTAACTGAAGGCAGGTTGTTAAGCACAGAATTCTTTTTAAGAAGATTGTTTACAGCGCAAAGTAAACACGAGGAAAAACAAAATTGGAGAGATAAGCCCAGACAGCTCAGCTTACCAAAGTTATGAACTGTAATTACTGGAATTACCAAGAGTTAAACCCCTGTTCTTTGTCTGTGACTGCCTAATTCACAATGGTTGGGCTGGTTTCTTCTCCGAGGGATCAGTTGCAAGGATTATGGAGCTGCTCTGTCACAGAAGATGGCAAATGTTTAAAACATGAGCACTGGGCACTCAGAGAGTGCAGTGGAGAGAGTCAGCGCTGTGTCTGCCCTGCACCTTGGGGAGCACAGCCGTGGCTCCATCACTCTTGTCGTGTTTCTGTGCAGCTCTAACTCACAGCAGGGGCAGGTAGGGGCAGAACCCCCACAGGCCCCAATGGGAACAGCCCCCCAGCTGTAAGGGACAAGCATCAGACCAAGCAGAAATAAGACAGATTGCACTGATCTCCTGAACAATGCAATTACTGAGAAAGCAAAGCTCCCATGTGTTCCAGCAGCCCAGCCAAACAAAGTCCTCAGAGCATCGCTGAAAAAAAACACCAATAAAACCTCTCAGACAATAAATCACAACCCTGTTGCAAGTGCTGCTCCGAAAGATGAGGAGAGCTACTTCCAGATAATATATGGCTGTATTTAGAGATTAGAAGTGGAAAATGTTGCTGTGTTGTCAATGACTCCAGACTCATCTCCTTGTGGGCTGAGAGCTCCCTCTGATGCAGCAGCAGAGGCAGTAAGGGGGTGCTAGAAAGGAAAGACCACACCATGTCTAACACTTTCTTAGCTAGTGGTAAAGTGGATAACACAAAGGTTCAGAGAAAAGCCTGTCTGTTGTGTTTAGGTTTAATTTGCATATAATCTAGAGTCTATTTTTTCACCTCTCCTGAAGCCTGCACGCTCACTTTGGCACACAGCAGTGGGCAGCACATGGGAGCAGGAACACTGTGAGGCTGTTCCTGGAGTTGATCCATTATCAACTGACTCTCACTGAGGACATACAGATCAGATCAGACAGAAAAACCACACGGCAGAGGAGCACCAGCGTGCTGAGGAGGTGACTGAGGAACTTTCCAGGGTCATCATTTCTCCTGCCCCAGGAACATTTGCACTGTGAGTTCAGAGGGTAGGGAGTGAAGGGAAGAATTCACGGGGCTGTGGTACAGGAGAACAGTGCTGTGTCTGTGTAGCTCATCGCTGGTGTGGCTGGAGCTGAGTTAGAAAGTGATGGTAAGAGCAGCTGAGTTGGGTCTGTGCTCTGACACTGTTGCTCCCAGTGACAGTGAGTTATGAGCCCACAGTTGGCTACAACAGACATTCTCTCCAAGAGTTCATCTGAACAAAGCCACCTGTTAAAACTGACTCTCTGCCGGCCTCATTCACAAACACAAAACACGCGGTGCTCTTGAACACGACCTTTTCCACAGCCACTTTCAACAGCACAGGTTTTTTGTTTACATGTTTAATTACAGCTCTGAAAACAGCGACTCCTGTCCGTGCAAGAAATCCCACAGGTGCCTGTTTCCATAAGAAATGTTCCCATTTCATGCCCGGCTGCTCTGCAGGCGCACGGCGGCTGACGGGGATTTGTTGCTGATGCAAATGACTCACTGATGGGAATTCTCCAAACTGCAAGAAAACATTTGTGCAATTTCATCCTCACTTTGTTCCGTTTACCTCTTTAAGTGGATACATTCTCGAGACTCAAAAAAATCATAAAGCTTTTGCCACTAATTTAGGTTTGAAAGTGCTCAGGGCGGCCTCAGGGGCTGGGGCAGAGGGTGATGGCCTGAGACAGTTGGGCCACAGCTCTGCTTCTTCCTGTGGACCAAATAACGCCTTATCTGGTGCAAACCCAAAGACCTTCATCTGGGCATTGTGCTGGTTTCTGCCCAACGCAGAGCTGGTTGTGTCTGGAGCAGAGGGGTTGCTGGCCACTCCTTTGTAAACCAAGTATTTTGTGTAGAATCTGCCTTGACTTCCACTGCTCTCCTTCCCAGGACACGGGCAGGGTTGGGTTTAGACCTTGGCAACAGTCTCCTCAAACAGAAGTGGGCATTTCTCAGGAGCCAGAGGAAACAGTGACTGAAAAACTATCACAACACAAAACTATCACAACACAAAACCCAGCATGTTTGCCCAATGAATATTGGAACTGCTTTTCAAGGAATCCCTGTTTCCTCTGTTCTTCCTGTCTCCTCCACCTTTGCTCCCACTTTCTGAAGACCACATCCAAGACACAGCAGTGGAAGCTGTTCTAATCGTTTTAGCAGTTTCTGGGTCATGAAAAACAAAGAAAAGCTTATTAAGGAGAAAAATGAAATAAGATTTCCCTAAGCTGATTGCCGATTAAAAAAATTTCCACATTCATTTTTCCGTATAAAAAAGAAAACATCTGTCACCATTTCAGTGTCTCGGTGTCCCTGCATGTGTTTCAGCTGAGGCTTGATCAATAAATGCTCATTTTCACACCTTCTTTCCTAATCTTAGTTAAGCTCAGACAGTTACAGACCAGACTAAAATAAAACCAGTTAGCTCAGGTCTTTGTCTGCAGTGCTTGGTGCTGACACTGTTTTGAAAATTTAAAATATATGTATATACATCACTGTATATATAGGATCTTAGCTGGGCTGGAGCCATGTTCAGCACAAACCCCAGAAACACTGGAGCAGAGCTCAGTACTTTGTGTTTCTAAACAGATTTCTTTGCCAAGGTCCAGTGTTAGATTGTGCAACCAAGCCCCAACAATGGCACGGATTGTACAATGCAGCCCTCATAAATTAAGCTTCCAAAGCTGCAAGGTTGTTGTTTCTACTTCCCACCAGGTTGAAAAATATCCAGCCCTTTCAGAGAAGTAATTAGAGCAGGTAAAAATGAGTGTTGATAGTTTTCCCGACAACAACAAGGTACAAAAAAAGAAGATTTTGTACATTGGCAGGTATGACTTTTCAGGGAGTCTTTTGCTTCCATTTAAAATAATTTAATGGTTTGTTAAGATGAAATAACAATTTTTTTTAGTTCAAAAGGTTGCATGCATGATCTCAAAACCTTGGTAATAATTGTTTTTAACTTGACGCAGCCCACAGAGAGGACTCACTGCGCAGAGGGATTCTGGTCAATGGGAAACTCTTTTGAAAGTTCAGAACCAAGAAGAAACGACCACCCATTCTCCTGGAGAGATCCTGAGCACCCCGGACAGCCTGAGCTTCCAGCCCTCTGCTGCCCTGAGCTCTGCAGCTGACACTGAGCAGCACTTGGGTAAGGTGGCATCTCCCAACAGGTCACTCAGTCACTTCTTATCCTCTTGCAATAGAATGAGTAGTCATTTATTGCAAGATAATTATTGGTGGCGGTTCTGACTGAGGCTGAAAACACTGCTGGGGTGAGGGGGAATCTCAGATAGGTGGTTTGTGTTCCAGATTTTGAGGTGAAGAATGGATTTATTAAAAAATGGCCCCTCAAGTTGCATGTCCAACTTAACAGATAGTGTGCAATTATTATTGAACTTGCATAAAATGCAGTAGAAGCTCTGCCTTTTCCATGCAGGGCTGTGCTGTCACACAGGTGTGAGTTCAGCAGTGTCACCTTACAGTGACAGCTACAGACGGTCCCCGTTTAGCTCAGAGACATTTCCAGCACCTCACAGCTTCATCTGCAGGTCTCCAGGAGCCTGACAATTAATTCTTCATCATCACCACGTCAGAGCAGTGTGGGATGTTGTCCTGCTTGTACAGCAGGAGGCATCCAAGCACAGGACACGAACGGGTTGTAAGGGGTGCAGGGTGACAGGAGGGACTCGGGGCACTGCCACTTCTGCCCAGAGCAAAGGTTTGCCTAGAAACAAGGGAAAGTTTGTGGCTGAAAGGGTTAAATGACAAACAGTGGCGTGCAGACCAAGAGATCTCTGCCTGCTTCCACCAAACAGGAGCAGATGGTGCATTGTTTTAAGGGCTTTCCCGAGACAAAAGAACAAGATCAGATAACCTTTCCTCAAAGAGGGTACTTACAAAAAGCCTATGCTCTTATTAAGGATTCTTCATTGTTTCCCTCACAACATTTTATACATAATATTGGATTTTGAGGTGGTGGAGAAGCCAACATTGTTTACTGTGCTTCTCCCTGCCCCCCCTCCCCGGGGACCAGGAGGGCATCCTACAGGATTGGACAGCGAGTCTATTGTCTGAAGTGTTTACCATAAACGAAAGACAATGAATTTATTTACTATTAATAACCAAGAGCCCCACTTCTGGAAGCGATCTGGCGAAACGACCCAGCACAAAACAAGAGGAACTGCTGCCTCGTGTCTGTGGCAGGAGAAACCTTCCCCTTCCCTGCTGAGCTCCAGCCCGGAGCTGGGCTGCAAAGCCACGCTGCTGCAGATGAGACACGGAACTGTCTGTCGTGGGTTTGAAATATGGGTCACAAGTGGGGCTGTTCAGCACCCTCGGCAGGATCGGGGCATTGTCTGCCCTGAGGCATCACCCACCACTTGGGTCTGGCCTTTCACACCCTGCACATGCAGCATAATGAGGTGTAACTGTGCAACGGCTGCTAAATAAACATATTTACCTTTAGAGGTTACAGGCAACATCTAATTTCGACTTGTTAAGCCAAAGGAATGAAAAAATTTCTGTAGTAAAAATACTTGGCGAAATAGCAAATTTCATTTTCAAACGTCATTAAGCAGCAGTTATTCACAAAATTATAACTATTCGCTCCCTGGAGTGAGACAGTGAACTTGTCCTGGATTGTTGAATTTTGTCTTTAAACACAGCCAGTATAAAATCCAGCTCACATTACCCAAACTGTTATATTCCAAGTGAATAAGAGAACTAGATGATTTAAAATAACCCCAACATTTTTCCTGTGATCCTTCCTAGAGCCTTGTGATTGGCCTTTGAGCCAGACTGGACTGACTGAGTCAGAAATCTTATTTCATCAGACCAGACTTTTTCCTTTCCTTTTTTTTTTTTTTTATATTTGAAAGATAACAATGTTTAAACCAAGGTTACCTGTTAAAATGTATTTTCTATATGTAGAAGCTTAAGCATGGCTACTGCTTGAAGGCAACTTGCATTAGGAAAGCAAATGGAATGTTGTCCATTACTCTTAAAATGCAGAATTTTAACCTGAATTGCAGGGAAAACATATTTCTATGTAACATCTTTCCCCTAAACTGCTGATTGACGTATTTTCTCGTATCACTAGAGGGAGCTGCCTTCTTGCTTCTTGCAGAGGGAGAAAAGATTAAATTGGTGGCATCAGCACAGAAGTGTGTCAGCAGAGTTCCAGCTAATTGTGCTCTGGTGGATAGTGTGGAGCTGAGGCAGCTCTTCCCGTTCCCTTCCAAATCCCACACCGTGTTTTGTGTTTTATTCTACACGTGAGCTCCACCCTCTGCCTGCAAACCCCTCTGAAGTGTCTGCACTGATGGTGTCGTTGGTTGAGGGAGTTTAACAGGATTGATGAGGAGCACAAGGACCATTCCACAGAAGTTCAGGGTCGTGGTTAGGTCCAGGTTCAGGACCAGGTTCTCTCTGCCCTGCAGCTCAGTGTGAGATGCCACACGTGGAAGGGGCAGCAGCAGGGTGAGGGTTTGCCATGTGCTGCAACATCTGGCTGGAAGCTGAACTCAGGCCAACCCTCCACACCAGAGGATTTAGATATAAACACAAAATATGTGGAGGGCAGGAGAAGCACAAGCCACATTAATCCCCTCATTTAGTCAGGAGCCACTCTTCAGTGACAAGTGGGATAGCAGATGTATTTATAGAGGAGGGAAGAACCTGATTCAGCAGCTGTGGAAATACAAATTCTCCAAGGTCCTCCAGAGTGCAGCTCTGCACATTGGTGCTCCTGAGCAAACAGGCGGAGCCTTCGAGTTTAGAGTCTGTTGCTCACAGGTCCTGCTGAAGAAGGGCCAAACAGCCTGTGCTGTGAATGTCAGCTGTGACCAACCCTCTTTTCTGCACCTCCATTTACCTGTCAGCACTCCAGCATTGTTCCCGCATGTTAACAGAGTGCTGAAATGCCTGGGTGGTATTTCATCCATCTCCCTTACCCTGAAATAATAAAGCAATTGAGCTAACAGAGTAATTTTGGACAGGGGAAGGATTGCCCAGGACTGAGGGCAAATGGGTCGATTGCTCCTGGATCTGTTGCTTCTGTTCACAGCAGCACTTCAGGACACATTCCACCCCAGATTCACCTCCAGGCTTACACTAAAGTTGTGTATTTCTGTCATAACTGGGTTCTTCTCATTGCTGACATGGGCAGAAAGAGGAAAAGCTGTCCTTGAGTAAAGCAGCAGTAAATGCTTCTCTCCTGCCTTGCTTCAAGTGATTAGAAAAATGAGACTTTTAGCCTGGCTTTTTTAATTATATGTCAGGGAGATTCTACAGGGCTTTCCAGAGATTCTGCAGGTGCAGCGGAAAGTGATTTAATAAATAGCATTTTCTTCACAAGGCTGAGGGTTTGCACGTTCAGAGCTATCTGGGGAGGCAGTAAAATGCCATTCATCATCAGGGGAAAGGATGGCAAGTTTAGCCAGATGGTATTTTCTTTAATGCAGGATGTTGCAACACAAGAAATGCATCTGGAAATAGCCCCAATTAGGAAAATTATGTTCCAAAGGAGTGAAAACAGATCAAACTTTTTAATCACTTTGAGATCAATACCACGGGTCGGGCTTTGAGCAGTACAACAACAGCATTGTCCAGTTTGAGGCAGAAATTAGGAATATTTGCAAGGTTTTAAACTATATCATAATAGGTGAACGTGCAAATGGCTCAAGTAACTTAGCATCAAAAATTTAACTTGTAATTTTAAAATAAAATGACCTTATTTGTTGGTATTGAAGGAGCTTTTTAAAATGATGAGTGTGTGTACGCCCACTGAAGAGCTGTTCACTTGTCTTTTTTTTCTATGACATTGCTTAAAACCAGTAATAAAAATTCCCTGTAGAAACACCAGCTTTTTCACCCACTTGATTTTCCTAAATGTGTCATTTCTATCAGCATTAAAGAGCCTGAATCAGTCCTCAAAATTAGAAAGATTGGCTAAAGCCAAAAATCCTTTTAAAAGGATGAACTCTTCATTAGGCATGTGATTTCTAGGTGATGAAATCCATCTAAGTGTGATTTTGCCTTTTCAAACCACACTCCAAAACCGGGAGATGTGCATTACTGAAATAAAATATGACATTTTCATCCAATCTCCCTGTTCTGAAAAGGAGGGGGTTAGGAAAAGCCTCCTGTGGTACCACAGTTGGAGTTGAGTGAAATCTGCAATCAAGCTACTTACAAAACCCCAGCAGCATCCTGATAGAAAATCTGCATCAGGCTTGAAGATTTAATATTTTATTTCACTCAAACCCACACAAACACAAAGCCCCTCTTGACATGCAAACAAGGCCACATCTCTGTGGGTCTGTTCAAGATCCTTCAGCGTGTAAAGCAAAAACAAACCCTGCATGTCTGGGCTTATCCTGCAACGTGGGGTAATTTGGATTCAGATGATCTGGATAAGAAATACAGATTTTATCTCAAGTTTCCAAGTCAAACCAATTTGCATTTATGACCCACACTTCAATTCATTTATGACTCTGGTTGCTGTGACAGTGGCACAGCACAGAGTAAACACCCGACCTGTTTGCATAAGCCGAGCAATTCATCCAAGAGACTCCGAACAGCCAAGAGCATATCCCTGGTAAACATTACATCACCTGCACTGCCAGAGACAGGCAGGAGACTTAAAATAAGGAAGTAGCAGTGAAATAGGTGCACCTGGAACAAGAGGGAAAACATCCCCACCTAAATATGAAAGCTTTTCCCCAGGGATCTGTGTTCCCCTGTGAGAAAAGAGAGGAATTAACCTGCACCCCTGCACAGATGGAGGGGACACACGGGGTGCTGCTCAAAGCTTTTCCTTTGTTCTTAGTGGATTTGATCCTGTCCATGTAGCAAAGGAGCAGTGGGATCAGGAGTAACAATAACCCACACTCTGGAATTCAGCTTAGAACAGGAATTGTTCCCCAATCTTCTCTTTTCTGCCTCAAATCCTACCTCTTCCCAAAACTTGCAGGACTTTGTGCTCACAGATTTCTTGACAGGATGTAGGTAGTGACATTTTCCTTCTACAGTTATGGTAGAAGAAGTAAATGTATGCAGGAAACTTATTTCAGGAATAAAGGCAGATGTCAGATTTGGGTCGCTTCCTAAAATAGGCCCAAGGAGGATTCAAAATGCAGTGAGGAACAAAGTGCACATTTCCCCTGTGATTATCCCTTGTTTATGTACCAGGACTCAGGCAGCTTTGGGAAGTACAGTGAGGTCTGCAATGCAGCAGGGAAGGCTGATAAACACACCCTGGAAATACCTTGGTACTCTCAGGTTATTTCCAAGGTGTACTGGCCTCAGTGGTGAGCCCTGCTGGGAAAACACTCAGTAAATGTTGACATTTCAAAGGACTTTGACAGTGTAGAAACCTACTTTCAGGACCACAATTGGAATCTGAAAGAATCTTCTTCCAGTCTCCCTCTGGTTGACTCTTGTATTTCTCCAGCTGCCGCCCATTAAATGTTAATGAAGAAATGGTGACTTACCATCTATTTCCTAAATTTCTGCAGGTGAAGGAGACTGCACAGAGCTGGCAGGGACACACAGGAGCCATCTGGACATTTTGAGGCAAACCTCCCTACTGCTGGCTCATAAACTGAAGGTCAGTGTAAAAAGCAAAGCTAATCCCAGTTCTGCTGTCCCAGGTCAAGAGCTGCTCACAACCCCTGCATTCAGCTGTGCTCAGGCTGTAATCAGTTGGCACCAGCTGATCTGCACCAGGGTTATAAACCCCATGGAGTTGTAAATTTGCTGTTTGGAGACTCTCAGGTATCCCTAGTGGGTAAGAACATGTTGCTGTTCTGCAGCCACAGCAGGATGTGACAGGATCTGACTGTGCAATGCCTGCCCTGCTCTGCCTTGTCTTGGAGGTGGCTGCCCTTTGTCCCTCAGCTCTGAGGTGTTGTGTCACCTGGATAAAAACATAACTTCTGTGTATCTTTTCCTAACGCAGGTCCATCAGCTCCAGCATAAACAGAAGCTTATGGTGCTGAAGGAGAAAGTAAAGCAAGAGGTTCAGGAAAGCCAGAAGTTTTTGTGTGACCTGCTGCAGCACAGCTCGGGGGTAAGCCAGCATTTCAGAGCCTGGGTTTAACACCTCTAGATTGAGTAAAGTGTTCCTCCAGTCTCCACTGTGTTTTATTCTCATTTAGAGACTCTTGTTACATCCTGGAGAGGACTTGCTCTGGAGGATACTTTAGCTGAAATAGGGTCTGTCATTGTATTTGGACAGCTCAGTCAGAACTCATCTGTGCTTGGGGTTTTTAGAGCCCTCAGCATGAACACAGTGCCCCAACTCCCAGAAAAGCAGCTCTAAACACACAACAGTTTGTGAGGTGTTATCCTGTCTTACTTCCATATTCCCACACAGTTTTCTCACTGTGAGTAGTATCCAGCTCTTTAGGAGTTGTTGGCACATGAAAAGCATAACCTACAATGAGAAGATGAGGGAAGAAGACCTAAAAGCTCTGCCTTTCAAATGGATCATTGAGGTTTATGGATAATTTCTGTGTGTGTAGGAGTGCAGGAGCTCCAGAGGCAGTGATCCTTTGAACCAACCTGCACTGAAGAGAGAAAGAGATCACAGTCCAGTGGATCCCAAAATAGTGGGAGAAAGAGAACCTCCGAGAGGAAGAGCTTCATATTGCTCAGTGCTTCAAGAGGGTAAACATTAACTTAAAGGATCTGGTGGTATTGGGGAAACAACACGTTTTGGCATTGCATTGGAAGCAGTGAAATGCCTGGGGGCTGGGACATGCAATCCTAGAATCACGGCATGTTTTGGGATGGAAGGGACTTTAAAAACTATCTTGTTCCACCCCCCTGCCATGGGCAGGGACATGTGCCACTAGATCTGGTTGCTCCAAGCCCTGTCCAGCCTGGCCTGGAACATGATTTGTGAACTCACTTTGAAAACGTTGACGTAAATACTGGTGTTCATTATGCATGTTTAAACCATAGCAATCTCCCTTTGTGCTCCTGACCCTTCTACAGAAAATCATCTTGGGAGCTTCAAGCTGTTTACCTTTTTTACCTGTTTACCATGATTTCACTTGAGAGTCAGGTTAGTGCTCATACCTGGCTCCTGTAATGCCCACGGAGTGACTCCTCAGCTGCCAAGTCTTTCCAAAAGCGCCTTGAATTCAGGAGTGGACCTTCACTCATACTGTGGGAGTCGTTCTTTTGGGTCTCTTTTATCCTTATGCTACACTTATTTTATTTATGATGTTGTTAATTCTTTTCTTGGGTTCCATACCAGCAGATCACATGGACCCACTGCACAACCGTCCAAAATTTTTGCCACTTCCAGTGAGTCTCTCTCACAGGGAAACCTGTGCAGGGGACGACTCTGGAGAGAGCACTGAACGGGACAGCTCTGACAGCCAGGTAACACTCTGAGGGGTATTTGTTTCTCTGGGTTGAGATTTTTTTGGCTTTTAGTCACTCTATCAATGACGTTGATGCTCTGCTCTGTCCCCAGTGGAGAGCGGCCATTCCTCTCTGTGGAGGCTTCGGCACCTTCTGCCATTTCAGCCTGGCCATGGCGGAGCAGTGTCTGAGGGGAGAGGAGCTGAGGGCTCGACACCAGGCTGTCCTCCTCAAGCTCCGAAAAAAGGCTCTGAGGGAGAAGGCCAGGGCTGAGCTGGCCTGGCTGGGCCACCAGAGACGGTGAGGGGGGACGATGGGCAGGACATCAACCCGCCATGGCGGGAACGGGGCCCTCAGTGCTGTGTGGAGACCTGCTTGGCAGAGATGGGTTTTCTTCCTTTCTCAAGGGAAGAGAACAAATAAAAAAGACGTACTTCCTTTACACAGTGAGTGCAGGTAAAGCAGGAGAAGAGGACACTGGATGGTTTTAGTCTTTGCAGAGCAGAGTTGAGCTTCTGACTGCAGCCTCCTTTGGGGTGGTGTGTGAGGCGCTGACCTCAGGACCTGACCCTGAGGCTGAGGAGCCCTCAGGGATGACGACAGGTGTCCCTCAATGTTGATGGGGGTGAGGAGCCCTCAGGGATGGCGACGGGTGTCCCTCAATGTTGATGGGGGTGAGGAGCCCTCAGAGATGGCAACGGGTGTCCCTCAATGTTGACGGGGATGAGGAGCCCTCAGGGATGGCGACGGGTGTCCCTCAATGTTGATGGGGATGAGGAGCCCTCAGAGATGACGACGGGTGTCCCTCAGTACTGACTGGAATGAGGGACTGTCACGGACAGTGAGAGGCATCTTCCAGTGCTGACTGGGATGAGGCGCCGTAAGGGACAATGAGGGATTGTCCCTCGGCACTGAACAGCCTCAAGTGACCTCAGGGACGGTGAGGGGTGTAATTCAAGGCATTTAATGATCTGATTGTGATTCTCATTCTTCTCCAATCTCCAGCGTTCTGGAAAACCTGCAGGATGGTGATGGAGCCTCTGCTGTGGCTGCAAGGCAGAGGAAGATCCTGATGGAGCTGAAACAGGAGCAGGTAATGGTGCAACAAGAGGAGCTGGGCTTCATCTCCCAACCAGTGGGAGGATGCAGCACAGGGAGGTGCCTGGAGCTGCTGGAGCAAGTGGGGTTTGCTTTTTTTTTTAAAAAAAAAGTCACTTTATATGCATTATTTTGCTTGTTTCCCAAGTGTGGTGGGTTTTGTGCCCAAGTCAGCAGTCTGTAAATCTCGAATAAAAGAAAACATCTTTTTTTATCTTTTTCTGCTACTTCACTGTTGTTATGGATTTTTCTATTTATGCCGTAACAACCAGGTCATATAATATAGGTTTCCACTGATTTATGCAGATTTATGCTTCTGATGTTGAAATATATTAAATTAATCTGACAGCTAATTTTATAGTCTGTTATTCCACTATGCTGGGCTCATAATTACACTTGGTAGTGAGAGAATTTGTCCTGCACCTTATGTAGTACAAGCCTGTCCTTTACTTAGAGGAATTCCTAATGCAAACCACAAACCTCCTGTAGTTTTGAATGATCTGAAGATAATTCATTTTTAAAGGTCTCACCTTCTGACACCTCATCAAAATACCCCCTTATCTGTCATTAGTTTTCACAGGTTTTTTTTACTCCCTCAAAACCCCCAGTGAAAAATAAAACTGCCGAAATATTTTACAAAAAAGGAACAAAACTTGCATATTGAATTTTCAGGGTGTTTTGTGAGTATATGTTAAGAAACATTAGGCATATTTTTAAGTAGGTCTGATTGTGTTTGCTCTTTGTGCTCCTTTCCTTTTCTGCCTCGCGTAGGCAGAAATCCAGCACCTGCAAAACATCTACAGGGCAGCCCATCAAGAGAGGAAGCTCTTAATAAAGCAGCAAAGAGAAATCTTAATGATGCAACGTTCAACAGCACAGCTCCAGGAAAAGCTGCACAACTTGGCTGCGAAGCAAGAGGGGATGAAGCCACAGCCACGGGATGTCTTGGTGGGTTTTTGAGGATAAGAGCTGATGCTACAGCTGAGAAGCAGAGGTGAAACCTTGTGTTACATTTTCCTTTTAGCTTGCAAGGAGCCAAGAAACTGAAGAGGCAATAAAGTTGAAGAAAACGAAGCTTATTTCTGGCTCAAAGACATATTCCTCTTCAGCAGGGGCTGCAGCCCCCCCAGCCAGGTCTGATCTGTCAGGGAGGAAGGAGAGTTGTGTCCATCCAAAGCATAAGCAGAAGAAACACGAAGGGTAAGTAAAACCCTTTCTCAGTGGTAACTGAACGCAAGAGCCAATCCACTGGAGGAGAATGAGACAGGTTTGTCCTAGATAATTGTGTGAGCTTTAAATGCTTCAAGAGGGAGTTTTATAATAAGTTTTGAAAACCTCTGTGTTCGAGCTGTACATGAGGACCACTGCTTCTCATTGTGACCAACCTGGTGTCCCAAATGGTGACTTCCTCAGGGCACTTTAATGATGCCACACAACTGCTAATGATGGTTCATATTTTCATTGTGGCTTTTAACTGCAAACTCAAACCACTTTGCAACTGTATATTAATTAGACTCCAGAATACCCATAGTAGAGTAGAACTCTATTGATTTAATTGGTGAAATTCCCTCCTTTGTCATCCCGTGGCTCTGAGCCTGTGTATCACTTAACCCTTCAAGGCAGGTTTGTGTTTCACTCAAGATTTAACCACAGAAGGATTTTGTAATGCACAGGTCTGAATTTTATGCTTAAACTTGAAGCACAGACGTGCCATGTAAAATGCCCACGGTGAGTTCAGGAGTTCAGTCAGGCCCTAGGAGTTGTGTACCCAGTAGCCCAGTCTTCTTCCACTGGGCTTGGAGGGGTGAGAACCCAACAGCACCCACACAGCTCTGCTATATCTTACTTCAGGAAGAAAAAAGGCCTTTAATTCATCTAGATAAATATTTGTCTTTAACCCCCTCTTTCTTTCAGTCAGTGTTACCCAGAACTTTAACAGAGTGGTGAGTCAGGTTTGTGCATTTACTTAAGTCCCCACAGGGAAAGGCTTTCAAATAAATCCCTGCAGGGAACTGATCTGTAATTCATGGTGTTATTGATTACAAGTCAGAAAAATCTTTAAAAGGTTTCTTGGCTGTGCTTTCACTTACTACTGACAAGCCTGATCACAGGAGAACAGGGAATAGCACTGGCAGCAGCCTAGAGCAGACAAGGCCTGCTGGAACTCAAATGCACCCAAAATCTGGCTGATTGTCCAGAGGTCTGTCCTGTGCAAGAGAGCAGAGTGAGAGTTCTGCTGTCTGCTCACCAGCACGGTGGATAAAACTGAAAGCAAATTGAAATAATAAATTACCAACATATGTAGACAAAGCTGCTGGTTTAGGGTTTTGTTAATGGATGTTCTATACTAGAAACAAGGGGTATAGAAACTTGTAATTATTATAAATAGACAAACTCTTAACTGAGAAGTCCATAACGTTGCAATGCTATAGTTAAAGTAGAAAACTTAATGACAAGAGTTGAAATCTGATATGTTATAATTGATTGGAAATGGAGGAGGCAAACAGGTTCCGAGCTTGATTCTGGTTTTGCTTTTTAACTTCTAATGATTTTTGCAGTCTCCTTCTATTCTTGCCTACGAAGATTAGAAACTTGACTGTATAAAATACAGCATAAAGTGAGAGGGAGGAGAATGGAGAAATAAATAAACAATTCAGAGTGTTTCTGGCTTTACTAATTTGCTGGTTTAGAAAAAAGGATGGATACTACCAGAAGCATTTAATTTGTACCTTTATTGACTTCCTATGGATTTGTCATGACTAACTTGGAAACACAAAACCAACTCCCAGTCATTAATCCTCCATCCAATTGTTTACAGCTTTTCCACTGGGAATGAGGAAGCACAGGCCCAAAACCAGAACCAGGCAGAGGAGTCCCCAGGTTTGGAGCAGCCCCTTGGTGTGCAAGGTCCTCATGTGTCTGGGGTGGTGGCCAGGAGACCGTGTGGTGCTGCTGGTGACACCACAGGCTCAGTCTTGATACCTAAAACCTGCAAATTATCAGGATGTCCAGCTCCCAGGAGGGGACTGTTTTCTTCTGCCCCTTCAAAAGAGCAATTATTTCAAGCTGAGAACTCTCCTTCCAAAGGGGAAGATGATGCAACTTCTATTAGTGATAAGGGTCTCTCTCCAAGTGATGAGGATGCCTTGTCAGAAATACTGTCTCCTGTGGATGAAGTATTGTCCTGTGGAAGTGCTGACTTGCCATCCTCTAACGAAAAGGATTTGTCACTTCCAAGTGAAGATCTTCCTCCTCCCCCTTTAGGTGAAGGTGCAATGAAAAATGATGATCCCACCTTCAGTGTGGATGATTTCCCATCTCCACCAGAACAAATGACAGGCTCAGAGTCGAGTCAGGGTATGGCTGAGGATCCATCACTGAAAATGGATGCGTTGCCCCCATTACCTGATAACATCCCGCCTGAAGAATTTCCCCTGCTCAGTGAAGAGACAAGTGATGCTTTTTCAACTCAGTATGGTCCTCTTCCAGAACAATCTTCTCTTAAAGCCATTTCCAGCTCAAGGGAGAGCTTATCAGAGCCCCAGCAAGGGGAACGTGACACACCTCTGCAGCATTTGGAGCTTCTGCCCGTGTCAAATCCCATTTCTTCTGGTCAGGCCAGTAAAAGTCCTGACTTCACAATGAAAGAGCCCAAAATGAATTTAATGCTGCCCAGCCCTGAGGGGAACAGTGATGACCCGTTATCATCATTTGAAATTGGGGACAGGGTGTTGTTAAAGCAGAGCCAGCCTGGAACCCTGATGTTCAAAGGACAGACTCATTTTGGTAGTGGCCACTGGGCTGGTGTTGCTCTGGACAAAGCTGAAGGTGACAATGCTGGAACTTACCAAGGCGTGAAGTATTTTGGGTGTACTCAGCACTGTGGTGTGTTTGTCAGACCGGATGAGATTTCCCACCTGCTGGGGGATAAGGAAAAGGGTTCCAGTTGCACTGGGGATGAACACTCTGACTCCTGTGATGATGAATCCTGCAAAGGAGACTGCAAATATCCTGAAAGTGGTGAGCAGGGATGGGGATTTACAGAGGAGAAAGCAGAAGACACAAGAAGTGCAGGAGGATCAGAAGTAAAAGAAAACCAGCCTGGGTTCCACACTGCTTTGCTGTCTGGAAAAAGGCAACACTTCCCCCATTGCAACCAGTATAAGTGTCACGAATTCCTCTGGCAAAATAACTTCATGTGCTCGGGATCAAATGAGGAAAACCCAGAACGGGCACAAATAAAAAAAAGGATATTTGCAGATGTGCTCCCAATTAAAAGCAAGACAGCTCACACAGATGAAGAGAACAGCAGCAAAAATATTTGTTGCTTGGTAGGGGATCAGAAAAAAATTAAACTTGCTGATGATACTGCAAGTGAACTCAGTAAAAAACTTCTGTTTGACATTTTAATTGCATTCTCTGAAACAGCCCAACACAAATATAAAAGTGCTTTTGAAAAGGACATGACGAATTACAGCAAAGGCTTAAAGCAAGGTGACAATCAGAGACTGTTGCTCCTCAAAGAAAATGCAGTTGCTGTTTTATCTGAGCCATCAGCAAAGCTTTCTGATGCGTTCCTGGGGGATTTTGATACACTTTGCATTCATGGTTGTCACACAGTAGCAGAAAGAATTGTGACTAAATTTATAGACGATGCAGTTAAAGAATATACCAAGATTAAAAGAAAACACGGATCAAAAGCAGACAAGATACTTCATTTATCTTCAGAGACTTCTTCAACCACTTCACCAGTAAGTACAGGGGGAGAGTTTTTATTTCAAGTGTCGGGCCTGAAGCTGGGTCTGTACAGGCAAGAATTCGTGTGTCCCAGTTTTTCCTCATCCATAAAAATTATATTGTGTCAACATTAGGAACCAGATTGAGCCCTTAATATGACCCATTCCTCGTTTAAGGGCCCATCCTGCAGCCAGTGGAAAGCAGCTGGAGGGGGGAATGAGGATGAGCTGAGCTTGGGGGTGAGGGCTACAGATAGCCCAGAGCAAATGGGATGACTGTTGTAGATTAGCAATTGTTAGAACTGATAGATCTGCACAAACTTTAATTTTTAATCATTTCAGACACTTGCCCAATTCCTTTGCATTGTGGGGGTAGAGTGTAGTCCACATTTAGAACAAAAATGTTTCAAAGTGTCAAAAACTTTCATGGAACTGCCAAATATAGTAAAAATAGATATTTTTAATACCTCTAAAAATTGTGGGAAAACATGGGATATATCATATGGCTTTGTTTTTTTCCTCTCTCCACTGAAGTTCCTCATAAAAATCCTTGATGCTGGTATTTTTGGAAGCTCTGAAGATTTTGTTCAGCCTAATTCTGACCAACAAATGCTGACAAGACAAAAACCAAAGCAGCGGTTGTACAAGTTTGATCAGTGGCACTCAGCTCCTTGGAAGAAAACTGTGGAAATTCCTCTTGTGATACCACATTACAGTTCTTATGTTAAGAACTTGTCTGCAAAGGCTGTGGAAGAATTATGGACCCCAGAAAACATAAATTCAAATTTCAGGAGCGTCAATGTGCCGAAGCACTTTGAATGTGATGATCTCCCAAGGAATGATTTGGAAGCAGAAAGCAAGAGGATGTAT
Organism: Pitta sordida; assembly: GCA_013390025.1. NCBI lineage: Eukaryota > Metazoa > Chordata > Aves > Passeriformes > Pittidae > Pitta > Pitta sordida. The sequence goes on from WEKX01025945.1 coordinate 1,054,221, forward strand.
AATCAGGTATTTTTTAAAGCACTGACTTTCCTAGTGTTCTGTGGGCTGACTCCTATCAGATAATATTTAATATTGATCTGGCTGCTCACACTAAATACAGCTGAAGGAGTACTGGGAGTAGAGCTGGTGATGAACTGCAAAATAATTGCAGTGGGGTGGATGTTCTTCTGAGAACTGAGGTTTTTGCCAGAGCCTGGACACCTGACACCAGCTGTAGGGACATCAGTGACACAGGTGGTGTTAGGAAATCCTGCCTGAGATCCCAACCTCTGTCACCCCCCCGACATCCTTCAGAAGTGCTGAGAGCTTTGGGGAGGGCAGCAGTGAGGAGTTGGTTGAGTCAGTTGCTGTGGTTTTGTTGTTCCAGGTTATATTTGATCTGACCCAGGAGATGTTGTGTGCGGAATATCGAGTGACTGCAAATCCAAAGGTGTTTCCATGGATGAAAAAAAAAGTGGGATCTTGCTGTTCCAGGAATCTCTGCAGAAAAACAGATGTCAGTGATGTCAAGGTACCTTCTGGAAATGTGAAATACAGTGATGAGTCAGTGAGGAGGGCAGGTGAAGTGACAAAAACTGGAATTTGGGAGGGTTGTGGCAATGATTGGGGAATGAAACAGCATTGCTCTGAAATGCCTAAAGAAATACAGGCTGAGCTGAATAACATAATATTCCTAATGTGTGGGGTGCTGTGGAGGAACAGGAACGGGCCTTCAAATTCTCCTGATTATGATTATTTGGGTGTCACCTCTAAAGTAACATGGATTGAATTGTGTTGGTTGGCCACTATTGAGCAGTTCCCTAAACTCTGGGTTGTTTCTAGTCTTCAGTGTGGATCATTCCCAGAGCCACACTTCCCATGAGGAGAATTCTTTTCAGCTTTCTTTTGTAGAGGTTTGTTCAGGGTGAAATCATTAAAATAATGAACCTGGAAAAGAATGACTTGGAAATGAAAAGAAAGATCCAGAATATGACCAAGTATGGAAACTGCAAGAGAGACAGAGTGGATCTTATTCTGGTAAGCAGATTTCCAAATGGGCATTTGTTTGTTTCCTCTAGGTTTAAACTGGAAATTCTTGTGCTTTTGAGATAAAGGACATTTACTTAATTTAACTTCAGAACTCCAAGTTATTGCCTTCCTTTTGAGTACACTTGCAATAATGATCCAGTGTTTCCAGTTCTTATGAGTGGTTTAAATTAAATTTAATAACACATATATAAAAATATCTATTACATTTTACAATATATAAAGTTGTTGGCTTAGGTACAGTGTTTTAGTACCTTTCAGAACCAACAATAATATTATTCATGAGCTTATTCTTGTTGTATTTTTAGATTCAGGAGCTCCACAAAGAAGAATCTCAGTGGACTTACTATGGTGATGATGAATTAATGGTGAAGATGAGGATGACTGAAGGCATCTTTGATATCTTGATCCTTGATACAATCAGAGTTCTTAATACGATTTATAGGAGGAAAAACCTGTGATTAGAAGATTTTTCCCGACAGGCCCTAATGAAGGAATTTTAATATCTGATTTATATTTTATTTTTCAGTTAAGAAATGAGCCATTTAAGAATTTTAATGCTGAACTTTGTATCCAGTGTCAGAGTGGCCTTGGGCTAATTTGTACATTCGTGTTTACAATGAAAGGATGAAAAGAGAGACTTCTGCAGACAGAAAAATACACACAAAATATCCTCCTTGTCTTCTGTGCTTTGGGAAGGCTCGTTAAGATCAATGGGCTTCACACAGATACTAAAGGGCAAAAAACAGAATATTGACAATCTGGGGGAAACCAAGTGGATTTCTATGCTTCTGTTTTTAAATACTGATGCCTTAGTTGTTTTCATACAGAATTGTTTGGTTTGTGAACAAATAAAGTAAACCGTATGTAAAACATTTTTATTTGTATTGAAATCAATTAGAATTGCAGATTATCTCACTGCTCTTCTCCCAGTGACTGGGAGCACTTTTGTTGTTTTGCAGATGGTTCCTGAGGACAATAAACCCTCCCCTGCCTGTTGCCATATGAACAGAAATAGAAAGGCAACTTCTGCCCTGAGCCTATTAACTGTTGATTTTATCCTATAAACTAGTTCCATGTCCCTAGTGCTACGTTTTCTTAAGTCTCTGCCTTTTATCCTCATTGATGAGTTAATCCAGATAAGTTATTTGTTTTCTTGTTGTCAGTTTATAGTAGAATTTTACTCGATTTTTTTTTTTTTTCCTCCTAGACTTTACGAATTGTTGGATACAATGACAAATCCATATATTGAAGCACTCTGGTTTTTCAGTATATTGTCACTCTGGTTTTGCAGCAGCAGCACGTTCCTTGTGTTTGGAAAGAAAGCTGTTAAAATTATCAACCATTTATTCATCCATAAGTAAAGGAGTTGTTTGCTTTCAGCCTGGTGCCTCATGTTACACCTGAGGCAGATTAACCATCACATTTGTAATTAGATTTGTGAGGGGAGCCTGAACCCTCACAAGATGCTCTGGAGGGAAGGACACAGCTATAAAGTACCTCCTCCTGATGAGAAGAGAAAGTGTATTCCCCTAAAATGTCAGGCATGTTTAATATCCCCCACCATTCTGCGCTCAAACCCTGAGATTCTGGCACCCAGATATATTGACCTGTTCGCTCACTGGCAAGACTTCAATATCAAGATTACTCTCCTTCAAGGTCTAATATTTTGTTTGCCTTGGGTTTGATCAATATTAACCTCCTGGGTCAATAAATCTTGATACTAGCCTCAAGAGGAGTCATTATCTTTCATAGAAAATGATTATTTCTCAGTTAAACCCTACATTTAATTTTCCTGCAATCCATCTCTTTCATCTTCATACATCTAACAATTCTTCTGAATAAAGTGTGCTCTAAAATATCTTTGGCACTGCGACTTTTAAAAATCCTAATTAGCAGCTGCCACAAGATTTTTCAATTCTTGGAGGCCCTTGGACCCTGCTGGTGTTTCCACCTATTTTATTCCTTGTTGTATCCAGTAAAAATAGGGACAGAAAGCCCCCAAAACTGGGCTGTGAGGTGAGAAACCATTTAGCTTGTAGCTGTGAATATTGATTAAGAGATACTGTTCAGATACTAATGGGCCAATAAAAGGGAGAATCAGGAAAAGAAAAAGCAAGTGGCAGAATGTTACTAAATTTCAGAGATGATTTTACTGTATATGTGTAATGTTCTTACCCTTGTACTGACCAGCAACAATGATAAATTAAATTCTAACCTCTGAATTCACCCTGAAGCAAGAATTTAGACCCATTTGTTTCCTACTTGTTCTTCAGGGATTAAAAGGAGCAAAGTGTTTGTGAGTAACAGAGGCAAGAAATATCATTTCAGAGACCTCAGTCTTTTGTTATCTGAGTTTTAAATTCCTCTGAAATCATTCTCTGGGGACTTGGTTGGTTTTCTGCCTCTCGTTAATGTAATGAAAATTCTTGAGCCTGTATTTAGAAATGAAAGGAGATGTCCATACTATGGCCAGAGCTATAAAAGTTGCTAAAATCCATTACTAGCTCATGTCCAAGCTGAATTTGTGGAAAGGACAGAGTTTCCATCAGTCTGACTACACACAGCCTTTTATCAGCGCTTTGATTCGAGCAAAGACAGCTCTTCCCTGCTGGCTGAGGTACTTCGGGATGAAACAGCTCTTGACCTGAGGGCTGCGAGGTTTTCATCCCTTGGTGAGAAGCTTTGTGAAGCTGAAACTTGTTTCTGTGTCAATTGTCCCAGAAATTTGGCCACCGAGCGACCTCCCAGAGACACGGCATGGGTCGGGTGGGAAGGGACCTCAGTGGGTCACAGAGTTCTGACAAATGTCCTCGTGGCCCATAAACTGCATTCTTTGTCCTGATTCCAGTGGTACATCCTTTTTTCCCGAGCTTTAACCTCCCCTTAGGCTGAGATCATGGAAGTATGTCCAGCCCTAGACCTTAACAATTCCTCAGACAAGTCATTTGTTCTGTCGAGCACAGGGGCATCACTCAGAGCTCGTTGCCTGCTCTTTTCACCGATTAAATCTCCCTCCCTGATGATTAGGCTTGAAAGCATTCAAAGATCAAACATCAAGGGACAACCCTTTCTTAAGAAAATTTTTACATATCCCACATTTTGAAAGGCTCAGAGGGACAGTCCCTACTTCCCTCAGGGCACAGATACTGTTTCCCTCAGGACACAAGCGAATCCTCAGTTCCCCTCAGGGCACGGGACAGTTCTCGCTGCCCCCGGGGCACACGGGACAGTCTCCATTCCCCTCACAGGGAGATGGGACACCCCTCGTTCCCCTCAGGGTTCACGGGACAGTCTGTCCCCTCAGGGCACAGCCGCAGCCCAGCCCCGTCCGCCCGGGCCGCCATGGCCGGGCTGTTGCCATGGCGCGGCCCCGCCCCGCCCCTCTCCGCGCGTCCCAACATGGCGNGCAGTTCTACAGCTCGTCCTGCGGCCACTGCGTCGCCTTCGCTCCCACCTGGCGGGCGCTGGCCGGGGACGTCAAAGGTGAGGCTCGGGCCGGGTCCCCGCTGTCCCGCGGCCTCTCGTGGCCCCCGGTGCCGGTGCAGGGCCGCGGGGCCTCGGTCGCTGTGTCCCCCGGGGGCTTTGCGGGCCCTCCACGCGTGAACGGGGGTTGTGTGAGCTGTGGTGCCTCGGGGTGTGAGCATCACCCCTCATCCTGTATCCCTG
>WEKX01025945.1:1060016-1083789 GCA_013390025.1 Pitta sordida
TGGGCTTTGCGGGCCCTCCACGCGTGAACGGGGGTTGTGTGAGGTGTGGTGCCTCGGGGTGTGAGCATCACCCGTCATCCCGTGTCCCTGCTGGTACCGGAGCCTGTGAGCATCACCCCTCATCCCGTATCCCTGATGGTGTTCTGAGTGTGAGCATCATCCATCATCCCGTATCCCTGCTGGTACCGGAGTGTGTGAGCATCACCCGTCATCCTGTATCCCTGGTGGTACCTGGATGTGTGAGCATCATCCCCAATCCCATATCCCTGGTGGTACCTGGCTGTGACCGTCACCCCTCATCCCATGTCCCTGCTGGTGTTCTGAGTGTGAGCATCACCCCTTATCCCGTATCCGTGATGGTACCTGAGTGTGAGCATCACCCCTCATCCTGTATCCCTGACAGTGTTCTGAGTGTGAGCATCACCCCTCATCCCATATCCCTTGTGTTGTTCTGAGTGTGAGCATCACCCCTCATCCCACTCTCCTGGTGGTACCTGGCTGTGAGCATCACCCCTCATCCCGTATCCCTGGTGGTACCCGGGTGTATGAGCATCCTCCCCTCCCTCATCCCACTCTCCTGGTGGTGCCACGCTGCCGGAGTGGCACATGGAACAGCGAGGCATGGATGGTGGTAGCACATTACCAAATTAAGGTTTTCGTAGGAATTCAGGGATAAAACGTCACCCCACACAGTGATCCAGCTGCGGGTTTGCACTAACACATCCCTGTGAGGGCACCAGAGGTGTGTTTAGATTAAACTCTTGGAGGCAAAATGTTTATCTTCTGAATGTTTTGTAAAGAGAACAGCCCATTTCGGAAGCTAAATAAAAAATATTGTGGTACTTGAGAGGCCCTGCATGTGTTTGATCAGTATCTTGCAAGTGCAGTGTAGTGTGGATGGCCTGGAAGGGGGGAAAGGACCATGAGGAAATACACAAAAATCAAACAAAGTGTTGAGATTTACCAAACAGTGACTTTCACAAAGAAATGTGTAGTGGTTTCCGTGGCTTGTACTGAGGGAGAGGTGCCTTGTTCTGTCAGTCTGCTCAGGTTTTTTGGCAGGTGCTGAGGTGTTTTAATGTGTTTAATCTGTTGAAATAGATGTTGGGAAACAAGGCCCTGAGGTATCAGTTAAAATCAGCACTTCTGGTGAGGAGGAAACCTGGGATCAAACTTGTAAGAAATGTTATTCTTAACAGTGTCATATAAAAGGCTTTTAAACTACTCTTAATTTCACATTTCACCCAAGGGACGTTTCCAGGGTGGAACCCTCGTGGTTTCAGGGTAAGAGTGAGGAGCTCTGGCTTTTCTCTGCTGACATGGGGGGGTGTTTATAAAAGCAGAAGATTTTTTTTCTGTTTAATCTGCATAAGTTTGTGTAACGTTTTCACTCCTGCTTTGATGTGCTTGTGGCCAAAATATATTAGATTTTCTCCTTTGAAGTGACAAGGAGGTGTCTGAGCACTGCAGTGAAGGTCATGAAGAGCCTGAGCTGAGCAGAGCTTTTGTCAAAATAAAACAGGGCCATGTTTGTATTTTAATGCAGCGTTGTGATACCTTGGTCATTTTAATGACTTCTTTGTCAGCTGAATCATGAAAACTGCAAATGCTGTTGTGCACTTGTATTCCTGTAACCACTTAAAGGCCTCTCTCCTCTTTAATCCTTTGAATTTTTATGAAGACTTTCATTAAAAAGTGGGTTGTGATGTTTGTGGACGTTGGCACGACCAGTAAATGCAATTGGCTTCTGATGTTATTTGTCAGGAAAATCTTCTTTTCAAGTTGGGATGAATGGATTTTAGGAGGAGGCTGAGAACAGTCACACTTTTCACTGGGAGCTTCATCAAAAAAACCTCAAACCGAAGATGTTTTGCCCACTTAGGCTGTCTCAACATTTATTTCTCAAAAATATTTACGTCTCTGCTGGGGTATTAAAGCTTTCCTTGAGGATCCTGGTTCATGGACATTAGGAAACTCCCAGATCACTGTGGTTGTGCTTGGTGACTTGGTATCTAAACAAAATCCAGTTAAATTGGTGCAACTGCTTTGTCCATAACAGTCCTGTGGGAATAAACTTAATTTTTATTTTGTTTCTTCTTTGTTAAATCTTGGCAATACTATCACTGCAGGCCTCACAGCAGAACATAATCCTCCTGAAAAATAGGATCACTTTTTGCTTCTGTATAATTTATGTTTTGAGTTTGATGCTCCCTCTCCTCAGAACAGCCTTTAAGCTCAGAAAAGCCTCATTTTGTTACAGAAACAGGAATCACCCAAGTGTTAAAATAGTCAACTCTAAAGCAGCACATGGGGAAAGGAGCTGAGTGGCCTGAAACTTCCCGAGGGAAAACACCCAGCTGGAGCCAATGCTCAAGGTTTATGAGGAGAAAATACATCCCTTGTAATTCCCTGGTTGTTCTGTAGCATTTCTCAGGTGGGAGGTTTGACCAGCCTGTGGCTTCCAGTCTGCCCAGTCCAATCCTGGCCTTCACTGGGGCTTGTTTAGCCTCAACAGAACTGGTGCTGGTTAATGTGTCACTCGTGTGGCACCCTCACATCGTTCCTGAGTCACTATTTCCAAGCTGTTAATGCCAATCTAAAATTAATCCGCTTTTTATAAAATCCAGTCCAGGCTGCAGCAGCGCCGTGACTCCCCAGAAACTTCGGCACCCCTGGGAAAGGAAAAGCTGCTTCTCCAGCAGCAGGAAATCCGAGCAGCTCCCCCCAACTGCTGCTCCTTCCCCCGGGGGTTGAGCTGGGCTGGGCTTTGTTGAGCCTGGACAATTCATGGTGTTCACAGAGCTCCCATTCAGGGCAGAGGAGCAGGATCCAGACAGGTGGAAAAAGGAGGAAGAGCGGGGAGAGTTGAATGGGAGAGACACCCAGAAGCCAAACTTTCCTTTTGTATTTTGCATTTTGTGTGATGGAAGAGGCTGGTGTGGCCTTTGTGCCCATCTGCTCCGGAGTGTCTGGGGGGGGTCTCTGGTGCCGCCTCAGCTCTTGGCACGTTCAGCACACAACTCTCCCAAACACCAACAAAGGGCAAGCAGGATTTCAGAAGCAGTTTGGCAAGAAACTGTCCGTCAGCTCTTGAGCTTAATGAAGCTTTTGTGCTCTTTGCTCTAAAAACAAGTTTCATTTTAGTGCTTTTTAAATTTTGTTGGGACTTGAGTATTTGTGGGGGAACCTTCAAATTCTGGTTTGGTTTAAAAAGGAGTGATTCTTCCTTGGGGTGGTTGCTGCAGCAGGGCCTGGCTGAGAAAGATAAGTTAAAGAGAAGGGAAAAGCTGTAAGATAGTGACAAGCTTTTATTGAATTTATATAAACATATTTATAGAAATACTTGAACCCTTGTGGTTATAAATCTCACAGCGATGCTCAAACTCAACTATTCGGTGCTCTGGTTAAAATTCAGGTATTTTGGGGTGTTTTTCTCGTGTATTTCTGGGCAATACTGACAGATAAAGAGAGTTTTCGGCAGACCCTGTGTGAGCTGAGGGTTGTGTGTCATTCTGGCAACTTGGAGAAAAAACTAAACTTGTTAAACCCCCTGTAATACCAGATTCTTCAGATTTATGGGTTTGTAATTGACAGCCATGAGTAACTGCTGGGTTAATTTAATTCATCAATTCCATATTCTGCGTGTTTGATTTTGTGAGCGATGGGAAAAGCTGGGGGTACAACCTTGGAAGTGTCGGGATGGTTCTGGATTCAGTCAAACCTCCTGAGCCCTGGAGCTGCTGCTTCCTGTGCTGGGAATTCCTCTGGCTCAGGTGCCCTGGAAATGCTGATTCAGCCAAGAAAAACGGGGAGGTTTTCGTTGTATTTGAAAGCTCAGGAGATTGAGTTACACCGGGACTGAGCAGCAAATGGGACTCGCCCAAGGGCTGGGTTGTGGTGCCCCGGGGGTGTCCGAGGGGTTGCTGTGGGCAGGGGGGAATCGGGGATCACTCTGGGAATGGAAAGCTGGTTGTGTTTTCAGACTGGGAAGCTGCAATTCGGGTCGGTGTCCTGGACTGCGGGGAGCAGGAGAACTACGAGACCTGCAAAGAATATGGAATTCACTTCTACCCCACCTTTAGGGTAAGTGGCTTTACCTGCTCAGGTAAAAAATGCATGTTTTGTGACTAAACCCATCAAATTAAGTGCAGCTCGTTGGTTTTTAACTGGACTTTTACTTTGCTTTTTCTGAGAAAACTGCAGACTTGATAAAAGGTTAATTTGAGGGGGGTTTGCTGTAGGCAAGAGCTGATGCAGCTGTTCCTGAATCTGAGAAATCATCACTGTGTTATTACATTTATAGAACACTTAGTTTTAATAGATCCATTAGATAATAACCATTTGTATAAATATTTTTCAATTTCAGATGTAACATGATTGTTAATAGTGGTTTCAGGTTTGATGTGTGAAAGTGAAGGAATACATTGAAATTTCCTCATGAAAATGGCTGATTTCATGACCAATTAAAATTTTCCCCTTGATTGATCCTTCATTATTTTAATGATTAATTTCAGAATTTGCTTAAACTGGCTTTTAAAAGGGATCTTGTGCAAGCCAGAAGTATCTACCGTGGTCATTTTTAGTCTAAATGCAATTTTCACCTTCTCTGTCAGTCTGTGTAAGGACATTATTAACTGTAAGGATGTGCAGAGTGTGGTGGATGGAGAAGACTGAACAAACTGTTTGTGAGGGGAGGGAACAGGAGACATTTCACTGCGGGATTTGTGATCTTTTACCCTGAGAGAAAAAAACAATATTTATTTCTTTTAATCTTCAAGGTTTCAGGTATGAATTGCAACAGAATCTTTATCAGACACGGAATAATTTCTATTTTATTTATCACAGAAGGCAGCCAAGCTGCCTTAGATCTCCTGTTCAGCCACTGGAGGGAGTTGGGAAGAAATTATTCCAAGGATACACAGAGCTGGTAGCACTGATTTGGTGATCAGTTCATCTGTGTTTGGGTTCATGTTTGCAGTTGAATTATCCATTAGAGTGTTTTCCCTTTAAAAATTGTTGTCACACTTTGGACCGGTGTGAGTTACCCTGGGGCAGGTGAGAGGCAGGTGGAATAAGAGCCCTGGTATTCTGGACAGAGAAATAAAATATTTTGTAGTTAGAACTAAAATAAAACTTCTTGAAAGGTGTTTTTATTCCTGAACTGAGCGTTTTGTCTGAGACAGTGACTTTTCTTCTCTCCCTCTTAGTACTTCAAAGCATTTACAAAGCAGTTCACCACTGGAGAGAATTACCAAGGTAAGGAAACCCCCCTGTGAGAAATCCCTGGGCCTGACGGGGTGGGCAGAGATGGGATGCACATCAAATGGATATTCCAAGTTCTGCGGGAAAATAAAATGTTGGGCAGAATTTTCAACATTTGTTCAAACACTCAGGGCTCACATTCCTTTTTTAATGTAGTTCTTAATTTTCACTGAGGGCTTGATAATTTTTTTTTAATTCTTTTCTTTTCCCCCATCACACACCTCATCAGCGTGAGATCCAATTTGCTCCATCCTGACCCTGGTGCCTTTTGATCTGGGAGCCACTTCCCAGCCCCCCTGAATTGCTGCCACAGCCCCTATTCAGATGTTTCCTAACTGCAAACAGGCTTAACCCTGTTTCTGAGGGGATCACAGCTTGAGCTGGTTTGTCTGGGACAAAAGTGAGGTTGTCTCTTTCAATGGATTAACATTGAAAAGGCCAGAGGTCAGAGGAGGGACCACCTGCACCATTAACCCTTCCTGTCCAGCAGGACCACACTTGGACCTGCTGCTCTGGGGCATTTGGGAGAGTTTCTGCTTTTTAAATTAGCAAAAACCCCAAAAACATTCTCACACTTCAGTTTTTTCCCTGGTATTTTTACCTGGACCTTTTGGTGGGAATGATACACCTTGGAAGTTTTAAATTCATGATTAACATCCTTATTGCCAAAAAATTCATCATTGACATCCTTATTGCCCAAAAATCCATGATTAACATCCTTATTGTCAATAAATTCATGATTAATATCCTTATTGCCCCTTATTGTGGGCTCTGAAAACAGATTGAGAATCAAGCATTGCTTGAAGAGAAAAATCAGCAGGGCAGGCAGATGGTGAGATTTGGAAAAACTTTGAGGTTTTATTAATTTTGGGGTGTCGCAACAGCTTTTAAATCTGATCTGATACCACCACTAAAATGAAATCCCACCACCAAATCCCTGTTCTTCAGCCAGATTGTAGTCGAAGTGCAAATTTCCAACAAAAACCTGGCACAGAGAAGCACAAGCAAAGCTGCCTGTGAGTCCTTTCCCCCAGATTTCTGACGGGTTGTGGGTGTTTTCTGTGCCCTGTTGTCAGCAGGAGCAGATCGGGAGCTGCAGACGATTCGGCAGCTGATGATCGACTTCCTGCAGAACCATTCGCAGGAGCTCAGACCACCCGCCTGCCCACCCCTGGAGCCTCTTCTGTGAGTTCCTCCTTTCACTCAGTTAATTCAGTAAAACCCAGAAGCTCCTACCAAACATAAAGTGAGGGGAGTTTTTTTCCCCTTACTGTCATTTCTGCTGTGGGATTGTAAAAGGAACAATGAGTGTGTTGCATTCTGCCCGTGATAAATCGCTTTTCTTTCCTTCCAAGGTCCAGTGATGTCACTTCTCTGTTTGGCAAGGACAGCCCCCACTACACGGCCATCGTGGTTGAGAGCAACAGCTCCTACATCGGCAGGGAGGTAACTGGGGCTTGGGAAGGATGGTTGGCACAACACACCTGAATCTGGGGTTATTTAGCCCAGAAACAAACTCATTCCAGGGCTGAATCCAAGGGGCAGGAGGGGCAGGTCGCTCTGTCTGAGGGGGTTTATGTGGTGCTCAGTCACACACAGGAACTCGCTGACAAAAGGGTGGGATGGCACATTCACCTCCTCCATTCATGTTTCAGTGGAAGATTAATTTATCAATTTCATGGTTAACACATTTCTTTTTGTTTTTCCCCTCTAAGATTTGGAAGATCACAACAGAAATATTGTCAGACTATGTTAGTTTTGTTACTGCTGGAGAACCACTTAAACTATTCATTGTTCTGGGCAGCTGTTATGATTTTAACTGTTTAGAATAATCTAAATTTTCCAGTTACTTTACTTCGCTTTTGGGAAGCTTTAGGAAGTTTAGGAGGCTTTAGGAAGTTTCATTCTAAATTAAGACGATGGCATCAAATCATTTTCATAGCTCTGAGACACAAAGGAAGTGGAAGACTTTGCTTTTTGCTTCCCCCCACTCCCCCCAACAAAATATTTGATTTGGCATCATGTCCCCACCTAATGAGCTGCTGTTAGCTCAGACAACTGTTACTTTTCTCCTCCTGCCAAGATCTGGGATAAGTGAAGAAAATAAATTGCATAATTATCTGGGCATAATCTGTGTGGAAACATCCAATGTCTGCAAAATGTTTCTAATTAGATTTGATGCTGAGATGGCCCAGCTGCAGGAGGGGAGGAGAATGAGCTGCCAAAAGTGAGCAGCACTTTGGGAAACGGGGCTGCTCTGCTGCCAGGCACTTGTTTTCTGGGAGCTGCTGCAAGTGGGAATTACTGAACAAAAGAAATGTGGAGATTATAAAGTTTTTCAGCTTTTCATCACCCTCACTTTGGGTTGATTTCCTGCTGTTGTAAAGGCTAAGAGTCACACCAAGTGCAGTTTGCTTTCAGGAGAAAAGATATTTGCGGATGTTATGTAGCATTTTAGCTTTATGGAATTGTTAATGAAGTAGCAAATAATGTTGTTTTCATGTTCACAATATAAGACAAGATGGACAAAGCTGACAAGAGCTCCTGAAGAAGGGAAGGCCATGTGTCATCACTGATGGAAGGGAGGAGGAACAGACCAGGATAGACCAAGAAAAAGGAAAAAAAAAAAGGAAGAAAGGAGTAATAATTTCCAGAGGAGAGTAAATGTTCTTTAAGTGAGGTTGTTACTGTGCACAGAATACTCAGAGCTGCACTTCCCTGGCAAACACCTCAGTGATGCCCTGAAGGGATCAGGCACTGCACCTGTTTTTGTGGCTGTTCCTTGAGCAATGGATAATTCCTGTCACCCTTTCATTCCCCAGGTCATCCTGGACTTGATCCAGTATGAAAACATCGTGGTGAGGAGGGTGTTGAATTCTGACCAAGCTTTGCTTGAGAAACTGGGGGTTCCCTCAGTCCCCTCCTGCTACTTGATCCACCCAAATGGCTCCCATGGCTTAATTAACAAGTGAGTAATTATCAGGCAGAGCTTTGTGGGCAGGTTGACTCCTCAAAACTCTATAAAAACATTTTCCAGGGGTTCTTTTGGCACATGAATGACTTTGTGTCCTGACATGTCATCCTTGTAACAAAGTCATGTGTTACCTGTATTATCAACAAGACTTTTATTTACCACTGTTGCTTATTTATTGTTTTAATTTCTTACTGTGATACCTCTGAAAGGAAAACACTTTGGAATTAAAGTGGAAAAAATAAGTGTCAAAGTTCTTAAAGAACCCCTTGATTCTAAGTCAAAATGTTTCTTCCATGTGAACGTTTCTTGTGTAAAGTGAAAGGAACATTCTGATGAACATTATTTATCCTTAGTTTGGAATTTCACACCACTAACCCAAGTGGTTTGTTCTTCCTAAACAACATCATTTCATTTCACTTTGTCTCCAAACATCTTGTGCTGCACTAGGGCTGTAAAACATGAACCAAAGCGTTTTACACTAAAATATGAAATATTTTAGAAATTTTTTTTAAAATACACTAAAATATAAAATAGGATATCCTATTTTAGAAATGCCCTAATTTGCTTTGGACATTCCCGTGGTCTGAGATCAAAACTAATCTCTCTTTGTCCTTTTCTGTGCAGTTTGAAGCCTCTGAGGTCTTTCATTTCTTCGTATTTAAAGTCCCTGCCAGGTGTTAGAAAAAAGCTTCTTTTGCCACTCCAGCTGCCTGCTCAGGAAAACAGAGAGGAGAGCCCTGAAATCCAGGTGTGGAAAGAGTTTGATAAGTAAGTGATACCCTTGATTTTCACATCAATCCTTGGTTATTGAAATTTCCCTGCAGTTTTTTTCTTGCCGGGTGGGAAAACTGGGCTGTGATTTGTTATCAAATCCTATTGTGCAGGTCCAGATTTTAATTCATTCCATCCCAGGGGATGCGCTTTGAGTTGAACAAGTTGATCACTACTGAATATTCTGAATTCTTCTAAAATTCAAGGTGTTCATGGCTAAAACTGAGCCTCAAAACCCAGAGCAGAGCTTTCAGCTGCTGCTCCAGTGTCACCCCTTCAGGTGACACTTGTAAACTGGTTTAATTTCAACCTCAAGGTGACAAACTGTGAGCAGCTTTTGAGGCAATTCACAGGTAAAACTCCCAAGGTTTTGGGCTGAGCAGGAAGCGTCTGCACTGCCACAGGAGGAAGGTTTTTTCTCCAGGAGTCTTGTTGAATACTCAGTTGACTTCAAGGACTTAACACCCATGAGCTGGAATATATAAATCACTGATTTGCCTTGTTGGAAACCCTCAGGAATTAATCAGTGTGTCTGAAAAATAAGCAGTAAAATAACAATTATAACATTTTTGTAGAAAATTCTCTGTGTGTGGGGGGGTAATAATGAAGCAGTGCCCACTAAAAAGTGCTGCAAAAATGCCAGAATAATGGAAAATACTGAAGAAAAGATGTTTATCATCCCCAATCCAGGAGGGTTTATCTTCACCCTCTTTGTGTGTTTGAGAGAAGGATGTAAAGCCTTTGCAGAGAGATAATCCCTCAGCATCTTTAGATGGGAAAGATGCAGGACTGAGTGCTTTCATTTACTGCTGATTTGCCTTCCACAGACACTGTTAGTGTCAATGGCTTTTAGAAAATACTTCATATGAAACATTCTCTTAGCAAAACAATTTAGTTAAATTGTGCTGCTTTCCAGCAAGCCAAAATCTCACTGACACGAACTCCAGTCTCCTTAAGAAACCTGAAGCAGAATTTTGCTGGTTTTTTTTTAAATTTAATTGAGTACCTTATTAATTAAGGAGATAAATTCAGAATAAACCTGTATTTTGAGCTGTTAAAATATACAATATCCTGTATTTTAACGTGTTCTTTCCTGCATGTTATTTAGGAGGTGGGGCCAACCAGTTTCTTGGAGGATTGTTTATTAATTCTGTGGTTTTAGAAACAAAACAATGGTGCTGCTGAGCTCCTAGAAGAAATGATAACTATTAACTCTGTGAACTTCTGCTTGTTCAGCTCCACTGCTGTGTCTCACACTGAAGTTTGTGCTCTGAGGGCTTTGGGAGCTGGGGTTGGGTTGTGTGCCTGACACCCTTGTACTTTGTGCAGTGTTTTTTGTTGTGAGAAGGAACTTTTAGGATCTCTGATTTGGTTTCTGAGGTTGATTTGTACCTGTCCTAATTCTGCCTTAAGGGCTGCTGTGATTTAACCTGTTTGTGAAGGACCTGCAGCATTTGGGGGAGGGTTCCTGAGCTCAGTCCTTTCCAACAGACTTTTTTACACCCCTGCTCTGTGCACAACCTCCTGTTGTTGAACCAAACCTCCCTTTGTCCATAACCTGTCATTTCTCAGTTTGTGGTCAGCCCAGCAGTGGAGTAATTTCCTTCCACCACTCATTTCCTCGCTGGCAATGCCAGGGCTGTCATTGCAGTACAAGGTAAAACTGGCTGAGAGGCAAGAAGTTTATTCAGAATTACACAGAATTACTGTTTCACTCAGAAAAGACCATAAAGGTCATCCAACCACAGTCTAACCTCACCCAACTAACACACCTGTCCTAAGGCCTAATCAAAAATATTAAAAAAACCCCAAATTTCTTGTGTGGGTTTGTGCTTTATTTGCCTGAACTCTGCACAGAATAAAAGAGTCCAGTGCCACCAACCTGAGCCTTTGGGGTGGCACAGCACAACCACAACAAGGTTTCAGTGACACCAGCTCAGCTCTCCCTCAGTGACAGGTGAGGAGACAAAGCAGCGGAAGGTGCCAGTGCAGCCCCTGATTTATGTCATGATTTGTGTGTTCTCCAGGTCCAGGCTCTACATGGCTGACCTTGAGTCAGGATTGCATTTCCTGCTCAGGGTGGAACTCGCCACCCACAAAACCCTGGAGGGAGCTGAGCTCAAAACCTTCAAGGATTTTGTCACTGTCTCTGCCAAGGTACACAACTCTGGGCTTTGATTGGGAGCAATAAAGTGCCTCTGCCACCAAATTTATTTGATGTGTCTTTATTAAGTCTCTCAAAGTGCCTTTTGCATTTTTTTTGCCTTCTTTGTGTGTCCTCAGTGGCTTAAAAAAGAGATTGGTGGGTTTGTTCAGATGTTGTTTGCAGGTGTTTTGAGCTGTTCTGACATACTCAGAGGGATAAACTGCATCTTAATTTAATCTTAGACAGCTCAAAATTAAACAAAGCTTAAACAGTCTGTTGAGCAAGCCCTGTAAATATAGTCCATTTATCAGATTTCCAGGATAAGTAGCTATTGTAACTCAGTGGGATTAAAATAACCTTTGTTTTTCATTCTTGACTTTTGGAGTTGATTAATGCACCCTTGGCAAGTGGTGTTTAGAAATCTTTGTAGTTTCTGGCTAAATTTTTAATAACTTTATTTAATTTCAAATATAACTGATGTATTGAATATAGGAAATACATTTCAAAATTTCAAAATTGTATTGAAGGTAGGAAATTTATTGAATATAGGAAAACCATTCAGATAAAGACCAAAATGTCTCTGCTGATGAACTTTGTGCTTAAAATATTTTCTTCCTTAATTTTTTTTTTTGTTTCCCTCAGCTTTTCCCTGGCCGTCAGCCCGTGGTGAAGTTGTTAGAGACCTTGCAGGAGTGGCTGGTGAGCCTTCCATTAGACAAAATCCCTTATGATGCCATCCTGGATCTGGTCAACAACAAAATGCGGGTAAGCTGGTGCCAGATTCCAGCAGGAAATGCAGCATTAGGAGGATAAGATTCGAGATAAATCCAAGACATCACTTACTACTGCTCCCCTCAGGCATAATGGAGTTATAAGAAGGTTAAAATGGGAATAAAGTGAAGTTATTACAGGGGGAGGGAGGGGGTTGGAATCCACATGAAGAAATTAAAATGAGGGAATTGAGATACACAATCCTGGGTTTATAATGAGGCAGCAACACCCAGGGTGAGATTCCAGGGATCCAGGATTCCCAGGGGATGCTTTGGACTTGCCTTTGCTGTGCCTGTTACCAGCAGAACTCTCTCGAGGGGCAGGGATTAAGTGATGGGAGATGCACCCACTGAAATGGGTGTTATTCCTCAGGAGTTTCCCCAAATACTCTTTGATTTCCTGGCACACAAAGGCCCTGCTGGAATCCCATCCCACTTTGGCAATGCAAAAAAAAAGAAGAATAAAAATCTCCCTTTCCCATTTGCTGTCTGAAATTTGGAGCCCTGTGTGTTTAAAGAGGCAGGGAGGGGAGCCTCAGCAACTAAAGGGATTTTAGGAATAACAAGTGGGGTTTTTAAAGGAAAAAATACTATTAAATTTTCCATCTTAACTTGTTAAGGCTTTACCTCTGTGGGTGATGTAAACCTTGCGGAATAAAATGGAGTTTTTAGTGTTCCCAGGGGCACTGGAGCTCTGTCAGAATTTACAGGAATATTTTGGGGGGTGTTGTGCTCACACTTTGCAGGTTCAGTTTCTCTGTGTGTCCTGCCAGACTGATGGAGGTTTGACACCAGTGGCTGCATTTTGTGTATCCTGCAGGAGGGCTGAGCTTTCCAAAGGCACCTCAGAGTATCTCAGGCTCGAGGATTGTTAAATATTCCTTTGCCCTCAGCATAAATTCATCAGCAACAAGTGCAGGGAAAGTGTTTTACTCTTGTTCACCCTCAGATCACCCCAACTCCCCGTGGGCTCAGCTGTGCTCTTGCATTCAGTGGTACTTTTAGATCCCAGAGCTGGATAAATCCTAAACACATCTCCTTTGTTTTTTTTTCCAGATTTCTGGGATATTTCTCCCTAAGAAGCTGCAGTGGGTTGGCTGCCAGGGCAGCAGGGCAGAGCTCAGGGGTTACAGCTGCTCCCTCTGGAAGCTCTTCCACATTCTCACTGTTCAGGCTGCACTCCAACCTCAGGCTTTGCTGAACACAGGTAAACATTCCAATTTTGGGGGGTGGAAATCCTCAGTGAATACACATTTGGGGAGGAGAGTGGCTGCAGGTTTGTGCCAGCAGGGGTCAGAGCTTTGCTGCAGCTGGAAGGGTTTGAAATGTGGTAAATACCACAATGCCCCCTGAACCGGGGGAAATCAAAGAGGAAAAACATAAACGAAGAATTGCAAACAATGAAATGTTGAGCTCCCTGTAAAGAGGTGGAAATTATCCAGGCTGCACTGGGAATCAAATGGGAGAAGAAGGAGATTTAACCATGGAGTTTAGTGGCTATAAATGATGTACAACCATCAGCTGATCCTTCTGTGCTGTTATTTCTCAAACACTGGATGTTGGGGCTGTTTGGTTGGGGGTTTTTTCAGCTCCATGTACCTGTCATTAATTAATAATTAAACCTGTGATTTACCCCTTTGCCAGCACTCTGCAAAATTGCTTATTTTCAGACTTGCAGCGCCTCGTGGAGCAGAGTGTTGAGATTCTGATGAAGATTCCTGTCTAAGAATTTATTTCCCTCACCCAATGAAAAGAAAAGTTCTAATTCTAAAATATTTGCCTTCATATATAAACAGTGCTTTGTTTGGTGATTGTTCTATTTAATTTTCATTTCAAGCCTTTTAAATGTCTTTTCCAAGGAATATAAGAATTCTGTTACTCCATCACAAACCCCAGGTAATTCCAATTCTGTTGATTGGATGTTAAAACAGTATTTTATTATTTCAAACTATGGGTAGATATCTTTATTTGCAGTCACAGTGAAAAGCTTTAGTTCTCCTGCAGAGCAGGGATTTATTTTTTTAAACAGCAAATTATCCTGTTGAGTTTTGTTTCTTTGTGACATTTGTTCCCTTCCATGCTTTCCCTGCTGACCTGGAAGGCTTTCGATGATTTTTAACTGCTCAGCAAAAACCTGCAAAACTTCAACTTCCCCTTTTCATCCCGGTCACCAAAATTAATTACCAATTAAATCTGGAAAAGCTTCTCTTCAAAATGACCCCTTAAATTGTGCGTTTCAAGCAACGAGCTGCAGCAAATGCCAAGTTAAAAACCTGAGGGTTGTGTGAGAGTCGAGCCCTGGCTGGAAATCGGGGCAGGGCTGTGCTGATCGCTCCTTCCAGCCAAAGAATTGGGTCAGTCTGAGACTGTGGGATTATGTCTTGGGAGGTTTTCCTCTCCTTATTGCTTGTTTAAATCCCATCGAGTAAAAAGCATGATGCCCTCCCTAATCCTGCCCACCACAGGTAGGGCTTTTATGCTTCTTGTCCACTTTAAAGATTAGGGTTACCCTGAATGGCAGGAGTTTGGGAGGAGAGAGCAGAGGAGGATTTACACGATGATACGTGGCAGATGTTGATGGAAGGTTCATCTCGGGGCTGAGAAAAGAAAAACAAACCAAAACAAAAATGAGCCGTTTTGCAATTGTTTGGTTGGTTGGTTGGTTGTTTTGCTTCCTGAAGCAGATGGGGTTTGGGGTTTGGGGTTTGGGGGTGGTGGGTGGTTTCCCTCTGCTGGGCAGGGCTGGGGGTTTGGGGGTTAAATGGGATTTATTGGGAATATTTGAGGGTTGGAGGGTGAAATTTGAACCTGCAGCGTGAGGGATCCACAGGAACTCAGGACACCCCAGGATGGGTAAAATCACTGCAGGAATCAAGTCCTGAGCACTCTGAATTATAAAAAAATAGAGTTTTAAATAACGGGATATGTCAGTGCTGATGAGACACTTTGGATTTTGTAATAAATCATCTGGATTCTTTTTAAATCTATTGCTGAATTTCCAAGATCTCCCGATGAAATGAATTTTCAGGAGATCAGACATTATATATATATATCTGATATATAATTAAATTTGTGTCCCTCCACGAAGGGATGATTTGCCAGGAGTTACTTTTATGGTGGTGGTTGTTTTCTAACAACGTATTTAATATAAAAGGTAAAACTGTTATGCCTGAAATTCCTTTCCAAAATAATTCTTCAGGCCTTTCTTTTAATTCATTAATTTAATCTGCTTTAACCTCAAACTTTTTATTTCTACCTGGCAGTTCAATCACAGATATTGAAGGGCTGAGGATGGTTTGCTTTTTAGAATTTCCTTTTGGGTTTTAAATACTTTTTTTTGCTCTTGTGTTTAAGAATATTGTGCTCTTATTCCAAATATTTAATGACTGTATTTGTAATATCCATAATAAATAGCTGCTCTGATAGTTTGAGCAGTTTCTCTGAAGATTTCCCCCCCCCCCCAAAACAATTAAATAATAAATTACTCCCGTGTTCAGCAGCAGGAGTCTGTAATTTGATCAATCTGCGCCATAAAACGTGTTTAATTTGACAAGTGTGTGCTCGTGGCAACACACAGGACATTTTTAAATGCATTTTGACATAATTTACTGGGTCAATTAAGCAGGAAGCAGAAATTCTGGGAGACAAGAGATGAAACCATCAGGATTTCAACAAATTATATCAGATTTTTCCAGGCGCTTCGAGAGGTGAGACCCACCTGCTGACACAGGAAAGGCCACAAAGTTCCCATCAGGCAAGACCTGATGTTGGTTGGTAATTCTTTAGTGTAAAATTATGAATATTATAGAAAAAATAATGTGTTTGTTTGAGGAGGAATCCCTGAATCGCTCCTGGAAGTGCCAGGGGTGTTTTCTGGGTGCCAAAATAAAGCTGATTAATTAATGAGTAACTCTAATGAGCTGCTGCTGCTCTGATGCCTCAGAATTACGGAGGGGAATAAAAAAGGCAGCACAGGCACCTTGTGAAACACCTTCCAGAGAGGGTTTGACTCGTGGTTTTTCAGCAGCCGAGGTCACTGTGAGTTCAGGGAATGGTGAAAGCGAAGCAGAAATGTTCATTTAGTTATTGGGAAGAGATTGAGGAAAGTCTCTGTTTCCAGAAGAATTGGGACATAAAATAGAATTGGGACATAAAATTGTGACCTTTGTGTGTTTTAACCATTTCACAATGTGTTCTGATAAAAATCCATGTCTGGTTTGCATTGAACTAAGTTTGTTTCCTCTCCCCTCCTTGAATTGTAAGATATTCTTTGAAAGGAGAAATTTCACTGTAGAGGAAACTTGGATTTTAATTCTTTATTTTAATGTGGTGTTCAGGGTAACTCTGGGCACAGTTGTACAGACTAAATGTCTTCTGTGTATCGGTATAATTTATAATTAAAATAATTTAAAACTTTGCATTTTTAATAACGCCCAAATAGCGTTTTTGGAACCTTAATGTGTGGGAAATAATTCCCTTGTAGTTGTGGCTGATACCCCAGGACAGCTTTCCCAACAAGATGTTTGGAAAAATACCCTTTTGAAGCATTTTCATCTCTATTGATTGTCTTCATTATTATTTATCTATTTATTAATGTTATTTCTAAATAGCTCAGCTCAGCTCCTTAGTGCCAAACGTCGGAGGGGGGATTTTTCTAAGAACTCTGTGAAGCTTCTGATCCCTCTAAAATCTTCTGTGACTTATTGTTGTTGAGTTTCTGTGTGGTGACACTTGTCCTGGGAATAAATTCCACAAGGGACTATTTCTTTTGAGCTCTCCAGGCACCTTGAAATTTGAATGGAGCAACTTTTCCTTTCCTTTTCCCCCGGATCACTTTTATGCTGTGTTTGCCCAGACAGCGACAAATAAATAAATAGATAAATAAATAAATAAATAAAATAAATAAAAAATAAATAATAAATAAATAACTGTGTCTCTTTTCCCACAGGGCTGGAGGACAATCCCCAGGTTGTGCTGCAGGTCATGAGGAGATACATCCAGCACTTCTTTGGGTGCAAGGCTTGTGCTCAGCACTTTGAGGAGATGGCCCAGGACTCCCTGGATTCTGTGAAATCCTTGGACCAGGCCGTGCTGTGGCTCTGGGAGAAGCACAACGTGGTGAACAACAGGCTGGCAGGTGAGGGACAGACCCCAAACCCACCGTTCTCTTGAGTTTCCTGGGGGTTTTCAGCTTCTGAGCTTTCACCTGTTGCTCTTGCTGGAGTGCAAATCAAAACCTTCTCCAAAAAAAGGGGGTAAAAAATAATTACATTGGTTTTTGTAACACTTTAATTAGATGTTAAAGCCTGGCTTTGTTGGGTTCCTGGTTGGAAAAAAATGTGATAATTGAAGCAGAGACTCTGTGAGGATCAAAGAGCCCGAACTATGGGCAGATCAGCAATAATCTGAATAAAATAAAATGACTGTATGAGGGAAATCTCTCCCTCTGTAGATCACTGTGTTTTCAGGGAGCCTGGAAGTGTGGTTAAAATGCTGCTTGTGTTTAATCCCTTCTGTTATGGGGGTATCAAGTAACTAAAGCACTAAAGAAAATTGGTTTCTCTTTGCACTAAATCCCTGTCTGCTGTTATGGATCTGGGTAATGCAGCATTAGTTACAATTTAAAGATGCTACGTGGTGTTTGTGTTGTGGTCCCGCTGAATCCCCAACATTCATCAAGTATTAAAGACTGTGGGGAGCACAAACAGTTTGTCTCCTTTCTCTGAGGAGAGGAGAAGTGAAAGATAAAGGGATTAAATCAAAAAACATCCCCTAATTTTGGTCGCAATTGTTGGGTGAACACAGGGACGGGCTGGGAGCAGCTGAGGGGTGGGGAACGATTTAGAACATTAAGGGATTGGAAAACTCCTGGGTATTGATTTGGGTGATGCAAGAGCCAGTTAAAACAGCCTTTTAGTGAGAGGGATAAACACACCGGAATAAATAATAATGGTAAATTGGGCTTTGCCAGGTTGCTGAAAGTCCTCAGTGGGACAGTGATGTATTTTCAGCCTTAAAAGCTGCAGCTGGATTTGTGGTCCCAGTGAGAAATGAGGTTTGGTCCATGAAAACCCCTCGGCACAGCCTTGGGCTGGGTCAGAAATGTTGGATGTGGCTCTGCCCCTTTGAATTATTCCCTGTTCCTTTACACTGCACAGAATTTACAGCATTTCCTTTGTGCTTTGTGTTTTTTCTGCCAAAAAACTCACAAACCCCAGTGAGTTTTCTCTTTGTAATCTAATCCTAATTAATTTGGTTTCTGTTTCTCTACTGAAACAATTTGATTACTGAGTGATCACCAAGATAAAAAAGCAAATATTCTCTCTTGCTTGGAAATATCCAGGAGACAAATATTTTTAAGCATCCTTTGAATCCCTGTTTTGCACAAAATCACGGGCAAGTTTCCTGCCTTCAAAAAGAATAAATATAATAATAATTAAATTAGAATCTCTATTATTTTAATTATTAGCATACTAATAGCAATCTGCTAAATAAACTCATTTTTTAAGAGATTTTTTCCCTAAAAATTACCTCCATCCACTATGGAAAATACCTTTTTTAAAGGGAAGTGTGACCCCAGCTGTGAGGACAAGGCCAGAGCTGGGAGGTGAGACTCCGATGCTGCAGATTTACTGAAAGATAAGGAAAATAACTGTGGGTCTGTGGCTTTATTTTGAAATGCACCAGATCAGAACTGATGCATCTGAGAGGAAACATAAATTTGTTTGGGATTGTCTTGTTTTAGTGCCAACATTGTTGATTTTTCCAGCCTCACTCTTTGGGAGTGGGAAATACTCCCCCTGAGTGAAGCTTTCCCACTTCCCTCCCTGGGTTTCGTTCTGGTGTTCATTTGGAATATCTGTTTTTCTCCTCCCAACCAGGTGATTTAACCGAAGATCCCAAATTCCCCAAAGTCCAGTGGCCGACCCCAGACCTTTGCCCGGCGTGTCACGAGGAAACCCAAGGGCTGCACAGCTGGAACGAGGAGCAGGTCCTGCGCTTCCTCAAGTTCCACTACAGCAGCGCCAACATCCTCTCCAAATACACCGAGAGCCAGAGCGACCCCAGCGACCCCGAGCAGGGACAGCCAGGGCAGGGCAAGGACCAGCTGCTGCCCGAGAAAGCCGCGGGGAGCAGAGAAAATAAACTCGGGGCTCAGGCGGATCCGGGCGATTCGGGCTCCAGGGGGTTGGAGAAGCCGGGAGGGAATCCTGGAGCTCTCCAAGGTAGCGGCAAAAACGCGTCGGGGAAGCTCCAGGAGAGCAGGCAGGCTGTGTCCTTCCTGGGGATCGGCTTCTCCAACCTGGACATGAGTCTGTGTGTCATCCTCTATGTGGCATCCTCGCTGTTCCTGATGATCATGTACTTCTTTTTCCGGATGAGATCCAAGAGGTGGAAGGTGAGGTATCACCGGGCCTCGGTGTAGGAGCTGGCCAGCCCCAGCAGGCAGCTTTGTCTTTGTGATCAGGGATTTTCTAGACAGTATTCCTTGTTTGCAGGCCTGTTGTCCCGAGGCGTTTCCAGGTGTTGTGGCTGGATCTGTGGCTGGGGGAGCCCCGGGCTGTACCCCAGGCACACGGGAGCGGCCTCCGAGGGCAGCATTTGTCAGTGGAGATTTTTCCATGACTTCCCACCACCATCCTTTACTCATTTTCAGAGTAAACATTGCATTATGCAATCCACCGTGCCTGCTGCAGGAGGAAATTGGATATTGCTCTGTGTCCTTCAAGTCAGGTGTTATTTTTGTTTTAATTTATCCAGAGCTGGGTTCACCTCCCCGGGTGCTGAACAGTTCCACTGGTACCTTGGCTGCTTCATTTGGAGGAGCAAGAATTCTGACTTTTTTTTTTTTTTTTTATTCCCAGGAAACGAGTTCTATTCTGATTAAATCCATTCTAAACCCGTCTGATTTCTTGAAATATTTTTTTACATGGCATGTTTCAGGTAGAGGCATCGTGTGTTCAGATCATTCTTCCAGCCAAGGCTGTGGGGGTGTGTCTGGAGGGGAGTTTGGGGGCAGTTTGTGTCTCAATTAGCAGCTTGATTGGGGTTGTTAATCCTGCCACGGTTTTAGTGGGAACTGGGAGTAGCAGGGACAGATTTGGTGCTTTGCCTGTGTCCACTATGGATGTGCTGATGGAACTTTGGATAACTCACCTCACTCATGAGCCAGGGAAATTGCTGAGGAATTACCTTGTTATCCAGGTGGAAGCCAATCCTGATGAATTCTAGTAAAGGATAATGATGTTTTTAGTGAAGGACAGTGGGATCTGTATAAACAGCAAATTAAAAAACCTGGAAAACACTGAGTTTTTTCTGTTGGATAACTCCATTATAATACAGCAATTAATGCTTCCCGTGGCATCCCCAGCTCTGAGCTCCCAGAGTGGCACCTGCCAGGTGGGAAGATGTGCAGAACAGCCCTTCCCTCCATCCCTGCTGCTGGAATGCTCCTGGTGGGATCAGGGAGGGTCCTTTAATGGTTGAGGGGGGTGGCAGCCCTTGGGAATGTGGCATTTTCCCTTCCAGGTAACTCTGGGCTCCTGGTGGGCAGCAACTGGTAGAAACCACAACAAGGGTTGTAAAATTCCCCCTGGGAGCAGGAGCTGCTGTGCTCCTGGCTGGGGGGGGGATCATTCACCTCGTGGACAGTGAAGTTTATAATCCCATCCAATGTAATTGAGCATGTTCTACTTCTCCATTACCTAATCTTTAGTTAATCCTAATAGGTTTTGGCCTCAATGTTTTCTCGTGGCAGTGAGTTCTCCAGATTAATTATGTTATGTAAAAAGGCTTTTCCTTTCAATTCTACATTTGCAACTTTTAATTTAATTGAAGGTTCGCTGGCTCCTCTGTTACATGAGAAGGAATAAGGAATCCCTGCCCCATTCCCTGGGTTTCTGCCTTTGCTGTGTCCTCCTCATAAACCCCAGCAGAGAAAGTTTGAAGCCTGGCGACAAAAAAATGATCTAAAAGCACAAAAACTCCACAGGGTTGGGAGTTTTTTAATAACCAAACTTTGATTATTCACAAAAACTGAGTATTTCTGTGTTTCTGCAACTTCCAGTGGGAACAACAGGATTGAGCTTCAAAAATTCCCTGTCCCTTGTTGCTGTAATTCCAGCACTTGGGCTTGGTTATTAAACCAACTTTTAAGGAACTGGGATGATGGTGAGGCCGTGGTTGGAAGGTTCATCACTGCAGGTTGGTTTGGGCTGGAAGGCAGTGAGAGATCCCAGAGGAAAACCTGCAGATTCCATATTGAGTTTGGCAAATCAGGTAACTTTGAAGTGACCTAACCTAGGGAGTGCTCTCAGCCCACAGGCAAGGACACTTGGCTTTAAAATAAAATCCAAACAGGAAAACCCAGCGGTGTTGGATGTGGAAAACCAAGGGAGTTGGTGTGGGGATGCTGAATTCCTGGTGTCAGGGTTGTTGGCACATTCTGACATTGAAAATCAGACCCTGCTGCTGTTGGAATTGTCCCACACACAGACCCGGCTGTGTTGGTTTGGACTCGTTCTGCTCCTTTTCCTCTGAAAGCAAAGGGATGAATTTGCCATTAAAAACCACCAAATGTGGGTTTGGAATTAAATGGGGGTTTTCCTACCCCCTCTTAACTTCCACTTTGCTGTGACCCTGCTGCAAACACAACTAAATGAACCCACGCTCAAACTTCCAGTGGCTTGTTTTGCCTTTCAAGAGTGTACAAGTGTGAAATTAAGATGTTGCTTGTCACCTCAGTGACCCCATCAGGGGAAGGTTTTCATGACTTTGAATTCAGGTGTGTAAATCTTGCTTTGCTTGGTTTTATTTTTTACCTTTATAATGAAGAATTGTATGATTTTATGCCTCCATAACAACAGAGGCTGTGATGGGTGATGCTCCCAGGAAAGTGTTTCTCCTTTTAAAATTGCCCACTCATTCTCAGTGTCCGGCAGTGGGTCCGTCCTGCTGGTCCTGCTCAGAGCTGGGTGGGAACAAAGGTCCCAGGGGAGTTGTCTCAGTCTGTGCATTGTACATGAGGTGTTGGAAATGATGACAATACCATTTCAGTAATTTAAATGATCTATTTATTTTAATTCAATAACTTGACATTTTCAAGTCTCTTCTGGTTTGGTTGGTTGTTGGTTTTTTTACTGTCTCATTCCTCTCTTGGAAGGAAAAGTGACTGTTTTGTACTAAATTGTAAACTAATGTGCTTGTTTAAAATAAAGTGCAAACGTTTGGGCAAAGTGGTGCTTTTGGGGCTTTTATCTGTGTTTTCAAAATCGGTTTTAGCTAAAATATGTAACAGGATTCTCGTGTCCATGTCTGTGTCCAACCATCTCCATCACTTTATGGAGGTGTTTAATTTGGGGAACAGATCAACCTTTATTCCATTTCTTTTCCTGTAACTTCCTGAAGTGTCAGGGAATGTTTGGCACTGGAAGTTTCCTGGCCTGGGAACCAGAGCTGTTCCCTGAGGAAAGGATTCACCGGAATCCATGGGGACCAACATGGACATTGTCCCTGCTGGGGCAGGACCAGCTGTGCCCTGTCCTTGCCACCCAAACTCGGTGCATCTGCTTGTGAGGAGGAGCCAAGGGCTGTTCCGGGACCCCTCAATTCATGGTCTGCTGCTCTGTTTTGGGGACAAAGGATGCCCTACAAAACTGGCACAATTTGCCTCTGGGTCTGGACACAGAGGAGCCAACAGAAGGGAATGGGCAGGGGAGTATTTCTGAGCCCAGACTTCTCAGGAGCTGCTGAGGAATCCTGTGAGCCAGGGAAGAGATAAAAACAGGAGCACATCTCCAGTTGGGGTTGGGTTTTATCAGCGGTAGAACCAGAGTGAATCCAGGGCAGGATTTGGGGCTGTTACATCCTGAGCAGGAGGGCACAGGGGGGTGTGCAGGGAGAGCTCAGCCCAAAGGGGCTGCAAACGTGGCTGTGCAGGGCTGGCATTGCCAGGGCTGGCAGAGCCGGTGCCACCCGCTGTCACTGCAGCAGGGTCACCCTCACACCCCAGCAGTGCTGTGCCTGTGCCCCAACTGCAGCCCAGCCTGGCATCTCTGGGCCCTTTCTTTGGGGATCCCAGAGCCCGGTTATCCAAGTATCTCCTTGCGTTATTTTCCAGTCCTCCTGTGCCCCGGGCAGATGAGCGATCGCAGGGGACAGTCCTGACCCAGCAGGGCCCTGAGGAGGGGAGCGGGCAGGGAGGTGGTGTGGCAGCCCAGGGTGGGTGTCGCAGGGCCAGGGGCTCCTCCTGTGCCCCCACGGGCGGGCGAAAGTCGGCGGGAGCATATGTGTGCTTGGAGGGCTCCCGCCCCTAAGCTGCTTTTATTAATTTGTAATCCCCTGCGAGCAGGAGGTAAAGGGATTCGGGGGATTAACGGGCTCACAGTAACAACCACAATTATCAGCTCCGGCTGCCTGGGGCAAGCGGTGCGCACACGCACGGGGCTCGTCGTGGCACACGCACAGGGCACACGGCCCCGGGGAACACACCGACACCTCCCCGCGGGCACAGACACGGAACGGGGCACGGGGGCACGGGCACAGACACCTGTGTGCGCACACCGAGCGCGGCACAGCCCCACGGGCACACCCGCACAGCCCCACGGGCTGCCACACGCACGAACAAGTGCTCACGCGTGCCCCGCACACCCCTCCACATAATAAACACGTCCGCGTCCGTCCCGTCTTCAATTAGCGCAATTAACCTCGTGCAGCCCCCCTTCCCCCCGCTCCCCTCCGGCGGCGTCGGGGGACACCCGGCTCTGCGGGGACAAACGAAATCCGGGCGCGGGGGCGGCCGGGGGGCGGCAGGGCCCGGGGGAGGCTCCCCCCGACGGCGGCTCCCCCCGC
>WEKX01025945.1:1087885-1152099 GCA_013390025.1 Pitta sordida
GGGAGCATCTCCCGTCGGGGGCGGCTGGGGGAGGTCGGAGGTTCCTCGTCCCCGGGGCCGCTCCGCGGTAACTTCCCCTCTAACTCTCCCCGTGTCGGGCAGAGGCTGAATCCACGGCCAAGAGGCCCCGCACCACCATCACGGCCAAGCAGCTGGAGACCCTTAAAAACGCTTATAACAACTCGCCCAAACCGGCGCGGCACGTCCGGGAGCAGCTTTCGTCGGAGACGGGGCTGGACATGCGGGTGGTGCAGGTGAGAGCGGGCTGTGCCCGGGGCGGGGGTGGCACCGGCCCCGCAGCCACCGAGCGAACCGGGGTGCCCTGCCCGCAGGTCTGGTTCCAGAACCGCAGGGCCAAGGAGAAAAGGCTGAAGAAGGACGCGGGGAGGCAGCGGTGGGGTCAGTACTTCAGGAACATGAAGAGATCCCGGGGGACATCCAAGTCCGACAAGGACAGCATCCAGGAGGAGGGACCCGACAGCGACGCCGAGGTTTCTTTCACAGGTCGGTCCCCCCGAGGTTCCCCTCCACAGGTCGGTCATCCCGAGGTTCCCCTCCACAGGTCGGTCCCCCCGAGGCTCTCCTCCACAGGTCGGTCCCCCGAGCCCCAGGAGCGGCTCTGCCGAGCGCAGTCTGTGCCCTCCCCGCCAAGCTCTGCCTGTGCCCAGGGCTGGTTTTTCCCCCTCGGGGCCGCGGTCAGGATTTTCAGCCGTAACACAAAGAGTGAAACTGAGGTGCCAGGGAGGGAGAAGGGGCAGCCGGGGCTGAGGAAGGGCAGGGGTGACTCTGCTGTTCCTCCGAGGGGTTGTGGCAGACCCGAGAAGCTGCGGGGAGCACGGGGAGAGCCCTCCCTGCGATGCGGGAGCCGCTGCTCCTACACGGCCTTTTGGAGGGACTCTTGGACATACAAAAATCAGAGAGTCCAGAACCCCTTAACGTTTTTATAGGGGAAGTGCGTAATTATTATTTTTTAAAATCTTATTTAGGAGTGGTTTTATTCTCGTAGTTACCCGTTAGATCTCCTGAGTCCCGCGGGAGCTGCGGCTGTGCTGCAAAAGGGAGATTGATACGTTGTTAGGAGGCTTCTGAGTGTGGGGTTTGTTTTTAGGAATAACGAGAGAAACTGAAGAGCAGGAACTGAAACTCTACCTATTTACAAGACATGTCTATAAAATGTGTGCTTTGCATCTCAGCTCCTCTTCTGTGTTCCTAAAAACTATTTGATTTTCGAGTCTGTTTACACACACCATTCACCAGCTCATTAAATATGAATATTCTATAAATAATAACTAGAAACTGTTGAACAATTATTGAGAGCTCGATGCCACAGTTTTGTATCCCAGGCAACAGAGCAGCTTTCACTGTCCATAAACCTCTAAAAAATACAAACAATATTTGCTGGGTATTAAAAAATGCTGCTCATTTTTCAGGAGTGTTTTTAAGCCACGCAAATACATCCTGTAGCTGTGTTTTCATTAGCCTTTTCCTGAGCAGAAAAATATCTAAATTTAATACCTTTCTTTCCTGAGCAATGGAGAGGTTTTCCTGCATTGATGAGTGTTCAGGTAACTCCTAAAAATGACACCAAAATTCAAGCTAAACCTCAAAGCCAAATAGAAACAAAAAGTGGAAAGGTATTGAACTCACTTCCCCTTCAAAAGATTATTTTAAAATCACAATCTTATATTTTTGATATTTACTTGTCATGCATATTTTACAAGCTCCAAAATGTAATAACTATTTGTACTTAAAAAAAAATAATCTCACGGCCTTTTATGAAGATCCAGCAACAATTATGGGAATAATAAGGAATTACAAGCAGGAAGAGCATGGCTGCTCAGCTCTCATCTAATCTGTTTACACCCAGAGCTTGTTGGAGCTCCTGTGTGCCCTGGCTATTGCTCCCCCAGTAAAACCAGTCTGTTCCAGCCCTGGCTATTGCTCCCCCAGTAAAACCAGTCCGTTCCAGCCCTGGCCATTGCTCCCCCAGTAAAACCAGTCCGTTCCAGCCCTGGCCATTGCTCCCCCAGTAAAACCAGTCTGTTCCAGCCCTGGCCATTGCTCCCTCAGTAAAACCAGTCTGTTCCAGCCCTGACCATTGCTCCCCCAGTAAAACCAGCCCATTTCCCTTCCAGATGAGCCCTCCATGTCCGAAATGAGCCATTCCAATGGGATTTACAGCAACCTCAACGAAGCGTCCCCCGCTCTGGGCAGACAGGCTGGGACCAACGGGAGCTTTGCTCTGGATCACAGCGGCCTCCCAGCTCCGGACCAGTACCACGACCTGCGCTCCGCCAGCCCCTACGGCATCCCCCAGTCTCCAGCCTCCCTGCAAGCACTGCCAGGCCACCAGCCTTTAATCTCCAGCTTGGTTTACCCAGACAACGCTTTGGGCATCATGGGACAAAGCGGACAAGGGGTGCCCCAGCCCATGAGGGTCCTGGCCGGGAATGGACCCAGCTCCGACCTGTCCACGGGCAGCAGCGGGGGGTACCCGGATTTCCCTGCCAGCCCGGCCTCCTGGCTGGATGAAGTCGACCACGCTCAGTTTTGATACAGGATCCACCACCGTGCAGCGGGAAGGGAAAGGACTCGGTGCTGTTGAACTCTTGGGAATGACGGAGGGACGAGGAATGTGGGACCCCGCGGAGGGAAGGGACGTGTTCTCGGAGGGTGGCAAAGGCAGTGGCACCACAGAGACTGGCTCCGGAGCATCCAAACAAAACTGATTCCTGTGTCTTTACTAAACACCAAGACTTGTGCTTTACAGATTTGATATGAGGTATTTTGCTTTCTGTTGTCAGTGCGTTCTCCAAAGCGAGGACTTGCTTCACCACCCATCACACCGAGACATCGCTAAGGCAAAATAAATTCCTCGTCCACGGTGAAAGGTGTGACAATGTCTGTATTTCCACAGGAGAAATGTTCGTAGTGAATCACTTCAGAAATCCATGGTAGGAAACTTCTCTGTTCTTCCAGCAGATTTTTTTTAAAAGTGCACCGATGGTGGTATGTTTTGTTTTATTTTGGATTTACGTTAATTTTTCTAAAATGAATCGCTCTTTAATATGCCAATCACTTCTCAACAACCCTTTTTCTTTGTAAAATGAAAATCATACGTTGATTCTGCTTCTCCTCTTTTTAATTTGTAGATTGCTAGTTCGACTCTTCCAGATAAACATTAAACTGTGACTAGATGTATTTATGACCAAATAATTCCACATTTATCACAAGGTCAAGAGGTGAATTTTCTCAGCCCTGGAACACTAACGGCTCTGGGTTGTGAATCTTATGCTTTTCCTTCAAATTTCTTGGCATCAGTTTTACTGCAAAGTGTCTCAGAAATCACCCTGATGTCTTGTTGCCAAATACCTTTTTTTGGGGGGTTCTCTCAGCAAGGGTTTGGCTGATTCATTCCAGGCCATTCCCTGGGAGGGTGTCAGAGGGAGCACAGGCTCTGCTGGGGACACATCTCTGTTCCAGGCATTCGTATATTTCCAAGCTGATTGTGAGGAAAGGCAAGACAATATGTACTATATTGTTATCTGTAAAAAAAAAAAAAATGGAATTAACTGTAGATTATGTGAACGTCCAGTGTCTTTTATTTATATTCTCGCTTTCTCTCTGATGATCAAATACTTCGAGGTTACCAATAAATTTGTCAGCTAAACTTTAAACAGTCTTTGGCTAAATTCACATTGAAAGCATTAATATAAGGAAGGAAGCCACCTGAAACTAAGGGTTAAAGCTCTTGAAACTTAATGTTGTGGTTCAACAAATTGTTGAAATACACCCCTCCCTTTCAGGAGAGGAGCAGACTCACCACTGTGGAGAGGCTTTGAAAGGAAAAAATGACCTTTTTTGGAAGTTGGCTGTCCTTGAGAGACCTGAACAGGATTGCTCTGGGCACACAGAAGCTTTGAGTTATTATTTGGTTATTTTTCAGCATTCATCACAAAGGCGGGAGCAGAAATCTGGGCTGGCAAAGCAAGAGGAAACACACTCTGATGTTGATTGTCTGTGAGCAGAAAGTTGTGAACCTGAAACACAGAGTCAGATGCTGAAATATTCCAAAGAGAAATCAGAAAGAAAAAGAAAAAAATCCTTGAGGGACTCAGTTTGACCAAACATATGGATATACACATATATCCAAATATATATCCAGATCCACAGGTATATCCTCATACACCAATGTCCAAGGTCACACTCCTCGGAGCACAGGGAGGGATTTGGTGACAGACACTTTTTAACACACGTGAGCTTTGATGGTCTCACTCTCTGGGAAGTCAGGGCATATTTGTCCAAGGATTTTCCCTGTGCACATGAGAAGAGCAGCGAGGAGCACCAGGGCCATGCTCTGGTACCCGTGTGTCCCCAGGGGCTGCCTGTGCCAGAGTCAGGCAGGGACACCTGCAACATCCCAGCGTTTATCCCTCACCTTTCCCAAAGGACACGTGTCCACTTTTTGGTGGCTGTGGGAACTGTGCTGGGAACATCATTCCCACTGTGTGGGAACATCATTCCCTCCTTCCTGGGCCTTTCCTCAGTGAGGGTGGAACTCTGGCATCCCCGGGGGTGAGCAGGTATTGACGGTATTTGCAGAAAGGTTTAGATTTACAAAATATTTATTAACCACCATCGCTGCAGAAGCATCTTTACAGCCTCCCCCTCTCCTGTCACACACTCATCACACCCGAGGGGCTGAATCACTGAGGTTCAGCTCTCACTGAGCCACCAGGAGCCTGCCCAGGGCACACCAGCTCTGTGCCCACTGCCTTCCTGAGGCCCCCCACTCTTTGTTCCCCAGGGCACCCACTCCAAGAGCTGCTGCAGCAAAGGGAGAACCCCCCTGTGTGACACCGTGGGGCTCCTGGGGTACAGCCACCCCCCAGCCTGGACCTGGGGGTGATCCTCATAACTCTGCTGGTGTCCCTGCTCTGGGGGATTTGGGGTTGGCTGAAGCCACGTCTCCTCCAGCCAAGCAGAGATTTTGCCGAATTCAGCTCTGAGCTCTCGAGTCTGAGACCAAACCTGCGCCCAGCAGCTTTTCCTGCCTTCTGCAGAACTGGGAGATAAAGAGACAACTGTTGCTGGCGGTCTGTAAGTACTTCAAGGAATATTTCTTAGGGAAATTTCTGGAATAAATAGAAAACTGTGGGGTTTTGAAGAAGCAGATTGCAGAATTTCACCTAAAGAGAAAGAGGAGTGTGTGTTTGCAAGAATTCTGTGCCTAGGAACACCCTCACCAAATCTGGGCAAATGTTTTGCATCAAAACGTTTTGGTGCCTCAAGTATTAACAATGTTTTCCTATAAAAGGCTAAAAATATTCTTTGAAAGATGCTTATTTCCTAAAAATAAAGACATAAAAATCCATCAGAAATTTAGTTGATCTTAGGATAACGTTGTTATAAAACCAGTCTAAAAACAGTAGTAATTGAACATGTCGTTTACAGACATTTTTCTCATGGTTTCCCTCCCAGCAAATAACGGGCACTGCTGTTGCTCTCCCTCTGGGGATTCCCAGTGAATGGCTGAATTTAAGAAAGGAGAAAATGCAAATCTCCCCTCTCTGCCTTTGTGCTTTCAAAAGCAGAACGGGCTGGAAGTTGCTGGTGCTTGTGCTCATCTGAACACGGAGTGTCCTGATCTCAGATTCAGGGATTGCATTTCAGGGCTGAGTCTCAAGGATTCCATTAATATAAATGCTTCCTCCCCTGTTAAAAAGAAAAGCAATTTGAAAGAAGCAAATAAAACTAACACTGCCCAAGTGACTGACAGCTCGTAAAACCCAAACAGAATTAGGGAGAGGGGTTTGGCATTGCTCAGTTTGCAGGTGAGCTTTACAACCTCTGCTGATTTCACTGAGTGCATGACATGGGAGGCAGGAACATTTTTGTGTTCTCAGTGAGGCAAATTTACTGTATTAATCTCCCCACCCCCCAAGAGCAAATTCACCTTTGTGCCTAAACTTGTGTTCCCTACAGAAATTATTAGATTTTATATCAAACAGTAGAATTAGTTCATTTATTTATTTCTTATTCAGATCTCCTGTGTGAGGCAAATGAAACTGAATCCCTCGTGCCCCAGGGACAGACACCTCCTCACTGTTCAATGCCTCCTGAGTTTGGGTGGAGGTGTTGGCTGTGCCATGGGACGTGTCTGTGGTGGCTGAGGGTGCTGGGGCTGGCGCTGGGCAGAAATCCAATGCCTGTGGAGCTGCCTGGGAGCAGCTGATCCAGCCCAAGCCACTCTCACAGCTTCCCTGGGAGCCACGACAGCAGGAGCTGGTGTAAGCCAAGCCAAGGAGGGCTGGCACGGGGGGGTCATCCAGCCTGATCCAGGGGATGAGGTGGCAGAAGAGGGAGTCCTAGGGCTGGTCAGGGGACAGTCAGTGTGCCTTTGGGGACCCCAGTGCCCCTCTGGGGGTGTGGACCAGGGGAAATCCCTCACCCATGGGGAGCAGGGAAGGTGGACAGCCCAGGTCATCCTGAGCTTCCCCTCTGGGGGCTTATCCCAGACACATCAGAGCATTCAGGCAAAGGTGTTGCCATCACCCTGCCCGACCCTCCTCGCTTCTCCCTGCCCACACCACGGTCCTTGGGAATCAGGCAGGAAAGCCTCTGGACCCTTCTCCCAGGATGAAGGAGACATCCCAGAGATTTGGACTCAGTAAATCTTCCAGCAGACATGCTGCATATGAATCAGGCAACTTGAGTCACCAGCAGTCCAAAGCTCAGCCAAAAACAAACTCCACACCTTTTTTTTCATCTCCTTGGTTATTTTGGTTATTTTTCCACCGAGATCTGAAGAGCATCCCAGTCTCTCCAGGGAGGGCAGAACCACTTGCTGCCAGTATGTGGCTGGACAAACATCCTGCATCCCGCTCCCACCCAGGCACTGGCCTCTTCCAGAGCCTACACACAGCCTGGAAAAAGTCCCCAAGTCAGCTGGAGGCCAGTAAATCATTCCTGACAGCTACATCTCTACAGGGCAGTTAGAATTAATGTAACAATTTGGCGTTTAATGAAGCAACAACATGCTGGGCTGCAGAGAATAGCCGGGACCTGCTGCAGTCACATTATAATCCCTGAGGGACCCAAACGGCAGCGACTCCATCAGATGCCGACTCGTCAGGCGGAGCGAAGTGCCGGGAGCCCCTCCAGCTGGGGATGAGCCAGCGTCGGGCAGCTGAGTGCGGCTCAAGGGACCCCAAATCCCTGCGGGCATCGCTCTGAGCAGGAGGGGCAGCCCAGGGCATCTCCAGGAGCTGCTGAGGGTCGTGGGGAGCTCCGGGCCTGAGCGGCTCACAGAGATGCTGAATAATGTTGTTTGTGTCAGGAAATATTTTGTGGCGCTTGTCAGAAGAGGGGAGAAATAAAACAGGGCGGAGCTGAGAGAACAATATGTTTTCTAAATAAAAACCAGCTCCATCAGGTGCTCTGCACCCAAAATCTGGTTTCTGCACAAGTTGCAGGTATTCAACCGTCTCCAGGATAAAACCTTTCGAAAACACTCAATGCCCGGAGGAGGGAGGGAAGGGAACGAATGCAAATGACTTTGGAGACAATCTCCCATTTCCCACGTACATACACACGCTCCCAAAGGCTGCAGCAGCTTGGATGCTTTAAAATAAATCACGCAGTGCTGCTTTCCCCCCCCACCCCCCCCACCCTTTGCTTGCTTTGAAATGAAAGCACAGCACAAAACAACCTCCCCTCACTTCCCAAGCCACCCGTGCCGGCTCCTCTCTGCGGGGCTGGCTGGGGTGTGTGTGTGGCCATAAAGCTCCGCACGTTCTGTTGTGAAGCCTCATGGTCACCGGCTTTAAGGGCTTGACAGGTTTATAAAGTGCTGAGTGTCCCCGAGGGACAGCGGCACTGTTTGCAGGGAAGATGAAGCGTGCCAGATCCAGCTGGTCTAACAAGGCAGCGGGAAATCTGAATTAATTCAGGAATCACTTCTGTTTTTCCGAGGGAGGATGTTGTTCTCAGTCTGTAGGAATAGCACACTGGAATACTTATTAACGGCAGGGCTGGGGGGGTGAGGGCAGGCTCCCCTCTCTCCTGGTGGTGTAAATCGGGGCAGGGAACAGAAGGAACATGAGGCGTGGGGTTGGTTTCATCTCCAGGACACGGTGCCTGGTGTTTCCCCACGATACATCCTGTCACTTGTGAGGGCCATAGATGTAGCAGGACGTTTCTTTGAGCAGCTCTGACCAGCCCAAATAAAGAGCCTTTGGCTACATGAGGGAGGATTTGGGCAGCAGATCCCCATATTTGGGAACTGGGCTCCAGTTGTTGAGTTTATCATGTTGAATTGGCTTCATATGATACGATGCTTTTATGAGAGTGATTGAGAAGCAGCAGAGCCAGGTCCTGCCTGGTCCTTGCCACCAGCAGTACTTAGCACAGCCTTTTCATTTTCATTTTCTGAACATTCCCCTCCTCACTGTGGCTTGTTTCTGACAGGAGGTTGCCATGAACTTCAAAATTAATTTTCCTGGACTATCCTAATCATTCTAGTTGGAACATCCCCCTGTTATGCTGTTATTGGGATTTGGCTCTGGGGGATAAGGGTGTTTTGATGAACCTGCCTGATGTGGCAAAATTAAAACTTATTCTGGTTTTAATTTGTACTAATCATGCCCTCAGAAATAAAGAATTGGTCCCCCAAGTGTTTTTCTGGACTGGAGGCCCAGGTTCATTTATTTACAGGGATTAATAAGCTGCATGCTAATTATGGGATGCTGATATTAGCCATGGCCAAGCACCAGAGCAGTGTAACCACACTGAGCCAGTCCTGCAAACAGGCTTCAGCCCAGATCCACTGAAATACAGATTTGTGCAGGTTTTCCTCACTAGATTGGCCAACAGAGAAATCATTACCTTCAGAAATAAGTTCTCTTTGTTAGCTGAAGCATCTCATTAACTTAGATGAGCACTAATTGACATACTTTGGTCAGGTGGGATATTTCTGTCCCACCTCAATATAAGGGGCAGCAGGTGTGAGTTGAACTGTTTGGGCCAAGCTGAGCGATGCAATGAGCTCCTGAGCCACCCCTCGGTGACAGTGTTCACAGGGGCTGCCATGGAAAATGCACTGAAAGAACAGCTCAGGTGTTTGCAGGCTGGTGCCTGCTCCAGGTCTGGCTGTGACGTGAAGCCACAGGACATGTCCTCGTGCCCCAGTGCCTGCCCTGCTCCCTGGAATGACCCTGGAGCCAAGGTGAGCCCGTGTCTCTCCTTCAGACACAGCACAGCTGGAAAATGATCACTTTGTGTGGCTCCGTGGGCTGACACATTGCTTGGCATTAATATTAGAGCAAGCCAAGAGGGGATCAAGTTGCAGTTGTGGAGCCTTGGTACAGCTGTGCCCTCTGTGCTGTGCCCAGCAGGCTGCAGGCAGAGGGCTGGGGGGCTTGGGGTGGAACTGGCACCAGGAATATAAAGGAAAACTGTCAAAGCTGATGAGTCAGGGCTGTGTCTGTAGGGACAGAAGTCTCTCAGGAGTCACCTCCTGCTTACACCATGGCAGATGTTTTCCTTTCTAAAGACCCAGCTGCTCAGCAGAGGATGGAAACACTCGAGTCCCCTTTATTTTTCAGGTCCATCCCTTCTCCTGCTGTGAGTTAGTGCAGGGCTGGTGTCAAACTTTAGCCTGTGCTTTACTTTGTAAAGTAACAGGTCTCTGCACCAGCATTTTTGGGGGCAGACCCACAGTTATGGGCTGCTCCACACTCTGTGTCTGTGTCAGGTGTTACACGTGCTCCATTGTGTTTGTGTGCAAGTGTCTGGGAAAGATTTCTCTGTCACAGAATCACCCAATGGTTTGGATAGGAAGGGACCTTAAAGATCCTGTTCCAACCCCTCTGCCATGGGCAGGGACACCTTCCACTGGCCCAGGTTGCTTCAAGCCCCATCCAGCCTGGCTTTGAACACTTCCAGGGGTGGCAATAGCTCTGTGTAGGTCCAAATGTGCTTCCAGGTGCATCATCCCGCGTGTACCCTCTGTCTGCTGGGCACTGTGGGCTGTGTGTGACAGGGAGTGCCAGTGGGGGATGCTCCATTTACAGATTGGAAAGCAAAGCCAAGACTTATCTCAGGTATTTCTCCGCGGTCACAGCCCAAGCTGATGGCAATGGAGGTCAAATTTATCTTTGAGAAGTGGAGCTGAAGGCATGTAAGCTCAAGGCAGGAAGATACTGGTGGTTAAAACCCCTGGCCTGGGCTGTTTTGGGGAGCTGTGTCACTTCCCCCAGCTCAGCCAGCCCTGCTAATGAGCCAGTTTGCTCTGGAGTCACCTCTGCTCCATTAATTAAAGCTGGTTGGTGTGAAGAGGAATCGAGGAAGGGCCCTTGACGCAGTTACACTTCCCACAGATGTTACTGAGTATCCATTACCTCCCGTGAAAGCCTTGTCAACATTTTTCCAAGGAAGAATGAAAATGTAAATAACTTTAAAATGATTCAATGTCACTGTGGTATGGAAAAAGGTCATGTTGCTGGAGACCATTTATCTTTTTTGCCGATTTAAAGTGCTTTTTTCCTATTACATTTTTTGAAATTAATGTTTTTAAACATTACCCAAAGTAATGTTAACAATTACGGGGTTTATGGGATGGATTGTTATGCAGGCTGGGATTTAAATGGGAAAAGATTTGTTTTAGGTAGTCGTTGCTGAGGGGGTTTAACAGATTTTTTTGATTTATAAAAACATTCACATGATTTCATGAAAAGACAAACCCACATCCCGAGTTCCCATGTAAATATGGGGGTGAAATATTCTTCGGGAGTGGGTTTGGGGTTATGGAAGAAGAGGTGGGAAATGCATGTAAGTGTTAAAATATATGAGGTGAGGCTCAGGACACAGGGGTCCTATGTGTGGTTAAGGGGTTGGGGGAAAGGTTGGAGGTTTTGTTTTCCCTTGTCTCTGCAAAGTGCTGGGAGGGAATTTCAAACTCTGTGGATAAAACCCCAGCTTTCTAAGATCATCAAATCCAGCACTAAACCATGTCCCTAAGCACTACCTCTACAGGTTTTTTCCTGGAAAGATGGATGTAAAGATGTTCTTTACATCTGTTCCACCGAGGGCAACAGTGCCAGCAGTGCCAGGCTGTCAGGGCAGAGGGGACACAGCTCCTGCCTCCTGCTGTGGCAGAGCTCAGCCCGTGTAACAGGGAGGGGTTAACAAGACCTCCTTGTTAACCTGTCTGCTCCAGCTGCCCTGCAGCGATGCTGCCACGGAAATCATCTCCCCCAGAGTCACTTGTGGCTGAGAAAACAGGTGACACTTAAAAGGTTCCCTGTCCCTCTGCACAGGAAGGATTCAGCAGCACTGGACCCTGGTCTGAGGGAATAGCTGTGTTCTGCCAGCAGTGTTTGGCCTGCTGAGATGGACTTGCATTTTTCACCTCTGCCGCCCCTGCTACAGCAAGTGTGAGGGAGAAGGGGATGCCACAGCTGGTGCTTTGCATGTAATTTTCACCCTCTTGTTAATGACCTTGCAGGGATTAGCATGGCCTTCTCCATATGCCAGTAGATTATGTCTGTTGGCAGCTGCTGCTACTGGAGCAAAATGGGATAGTTTTCATTAGGAGTGCTTGACACTGGGCTGCCCTGGGTGTCGTCAATCCTAAACTGTCAGTGCCTGTGAATAAAGCAGTGTACAGATGTGATTTATTAGATGTGCTGCTGCTTTGCTGAAAATGTGGCATTTTCAAGTCAGCAAGGTCTCGCGGAAGTGTGAAAGGGATCTTCTTGTCCTTCCCTGCTCACTTGCCCTTCCACCCGCGGGCTCTGTGGAGCTGTCCAGCAGCACCGGACGGAAAATCCGCCCTGCAATGGCTGAGTGACAGGAGGACTCGGATAAAACACCCCCCTGTGCTGCTCAGTGTAGCTGCTCACCAGTAAATAAATGTGTGTTTGTGCTTAGTGGGGGGATCTGTGATCTTTTCAACGGCTTTAACTCACAAGTATCTTTTGAAAAAGCATTTCTATCCAACTTGAACAGGGGGTGGGAGGAGCAGGTTCTATTCCTCAGTGTTGAAACATGACTTGACCTTGAAATGGTTTTATTTTGATGATTAAGAAAATATTCAGATTTATCACACAGAGCTTTCTCCCACCCCCTCCAATCCCAGCAGCGCAGATGAAAATCTTGTTTCTGTAGCACCTTGTTTCTGTAACTGAATCAGGGGCGTATCCTGATTGATTTTTGGAGTCTGAGTGGGTCACAGCTCCCTGGGGATGCGGTTTCTGGGGTGCAGGGCAGGCAGAGGGTGACATCCTGGCAGCTGGGTGAGGGAGGGATGCTGCAGAGGCTTCCCCGGGAGGAACCAGGCTCCCTGTGCTCTGCAAGGTTATTAATCCTCTGTTTATCCTGTTTTAAAATAAGCAGTTTAAAGGAGGCTGTCAAGATGATAGTCCACAAATCCATGTCATTCGTTTGATTTGCAGCAGCAGAGCTGAACCCTCGTGTGTCCCTCCCTTAACAGGAGGGGGGCTGTGCTCCCCGGGCACTGCAGGAACAGCCCAGCCCACCCTGGCTGGGGGAAGCTGCTCCTTAGGCTGGAATGTTCATTTGGAAGGGCCAAAAACTATCCCTGGGAGCACCCAGAGAGCCATTCCACAGAACTCGGTGCTGTTGCTGAGGGCTGTGCCCACCCGACAGACCCATCCATCACTGATTTATTGAACAGCAGACGTGGGGAAGGGATCAGCTGCTGTGGGGAGTCCTGAAGCTCCTCACTCTGCTTCACTTTGTGCAAGAACAGGCCCACCAGCCTTTCTGAGCTTCACTACTGCAATCTGGCTGCTTAAATACTCTTTGTGCAAGTTCAATAACCCCCAATTCACTCCTTAAGGCATGTCAGGGGAGGACTAACAGCCATACAACATTCCAGGTATGGTTCATCTTTAGTAAATATGTCCCTTGTCATCAATGGGTAATTATTTCATCAGCAATAGTTGTGATTAAATCTAAATTAATAGGGCATCTGGGAGATTTGGTTTAAAAGTGGTGATGCAAAGTAAATTTTGCTTGTCTGTTGTGCTACCAAAGCTTGTGGCAGAGCTGGACCAGGTTAGTTAATACTGATAGCTCTAAAATGCCCTGGAGGTAATTAGAACAGTCTGTCATACATACACTTAAGTCTAACACAGAGTAAGAGAATATATGCACATTTTTTTCATTAAATTAAATAATCTATTAGCTAAAGTCAGAAGCTATTTGAATATAATGGTATTTGGAATATAAAAATTAATAGTCATGGTAGAAAAGTGTTACTGCTTTCTCTCCCTGGCTGTCATTCTGTTCTCATTAGAGAAAAGCTGGCTCCAAAGTTTAGCTAATTATTTAGATTACTGGTGTTTTCAGCAAGGTTTACATTCTCTTGGCATCATATGTCTAAAGCAGAAAGAGAATTGACATGAAAGCAGCTTTAACACGTTGGCTGTCAACACCTATTAAATATGATGTGATTTTGGCATAGTTGATGTTCTTGATACCAGGAACACAATCTCAGG
Organism: Pitta sordida; assembly: GCA_013390025.1. Classification (NCBI taxonomy): domain Eukaryota; kingdom Metazoa; phylum Chordata; class Aves; order Passeriformes; family Pittidae; genus Pitta; species Pitta sordida. The sequence goes on from WEKX01025945.1 coordinate 1,101,409, forward strand.
TGACACAGCCCAGAGGCAGCAGCCTCCTCACTGCAGCACTCAGGGATGATGCTCCAAACCTTTCCCTTCCCAGAATTTGGCATATGACATCCCCATGTTGCAATTTCAGAGGCTCTGCAGCTGGGTTGATCAGGAATGAAAACCATTTGTTAGAATAATTGGGTGGGAGAAACCACAACTCCCAAATCCTGGAGACTCTTCCTGGGGCACTGCCGGGTTAAAGCCAACCCCAAGATCTCCCAACAGCACAAAGACCTGGATTATGTGGTTTCACAAAGAGGCCTTGCTTAGCAGAGCAGAGCTACCAGTTCCAGGGACTAAAATAACCAGTTAGTCCCAGTTTCAGGGACTAAATAACTGTATTAAGATTAGTCACAAGCATGTTAAGGAGTGGGTGTCCCTGGGTAGGAGCAGAACCACGGGGTTAGAGCTGCTTTCAAAACCACCCAGGGACCACAGACCTCATACTTGACTAGATTTTTTTTAATGAAGTGCAAGCGTGTAACCAGAAGACACTAAAAAGCAATTGCATTAAATCAAGAACTACATTTGACTTTATGGATTGTTTATGGGATCTTTCTTTTATTAATTCTTTATCCTTTAATATTATAAAGGATTTGTGTCTACAATAAATAATGCAAAGTTACATTACATCCTCTTTGGCTTAAAATTTTAATATTCCTATTGCCCACGTCCATAAAGAAATTGTATTTGAGGTCATTGCATATGTATAGCTGCAGCCATAACCCTAATGGAATTACTATTCAAGCAGAGGCAAGATTAGTATGAACGCCAAGAAACTACCAGTCTGTCAGGGGAAAAGGTAAAAGTTCAGAGTTCAGCTTGCATCCAAATTATTTATCTCCCTAATAACTTAATAGATTGAATATATTACTTGTCAGTGACCTTGATGTACAACAATAAAGACCCCTTGGTAGTGTCAGAAAATATATGAGACTATAATAAGTAGTACTTATGTAAGGAAATAAAAACATATTCTTTATGATAATGAAGTCTCTTCCCCAAGGACACCACAAGGACACGAGACCATGTAAACACAAACACCAGCTTGGACTTGGTTACAGACAGGCAGTGGCTTCCCTCCTAAAATCAGTGGAAGAGCTGCTGGTTTAGGAGGATCCTGCATCCCACACGTGTTGAGGGATGGATTGTGCCCTTTGCTGCTGGTCCAGACGTGTGACATCCCCCATCCCATCTCACAGCCGCCTTCAGCAGATAGTTAGTCCCTCACTTTTCCAGCCTTCGTGCCACTTCTAATTATTTCCCCTCTGGATCTCCCAAGCATTTAAAAGAATCATTTAAATTAGAGTTTAGGATCAAAGGTAATAGAGCAGACAGGCATGTTGTAAACACGCCTGAAAATAGGGAGGTAATTTCCCTGAGTGCCGTGGTCTCCGGAGCACGTCAGCACAGTGGCTCTATTTCTTTCTGTTTCCAGGTCTATTTTTCAAGGCTTCCCACTATCTAAAGGGGAAAACAATAAGCCCTCGAAGGATATTGTTCTTTAATAAGGCTTATGATTATGGATTTTTTTCATGCTCAGCCAGCACAGAATCACTGTTAATGTACTTGAATGGAATGAGTCTCTCCTCTTTAATAGGTCATTTTAATCATATATTTAAAGTTTCACTTGGAGATAAAGGGAGAGAGGAGAGACTGGAAGATAAAGGAACTTATTTGATCTGTCTGATGATTTCAATTAATCCTCCCAGTGTGCCCACCTCTGGTCTCTGTGCCAAGCTGAGCAGTGGTGGTGCAGCTGGCTCTGATCCATGCCAGGAAGAGTCCTCCTCTCCTCCTGGGAATACCTGGGGTGTGGACTGTGTGGGAATTTGAAGGGATCCCATGTCCAACATGAAGACAAGTCTTGGAAAACAACATGGCACCTTATCTCTGAGGTCCCTGAAGTCACCCAGGCTCCCTTCTTCCTCCATTCCCCTCAAAACTACGGCCCTGCTCCCAGAAATCCCGCTGGAGCTGGCAGGGCTGTGTCTGATCTCCCACTCCCCAGCCTCTCATCCCAGCAGCCTCACAGTTTGGATTGTATTTATGGCCACTTAATCTGTGCGAGCAGCCAGGATCAAATATATCTCCAGGTATTGATCAGCTTTAGGCTGATAGAAGTTCAAGCTCATGAGGTCTCGGTCTTTGACCCTCAAATAGGATATGAATCTCAATCCAATAGACTGATATTCACACGCAGCCGCTGCCCAGGGTTGCAGCCTGCAAGGGAAAAATCAATGAAGAGTGCTAATGATTCACAATTTATAGAGCAGCTGCCATTTTAATATTAGAATAAATGTTATATTGCAAAGGGATGGGAACATAGGTGGTGGCATGGAAAATATTTCTTTGGAGCCTTTTCTGTGAGGAAATGATGTGCACAGGATTTTATGAAGTATAATTTATTGGCCTCATTTAGACTTATAATTTAAAACTCCTTATGAAAAAGGTATTTAACTAGAGTGGATTGGGTAGGAAATGGCAAGGGCAAGGCAGGCTGGCTTAGAGAGCTCCAAGCACGTGCTGGTGGGGAAAAGGAAGCAATATCCTAATACATGAGATTGGATGTAAGAATTCCCCTTCTGCTTAAATATCCCTGTGGCATCTGGCAGCAGAGAGGCCCCATTCTTTGCTCTGGCTCTTCAGAGCACACTTGTAAATGAAAATACGTATATATGTATATTGGACATGCTGGTGAAGTACATGGAGCACATTAAGATGAAATAATGGATCGTGTCAGAGTGGAATGGTAGGGCAGGAACTCTGCTGAACTGGGGTGTGAGGGCGAAGAGAAAGGGCAGGCTGGGAGACAGATTTCAAACCATGGGAACACAGGAGCTCTCTGTCCATCCAGATCAAACAGGTTTTGTTATATTCTCAAATGCATAACTCCTTTTATTTGCCATGAATTATGGTTTCCTTGGAGGTTTCTTTACAGTAGCTCACAAGGACAGTCTGGCAGAGAGGCAGGAATTACAGGGATGTCAGAAAACATAGAAAATGAACTCTTCCCTCTTGGAATTTTTAACCTGGGGACTGGAGCTGGGAGCCTTTCTGGAGAGAGCAAGAGGAAGGGAACCAAATGTCCTTCCCTCCAGCTTCCAGCCAGAACTGCACACCTACTTCTCAGTTCATGTGTAGTAAGTCTTCACCTGTAAGTCCAGTTCACAGGAAGCTATTTCAGTGTGTAATAATGTCTTTCACTGTGTGGATGAAAATGGTAAAAGGATTTTCAGTACAAAGAACCCAGGCTTTTTAGAACAGCCAAGAAAAGATGGAAATCCTACATCAAGCCCACAATTTATGGCTTCTGTTTTGGCCATCTCTGTATTTATTTTTTTTTACAGAAGTGAAAAGAACTTAAATAATTCATCTGCCTGAGAGCTCATAACTCTCTGGCCTGTGTAGAATATCTTTCATATATCTCATAACCTGGAGCCTATTGACAAACTCTATGAAAAATAACAGCCCTTTCACTTGCAGAAGCAAAATCCAATTTATTGATTGTGATAGTCTAAATAATGGCATTTCTATGGACCAAAAGGTATTGCCCAAACAGGTTAGAGTTGAGTTAACTCAGGGCATGAAACATCCCATGTATACCACCAGAAACCCAAAATTGATTTGATGCTTTTCCTTCCTTGGTTATGTTGTCACTGTGACAGAGTATGGAACTTTTAATGAAATTAAAACAGATCTTTGGGGTTTGGGGTGGGGATGATGGGGGTTTGCATGTCAGGGTGGGTTTGTTCCAGGGTCCTAAATTTGTGCCAAGATTTGCTTTCTCCTCATCTTAAGAGATTTCTGCTTTCCCTTGTTTTTGTTATTTTTTCTCCTCACTGCCTGTCAGATTCTCTCTAATTGGGTAGCAAAGAGATTGTTATGGTATCATAAAATACTGAGAACCCTTCCCCATCAATTCTGCCTGTTGGAAAATGTTGTTCTCCGATCCCAGGCTTGCATACATTCTGTTATTTAATTCCCAAATGTTTAAATAGGGGCCTAAGAGATCCCAACTGTGTCTTTTTACATAATGAAATTACAAGGAGCGATAAGTTACTACCATCCATAAACTTCCTGTGCACTTTACATAAAATTCAGATGGCGTGGCTCTGCACGCATGCAGATTTTACATTTTCAACTTTATTAAAGAAATGAGCAGAGTGCTGGAAAGGCTGCGGCGCTCGATGGTCAATGCAGATCCTGGGGGCCATAAATCTGAGAGGCTGTGATTTGTTGTGCTTTGCTCACAATAAATTAAGCCTCTCTTGATGGAAAGGTTGGCTCCGTTTGTTGCCGTTTAGGTCACAGTGTTTGCACAGAGATGTGCCGGGAAGGGAGTTTGTGCTGGGTCCAACGAGAAGGGGGAATATCTTTGTTTTGTCAAGCTACTGGAGCTGGGACATGGCTCATTCTGTGGTGCAGGTTTTCAAGGCAGCAAAGTGGATTTTTGGCTGAGGACTGACTGCATGTTGAAGGCTTTTGGTGTGTTTCTTGGAGCTTTTTTTTTGCATGGGTGAAGCCTGTTCAACCAACAGGGAGAAAAGCCAGGGCTGGGTGCAGGCGTGATTTGGGTGCCCAGACAGAAGCTGTGTCCTCATCCTTAGCCAGAATTCCAATTCCACTGGAGGAGTTCTCAGGAAAAACAAAGACGGGCAGCACTGTGTGCTGGGTAAAGCCAGTCCTGGGTAGTGCACATGACCTGGCATGGCAGAGACACAGGGGCATTATTCAACCAAAATAATGTCATTTTAATTCCTTCACTAGTAACAAGTGTCCCAAATTGCTACTTAATAGTGTCTCTGCTGGGTAAGGAATGGGATGATACCCAGGGCCTGGTGAAGCAGAAAGTATTACTGTTTCAACTTTGAAATCATATCATTTAAAAACAAATAATTTCAAAGTGCTTAAGTCTGTCACGTGTAGAACGAAGGATGATTTAGTTGATAGGTGCTTCTAATTTTCCATTAAGAACAAATAATCCCCATTCCCAGGTTTTCTTGTCCTCATTGAGATTTAAACCCTCTTTCAGCCAGGAAGGAAGGATGTTCTTGCCATTGGAGAAGACAAAGGGGTGTTTTGCTGAAATAGCAGCTCACTGAGAAACAATCTCAAACCAACCAAACATCAGAAAATCAGACATAACTGCTGATAAAATGGCACATAATCTTTTTCCTGGAGATGGCTTTGTTGGAAACAGAATTACTCCAATATCTGCACAGATCCAGGTACCTGTGTGAGAACCTACAGCTGTTTAAGAATTCATTAAACAGCTCAGGGATATTAATTTTACCAGGGTTTTAATTTCAGGGTATTAATTTTACCACATTAAAATATAAGGAGTTTAGTATTTTCTGTCATGTGATTGTAATACAAGATTGGTGGGTGTGGGTGGCACATTCCAAATCTGCCCTGAATAAATATTGGGTGGAGAAAATAAATGTTGTTCTAGCGAGGAATATATTTCCAGTTTAATAACAAAGTGGCCAGGTCAGCCTGGAATTCCCTCTCCCAGAGAGGCAGTGCTGTCAGTTGGATGTTAATCTGTGTTAGATCCCACATCTGCTCCTTATCAGCATCTAAACTTGAATTCAGGAGCTTAGCCTTGACCCTGCGAGGCAGTGCCTGTGCAGAGGGGTCTGGCCAGGTGAGTGACCTCTGCCAAGACTCCCCTGGTACCTTCACTACCCAAAATTCCCTGAGTCGAGTCTTGTGCAAAGCCGAGCTCTGCCCGATCTCTGTGAGAGCCTGACATGGCAAATCCACCCTGAGTTTTGGTTCTGGCTGAAGGCTTTGCCCATTAATCGCCAGGTAGTAATTGCTGAGGGAGCCAGGCTTTCTGTGAAAGCTATAGCAAGAATGGATGGATCAAAAAACAAAATCAGACAAAAAAAAACCCGAAACCTGAGCTGTGAAATGCTTGTAAACTCCCTGTGTCCCCAGTGCCCAAGGAAAGCTGCTCTGACCCCTGGAGTCTGAACACTCCTGCAGTGCTGACACAAAGCACCTGACAGACTGTCCCAAGCACCAGCCTGAACTTGAGGGGAATTGCTTTTGCTGAAGGGCGATTATAATTCCTGCTGTATATCCAGATTTTGACAAGTAAATCTCATATTTTAAACACAGGATTAAAAATTTTTATTACTACAGTGGGGATTAAGTAGTAAAGCCTCGGAATGTAAGTCTGCAAAGTAGGAAACAGGAAAATAAAGTGAAATCTATTGTTCAAAATAACTCGGGCTTAACCCTCTGCCCCCGGGTTCAGACCCAGATTGCCATCGGTGCAGCCCTGTAATAATTATCCACGGGTCTCCTGTAACATTTCACAGGACAGGTAGGGGATATGGAATTTCTTCCTGTTGTTTTCCAAATCCCTTCATTTCCAGACTTGGCTGCAGCCTCGTGCTCAGAAATAACAGTGGCATTGAATAGCATCCGAGTGAGAAACCCAAGCCAGGCAGGCTCGTCTGCTGCTCTGACTTGGCTGATTGCAAAGTAGCTCATTTCCCTTCCTCCTTGTTTGTTTTTAAATGAAAGTCTCTTTATTATTAGTTCCATTGTGAAAGTGCAGTAAATACAACAATTTATCAGCTGACAAGCTTTCAAGCCTTTGGGACCCCACAGGAGCAGCAGAAGTCTGGCCCTTGTCCTCAGTGAGCCTGGGATTTCACCCAAAATGCTTCATTTTGAAGCTGCTCTCCAGAAGGATGATTTTGGAATTAAGCTGGAAAGTGTGAGTTCTGTTTCCTCAAAAATCTCCCTTTCCTAAAATGATGGATAATAATATTTCTGTACCTACCAGGTGAAAGTTTAATTCATCTGTGGCTAGCAAGTGATTTGAAATCCTTGGCTGAAAGATGTAATGGAGGTGGAAATAATTCTTCCAGGATGATTTGAATGCACAAATTCAGAGGCTGCCACCTCACAGAACTGAACTCACAGAAGGCACTGCTGTTGCTCTGGTCAAATTTCCCTCAAATATTCCCATCCAGAACAACCAAACGCTTTCTTAGAGAACAGTGAATTTTACCACAGAGAAAACAGGAGCTGAAACAGGGACCAGTAGTTGCCATCTAATGGAAAAATGTCCCATTTTTGGATTGATAAATATACACCTTATGTTTCCTATGTCTTTTCTCTCCCTAAGCTCCCACAGTTGATAAATTGCATTTTCCACAGCAGTGTTGGGGATCAGCAGCTGCTGGGCTCAGCAGTGGGAGAATTTAGAATTTGATTTTGTGGTGTATCATGTGAAACTATCCAACAGCTCCTGCTCTTCCCAGGATTCCACTATTTCTACCAATATTGCTTTTCTGTACAACTAATGAACTCCTAATATCCAATAAGCTCTTTCTTTGGATACACTTTAGGAATCAAAAGTCACAGGCACAACCCTAGTTCTTATGCATCTGAAATCTATGCTCTTGGTTCTTCCAGACAGTGAGAATTGTGAGAATCTTTTTCGTTTTCCAAACAAACATTCCTGCATCTCCAGCAAGGCCGTATGAGCCTTCGACTTGTTTTTAGGATTAAAAGTGAAATGGTTGATAAACACAAGCCTTCAGAGGTCCCCCTGCTTTGCTAAGGGCGGTAAATCTATCTAATCACAGGTTAATTACCAGCTATTTCCACACTACCAAAACATTCTTAAAAAGCAAATCAATGTGCAATAAATGATTTATGTGTGTCCAATAATTAAAACCGGAATGCTCGGTGTTTACCAGCTTTTACCACGCTGGAACTGTCAGGAGATGCTATTTCATTCTTGGACTATCAGGTTTTATATAACCCCGTGATCCTTGCACAAGGAAATAAAATTATTGAACAGGCAATTATTTAAACCCTCTCTGTGCTAAGGAGTTGTAAGAGTGGTTGGCATAATAAATGAGTGCCGAGGTATTTTGCTCACTGACACTCTCAGCCACATTCCTGTTTTTCCAGGCAAGGAACACACAGGCTTGGCCGTACTGAGTATAAAGGGATCGTGATTTATTTTACCAGGTTTAGCAGTTGTAACCCAGAGTCTGGAATCCAAAGGTGGTTCTGGACGCTGTGGCTCGAGCTCAGGTTAAACTGGAATTAAAAAGCTATGGGAAAAAATTCCAGTTCAGACATCCTTTATGTTCAGAGGATGACTGGGGTGCAGCTACAGGGCCCTTCAGAACCCTCACACACACAAGACAGGGCAGAATCAAACTGCTCAACAGGTTGACTCTGTACTGCTTCTCGTGTGAACCCTAAAAGTACTTTGTGATAAATAATAGATAAATAGTGGAGGATAAGGTTGCTCTGCTATGGTGAATTGCACAGAGCTTTTATCATCTCCTAATGCAGACTGTGTCGTGGGGCTGTTGGGTAAAAGCTCTGGGATTTGGCACAACACAAGGAAAGGACAAAAGATGATAGAAAAAGAAAATGAAGGTTACAGTTTTTGTTAATTAGCTTCCTCCTTGGACTTTACTTTCACTCCAGCCAGAAGTCCAAGTCCTGCTTTGTCCGTAAAGCCCCGTAGTCACAGGTGACTGATCCTGGAGGGAGTTTATGTTACATTTAAGATTAACATAATGCCACAGGTAAGTCAGAAGTAATGAGTTTGGAACCACTCCCTCCGCAGCTGGGAAAGGCTGAGGGAACAGGGATTGCTCAACCTGGAGAAGTCTTGGGGTGACCTAATTGTGACCTCTCAGTACCTGAAGGGAGCTACAGGAAAGATGCAGAGGGACTATTTCCAAGGGCATTTAGTGACAGGAAAATGGGAAATGACTTCACACGGAGAGCAGAGACCAGCGCTTGCCCCTCCATGTCCCCTCATGAAGAAGCAAAACGAGGCTTATTGGCCCGGGGAGTGGAGGGCACAGGAGAGCGGGGACAGGTGGACGTGGGGTGGAAACGGGAGGCTGGAATAAAACGGGGAGAGCAGCGAGCGCCGGGCAATGGCGCAGCCGCTCCGCTCCCCTCAGCGCTGAGGGGCCGCTCGCCCCGTCCCTCCCTCCCCTCAGGGCTCCCGCCGTGACGGTCCCGCAGCCTCTGGCGCCCCCTGTCGGCTCGTGCCCCTCACGGATCGATCCCGCTCCATCACCCGGGGCCAAACCTCGGGGTTTCAGGGCAGCTTCGCCAAATTGTCAATTAAGTGCAAATCAATCCCGGGCCATTTATCACTGTGTTAATCCGCCCGCGCTGCTGCGAGGCGAGAAATCGATGTGCGCCGCGGTCACCGGGGAGCAATCGCGGCGCGCTGGCAGCTGCCGGACCGGGGCAACCGTGGAAATTTATAATCCCGGCGAAAAATTGCTGCTCGCCAAAGAGGCACATTAGGAAGTTGGGGAAGTTGAGGGTGTGCAGGGGGAAGGGGCCGTGACAAAGTGGCTGTGGGGAGAGCCGGCTCTGGAGGGGTCCTGCAGGGAGACTCCGGCCTGAATTATCGCAGCGATAAATAAAGATTATTGTTAACTTGGATCAGTGTGTTCATCCGTGACATGAGGGGTTGAGGCTTCGGGGGCATGGTGAGGCTGGGCACAGGTATCCTGCTACTCAGGAGCCCCTTTTTGGCTCCAGCCTGGGGGATGGATCACGAAGGGGGGCAATAAAGTCTCTTATCGCTGGTAACGTGTGACAGAATTAGAGGGAACGGCCTCGAGTTGTGCCGGCGGAGGTTTAGGTTTGATATGAGGAAAAATTTCTTGGTGGAAAGGGTTGTCAAGTGTTGGAACAGGCTGCTGTTCCTCACAGGAGGAATTTTTTCCTAATATCTAATCTAAACCTGTTCTTTTTCAGTTTGAAGACATTCCCCCTTTTCATGCCACCATGTGCTCCTGTGGGTTCCCTGTGCCCTCACGTCAGGGCAACACTGAGAATAAAAGAGCAACTCAACTCATAAAGGGAAATTGAACCAGACAAGAAAAAATGTAGTCAGAGCCCTGGAATTTTTTATTCCTTCAGTCTATTCCTTTTTTTTTTTTTTCTCTAGGGCTGTGTGAAGGTCAAGAAGTTTGATTCAAGACTCTGATAAATAATTAAACCCCAAAATTCTGTTTTAAAATTTTCTATCAGCAATTTTCACAGCCATGTTTCGATATGAACCAAACTGAAAACTGCTCTTGTACGTCTTAGTTTGTTCCTTGCCAGAATTATAAATAGGTAGGCAGTTTTCTTGCAGAAAGGAAATCTATGTCCAGTCAGGATTGGTATTTTTTGGCAATGCCAGCAATCTGGATATAGATAAAAAAAAAATCTGCTGAATATATTATTGAACTGTTTAGAGACCATGTATTTCAACTAAAGAAAAAAGTACTTGCAAGCTTCTCCTGCCACTTGGGTGCTCTTTATCCATAATGCTGAGCAATGATTTAGGTTAATGGGAGGAGAGGAGAGTCATGTGGATCTTCTCAGCTCCAGCAACTTTCCTCAGAACAAAAAAATAATATTTGAAAGGAATCAACCCCTGCTGGTGTGGGTGTAAAATCTGCTAAAATATCACTCAGAATCAGGTTGGTTGGTCCTGGTTCCCAGATTAAGGAATTAAAGATCGACTAAACTCTTCTCAAGTATTTAAGAAACGAACCATCTGTATAAGAATCTAGGACAGATTACACTTAACCTTATTCTGAAGCAAGAGATTAAGATGAGAACAGCTACTGTAATTAAGATGCTGCAGATGCTGTTCACTAAATATTCAGCAAAGGAGATCCTGGATCTTTGTGCTGCAAGACAGGGAAAAATAACACAGGATCTTTACGAAATGAGCCTCAATATTTTGTGAAAACTGTCTCACTCCAGTAATTTTTCCCTGAACTTTACATTTTCTCAGGCAGTGCTGTGCTGGTGACTCAGTGCTGGGTTCATTTCCCATGGGCTGTGGTGGTTCCCCACTGAAGTTTATAAAACCAGGTCAGGTGTCTGTTGGAAGGTTGTTCTCTTGCCCAGCCACTGCAGAAACTTCTGGAAAAAGCTTTATATCCCTTTCGTGGGAGACCAAAAGAAATGGGCAGGCTGTGCCAGCCCAGCTTTAGAGGATATTTGGGGATTCCCGGCCACAACAGATCCTTCTGTCACCATTTTCTGAACAAAATTTACACTTCAAAATTTACATTTCCTAATAGGGACGATGAGTCAGGAGTGAGGAGTCCTTGGAATTAAGACGGGAAAGAGGGTTGGTTTGGGTTTGAGTTTGGTGCTTTTTAGTTTTCGGCTTTTAAAGGTTATGCTGAAACCATTATTGAAAGTAAAGTAAATAATCAAGTGACACTATGAAATACTATGTGTCTATGTGTGTAGAATCTGTTTGTCTTGTATTTTCCTGGACAAAAGGACTCCTTGCTGATGCCTGCAAGAAGTCCAGGCTCCTCCTAACTGCGAGTCCATGGATATTGCCAATTCAGGGATTTTCCAGGGATGCACATGCAAGCCATTTTCTATGTGACCTTTGTTTCCAGCAGCTAAGGAAAGATTTTTGGCTACAGTGACTCATGGCCATAAGGTGAAGTACCAGAGCATCAATCGAACCACCAGCAGCGATCTGGTTCCCACTGGGAAGCCCAGGCCTGGAAGTGAGCAGATCATTTCCAGGCTCTCATCTGTAAATCGTGTGGTAACTCATCAGTCTGGTGCTTAATTAAGTGTTTATTGTACAGGAGGCTTCCAAATGGCACCAGGAAGAGAGAACTAAATCCCTAAGAATCTTCCAGCCACTGGGGCTCCCAAACGAGGCAGGAAGCAGAAATAAAACCACGATGGTTTTATAAACTTATTTACCAGCAGAGATCTCATTATTAGTAGTATTTTCCCTCACTGTCCAACTGGGAGATTTTTATTAAGGAAAAAAGAAAAGACACTGAGGGGTTCCCTGAAGGAACTGAAGTTATTTGGCCATTCTGCCTGTGTTTTGTGGACGTTTGCTCAGCCGGACCTTGGTCTGTGTTGCACCAGACAAACCTCTGCTTGCTCCAAAATCCTCACCTGAAAGGAGGGGGAAATACCTTCAGAATATTATCTGTGCCTAATAGAAAGCAATACATTTCAAAGTGCTCCAGAAAGGAGTTGGGCATTATTTAAAAAGGGAAGAGTCTCTCTGCCTTCCTTGGATCTCCCTCCTCTTGCCTATCACATTATTATTATTTTTTTTTTCCCTGGGATGGGAGGGAGTTGCTTAAAATGAAAAACTGATCCCGGTGAACAGCTGAAAACTGGTTTGCATAAGTCACTGCTATTATTCAGACATTACAATGCAAGGCAGTGAGACTCGTGAATACTCTCATGGAAGCATTTAAATATAAAAGCTTAGTACTTCCAACCCCAAACAATCCCTGCAGCCTGCCAACAAACGAGAATCTTACTGGAATACACATAAATCATCTTGTTTCTGACAAATCCTGAAGAAGCAGGGGGAGGGGGAAACAGAATCCCTTGCTAATTCCCCCAAGCTGCTGTTTATTGAAATTAGGCAGCAAGGATAAACTATAGCTGGATCAATAATTATCTGTCTAATATAATCAAGTGCCTCCTATGAGAGTCTGTCGTTAAGCACAACTTCCTGCCAAGCCCTTGGCCAATGTTTCATGCAGAAAGCCATCAGGCGGTTCAGATGACGGGAATGCCAACGAGGATGTGTCCTGCTGGATCTCCGGGACTCAGGAAAGGGGAGCTCCCTTCAGCCCACTTGCTTTGGGCTGCTTTTGCTCTTTGTCTACACGGGGCAAGTGCAGCACAAACTGGTGGGAAGAGACGGGTAAAGTGATTAATTCACAGGGGGCAAATCACCCTGATCCTGCAGCACACTTGGAGCAAGGCAGGAGTAGACAATCCCTTCAATTAATTAAACTGCCCATTTTTTGTACCTTTTTTGAGTCCATTCCTGCTCAAAGTCTGGATTCTCCTGCCACGTTCTCTGTAGGGTTGAATTGGGAACCTGAACCCACAAATAACTGGGTGCTCTGACAGAGACCGACTTTACCCACAGACCAACAAGTTGCTGAGAATCCTGGCACGCAGCACAGTTCACCAGCATTCCTACAGAAACAAATGAACTGTGACACAGAAATAAGGAGGAAACATTTCCTACAGTGGGAAAATGAAGGGCAGAATCCATTTTGCCATATTGTGTCCACGAAGTCCTGCTGCTTGAAACAACCCTATTTACTCTTTCGATAACAGGCTGCAGGAACTCCTGTGATTAGACACCTGTACAGGCACAGCTAATTGAAACTCTGCGATGAGGAAGAAAGCAGGAAAACATCCTAATCGTTTTCTCCTGCTCTGAACCGCTTTTAACATTCATCAAAGAGGTTCCTTGCATTTTTCTGGTTTTTTAGGCTCCCCACTTGAAGTTTCACATCCGAGCATTATTTTGACAGACAACCCACTTACCCTGTGAATTAGGCAGTTACAGGCGACTTTCTTCTGTTTCCACACTTGAGCTGCAGAATATTAAAGGCTTGTAGGTGTTACTGATAGTCGTATATTGCAGCAATAATGTGTCCTACTGCTATGAACGTCGCTGCAGAATTCATCAGTTCCATGAAAAATAGTTCCACGTGCACGAGTGTGGAAGTTCACTGCAGCGCCTGTGCCTGGACTGAATAGCCATAGATCACTCCCTGACATTGCCGAAAGCTTCCCCACATACATATGAAAATGCCTCTCTGAAATGGAATTCACAATTTTGGGCCATCCCCAACACCCCCACAGGTACATATGTTCTCGGAGCAGCTTAATGTGTGTTCTCCCGACAGGCACAGCCTGTCTTGGTATCTTTGTTTAAGATAACCCTTCCTGCCTGTTCTCAGCTTGGACCTCAGTGTGGTGCAGGGTGGGGAATCTCCAGAAGTTTTGGGTTGTTATAGGGATTCTCCTGAAAATTGGTGTTACTTATAAATGAAAAATAATCATCTCATGAACATGGAGTGAAAATAAATACGCTGGCAATATATACACGCCCTGTTCTCTGGTTGGTGTCCATTCACTAGGTCCAGCCAGAAGTATGTAATTAACAGCTTTTATAACCAATGTTGTAAGATATGAATGTTGGAAAGGCCACTTTTACTGCAGATGCCCTTGCAATAGGCATTCAGACTTTACTAACACACCCTGGCTGGTATTTTTGTTACAGCTGGCAATGCAAATCGGAGCAACCACAGCAACATTCAGACGCAAAGTCATTTCCTAACTGGGTAGCAAAACTCCTAATTAATTCTGTACCAAGTGGTTTATTAGACCTGCTTGCTAATGCTCTCCCTCCCAGCAGAACCACGCTGCCTGCTGGGCAGAGAGGCTCAAGGCTCTCTCCACAGCTGTGGAAATGTCTCCAGGGGAATCCTATTCACCATTTCCCAGCCACCTCCTCATCCTGGAGGCTGGAAAAGCCCTTTGGGACCAGAAGGCGAGGGCAGCTTTTCCTTTCCTCCCTCAGCAGACACTAAACAAACCAAATATTCTGTTTCAGTGGAGCTGCAAGGGCTGGTTCTACTGGGAGGTACAATCTTAGGAGGATTTCAGGAATGGTGTTGATTTTTAAGGAGCACAAATGGTACCCTAGATATTGCAGGTATAAGGTATGTTGGTTTATAGAAATATCCTATAGAAGCTCTGAGCTGTGGCGATCTGAGTACACTGAGCTCAGGTTTGCTCTAAAGGAAGAATTACTACTTAATAAAACCTGGTATTCAGAAAAAGCCTCCTTAAAATCTGTCGAGAATAGGAGACTTTAATACCTGAGCAGATAAAATCAGCTCCCAGCTTGTGAAATCTGGTTCCTGAGAAATTGCCCACCAGGTGAGTGTGAGAAACATTTAATGTTTTGGTGCTACATAGCTTCTTTCTGATCTAATTTTACACTTAAGTGAATAAGTTGAGCTGCTTTGAATTCAGACAGGTGTTATTCAGATCATTGTTTGTGCCCCCTAACAGAAGTTCCAGAAAGAAAGAGCTAATCAGTTTTTGATGGGTATCTATGATTAAAAAGAAATAAAACGCCCTTCATTCCAGAGGGAGAAAAATAGACTGAGATCTCTCCAAGGAAACAGGAGTTTGCCTGTACAGAGACCATGGAAACAATCTCCAAACTGTTTGCAGTACTTAGATGTGGTGATTTGTGGTTCTGATCTTCCGAGAGCTCTTATGCTCCCAGTGCTTCATACAGCCAGAGGTCAATCCTGGCTGACTTCCAGGAATATCAGTCAGCAGCAGGGATGTATAAACTGAGAAAGATTCGACCTCTGGACTGTATTTAGGGACAGACAAAGGGCATCTTCGGCCATGCCTCAAAGTAGGAACGTGCAAATAATAAGATACATTAAATTCAAGCCTGACAGTGTCTCACTCCTGGACCTTTATCCTGGTTTATGCGGGAAAAACATTGGCAAACACAAGTCCTGTTAGCAGTGAAGGAGCTCAGTAGGAATATGTGTGAAGTCAAACCTACACATGTATATTTAGGAGGTTGAAGCCCTACCCAAACATCCTGCTCGGTGAATAGTTGAAGCCATGAATAAAAGATCTCCATTTGGCTCAGTGGTCTCTCCAGGCTGGGTTCATTTCCACTTACAGATTATTACTCACCAAATGTATAGTCTATGGAAATGTAACTAATTTGTTGTTGTTTTCTGGTCGCTGCATCCTGCTGAGGTATTGATTGTCTGGACTCAAGGTATGCGTGTTATTGTAATAGGCTCCTGAGCTGTTAGCACACCATTGATTCGATATTTCTCTGGAGCAAAAGGAGACTGCCAAGGAATTTCCAGGCACTGAGAGGCTGTAACTATTGCTATAAATTTTAGTCTTAGCACTTTGGACCCGGAGAAAACTCTTCTAAGTTGTTGCCAAAGCATTTCTCGTTATTAGCAGTAGAAGCGGGAAGCTGAATAAAAAATAGGAACAAGAGAAATTCCTTTTCTGAAGGGAAACTCTAAATGTGTTTTACTGACCAACTCCATGTTCTCCCTCCTACCAGTCCCTAAACTAGGGCGGCAGGACACCCTGATGAGGGGCAGAAGCACTAAATAAACTGAGTTTTGTCCTCAGCTCTGATTTCCACCAGCTTAGTGACCCCAGAGCCAGCCCTACTCAAGCTCTTGAGGTCTGAGCTTCCTCATTATTTTTCCAAGCCTCATTTTCCTGACCAGAATCCTGCTTCTGTGATTCCCTGTCCACAAAGAGGGATGGTGCTGGAGCTGCTCAGGAGCAATGCACCAGGATGGTGGAAGTCACTAAGTGGGTTGAGTTGGAGGGTTAGAAAAAGCCAGTTTGCTCCTTGTTTGCCCTGCACTGCTGGGAAGGGGCTGGAGCTCTGCAGTGGAACTGCTCATGGGGTGAAGCACAGACACATTATATTGTGCATTATATTCCTAATTGTTAGTGAGGGACACAGACAGTCCAGAAAAACTTCAAAAAGCACCACATGTGTCACATTTCCATCAGCTGGTTGCAAGGCTCTGCAGGATCATGGATAGAGATTCTCCAACTTCTCTCATGCTCAACTCTGTGCTTGGCTTTGCTTTTTTTTTTTTGGTAGGCAGAGTATTTCTTGCAGAGGATGTCACATTTCCCCGTGAAATAAGTGACACTGGGTGTGGTGAGGGCTTTATAACCATAAGGAAGGATCAGCTCGTGTTTGTTGGCGTGGCTGATCCCTCACCTGTTTCATCACAGACTCTCCCAGCTGAGCAACAAAGCCTGCAAGGAACCAACTTAAAAAAAAAAAAAAAAGCTGCATGAAACTAAAGGAAATCAAAAGCAAATTATTTTCCAGATTATAGCCCTCCAGAGCTGCTGAGATATTGCCCATTTTTCACAGCAGACAAAAACATTTTCCTGGGGATCAATTTAGCTTCCAGAAGTCGGCTCCTTTCAACCCATAATCCATCATATTTCCCCATTTGCAATCTCTCTGTGTCTGAGTGTTTTAAGTTTCCTATGAATTATTTTATAAAGAGTATAAAGAGGCCTTTTTTCCTGCTGAAATGAGGGAGTTGCCTTTCTGCCCTATCAGGTCAGATACCATTAGACTGTTGTACAAGGGGGCCCTGCCATCCATACCTCCATATTGGCAACTACCTTAGTAGGCTCATCTGTCAAAGAGATCCAGTAATCAATCACTGCAGTGATCAATATGCAGCTTATGCATTCATCATTCCTTTGAGGAGACTATTAGGATGAAGTTGTCAGTGAAACAGGAACAAAGGGAGAAATGCACTGAGAAGGCTGAGGGGTGTGAATGTGTGTGTTGGGACAAGAAAGAGGAGCTTAAAAAGAGGAAATACGGCTCTACTGAAAAAGGGAGAGAATTCTGCACCTCGAGGGAAGGAGAAGTTTGTGACAGATTTATCTGGATGCCCGGGAACGTGGTGCAGAAGGGGGCTCATCTTTCAAGAGGCAGAGTGGTGTAAAAATTTCCAGATCTCTTGATTGGTGTGTCACTATGATTTGTGGGCTGCTCTGCCAAGGTAAAACAGGTACCACGAGGAGCTGGGCACAGGCAAGGCAGGGAGGGAGATGCAGGAAAGCTTGGGAATGAATCCATGAGAATCACGTTGAGGCAGGGAGAGGACTATTTATTTATTGCTCTGAGCTCGTGCCTTTATTCCGTTTAATCTGAGCCCAGGAATTACTGCAAACATTGATGATCACTTCTGCCTTGAAAAACACACCAGAGTCCCTCCAGGTCTCAGCAGCACAGACACTTGGAGGCATTGCTGATGAGCAGAAGCTCCCTGCCTAGGGCACTGTGAGCACGGGCCCCCAGGAGCACACCTTAAATTTGCTGCTGAGACAGGACTGTGATCCCACGTTTGCCTTTGCCAGGTGATGCTCTGTGTCCACCCCAAGCTCAGTGTCCACGGGGACAGGGCATGTTTTGCACTCTGAAGGGAGACAGATTCCCTGAGGAAAGGTGGGCAGCTTGGACTGGCTCTGTGCCTTGGAGAGTGTGAAATGCACGGCCCTCCTCAGGGCAGGTACTCAAAACACAGTGTCCATATTTCCACCCAAACCCTTACCTGGTGTAACAAATACCTGGTCACTCTTCAGATCTTGCTGTTGAGTTAAACTGTAGCAGTTGGGAATCTTCTGGTGTTGCCCAAGACCTTCATGGATGGTGAGAAGAGCACTGGATCAGGCACACACAGCTCCTGCAGCCAAAGGGGCCGGATTGGTACCCAGCTCTCACACCAGGTCCAGTGGAGTCCAGGGAAAGGGTTAATTCAGTTGGACTTTGGGACATTTCAGTCCCACTTATGATTATTCCCTTATCTGATGGCAGAGCCGTTATTTAGTCACAGTAATAATTTACATTAATTGGATGTAATGCATAACAAATTTATGAGACTGGGGCTGGGCTCAGCTTTTGCATGAAACTCATCTTTGTGATGTGCTGACCAAGCACAATGGGCTCAGACCTGCCAGACAGAGAAGTGGAGCTGGGCCACAATGCCTGGGGACAGGAGGGACATGTGCTCAGCCCTGGGCTGGTGTGCAAACAACAAGGCTACAGGCCCTGCAGGGCCACCCCAAGGAAAACACAGGCAAAGAATCCAGCTTTTCCATTCAGTTGGAAGATGTTAAAACCCCCTCAGATGTGGTTATGGAGCTCTTACAACCATTACTAGTCACGAGTATGCCTCCCTAACAAAGAGCTTACTCCATTTGGAGAGAGGGATACAGTTGTATCTGCTGTGGATTGTCTCCTGTCTGGTTCCAAATTGAAGTGGAAGAGGAAGAAACCTGGAGGTTCCTCAGCTGAGTGTCTGAGCCACACCAAGGGTCTGTCAGTCAGACAACTGGAGGCAAGTGGTGACTGGGAGGCTCTGACCAGAGGTCAGACAGGACTTAGAAACAAAGAGGAAAGGGAAAAGCCTGCCATGGAATTCCTGGTGCTAATTAGCTTGACCCCAGTGATTGTGTCTTAAAGTAACACAGATGACCCCTGACCACGAGGTTCTTCAATGGGATCCAATAAAACTTGCAGGAATGAATTTTGCTTTATATGTGGCCCCAGGGTATTTGTCTCTTAACTGATTTGTAAGAAACCTGGGAAAACACCAAACCCTTCCATTAACCTTCATATCCCAACTTTACAAGACACAGTTTCCTTCTGAGACCTCATGACGATTCCTTAAAACGTCTTTCACCTCCGACCTCACAGCTCAGCAGTGGGACACGTGCAGGGGCTGGGTGAGCCCACGTGGACAGGACAGATGCTCCAATATGCCCAAGTTGAGGAAATTTTTGAGGACACTTGTGTGCTGAGATAAAGAATTTTCATCCTGGCTTTTCTCTAGGCAGGATCCTTAGAAA
The DNA here is from genome assembly GCA_013390025.1 of Pitta sordida. NCBI lineage: Eukaryota > Metazoa > Chordata > Aves > Passeriformes > Pittidae > Pitta > Pitta sordida. Next base: position 1,120,717 of record WEKX01025945.1, read on the forward strand.
GCAATGGAGAATGAGTTTGGCTTTCTCTGAAGCCCGGAGCAGAATTGCCATGTACAAACACTCCAGTGACCCCAGCAGGGACAGACACTGTCCCAGCTGCAGAGCACCACAGAAAACAGGGAGATCTGGCATCTCTTCTGCTCCATGATGGTGCAACCAGTGGCCAGGAGTCCAGAGTCCTTCTCTGTTGACAGTCTCTTCCAGGAGCAATGTATCTTAGTCATTTCTGCTAATAATTTATTACAGAATTAAGTGTATTGCCTAGGAAGCATGCCAGTAATGCTCTGCCAGTATATGTACAACACTTTGTTAATTAAAAGTATTAGGCAATATAGACTCCATTGTTGTGAATTAATCAGTTTAATTACGAGGAGGATCGAGTATCGTAGTTAAAATATTGGCTTTTGTCATACACCAGGGTGAATACCTTGCATGTGGCAAATATTTTTTTCCCTTTAAATAGTAAATCATTGCCCATGTTCATTTCCCTTCCCCACTACAATGTGTGGTCACCAAAGGGAATAGGATCCACTTTCCCCCTGTCTTTGTCCCACCCCGTTGGGATTCTCCTAGAGCTGGGAAGGGGAAGTGCCACAGGCACTCCCTTCTCCTGCACCCTCTTCTGACCTGCTGGCATTCAGGGGGAGGGCTGGGAGCCCGTGTGACAATCTCAGGGGGCTGCTGGTGGAACAGAAATCTATTTCCTTTATTTATCGGGGGGATTACTCCTTTCTCTCGGGTAGGAGTGGAAAGCAGGAGGGTTGAAGGAGGTTTAATCCCCGGGACAAGAGGAAACCTTCGAAAAGGTTAATTGCTGGGCTTTGTGTTTTGTGTAGTGTGGCTGCTCAGGTTACAGCAGCGCTGCCATCTGCTCAGCGCCCTGCATAATTCACCAGCTTCGCACGGCCCTGTTCCATGGGCACTTGTGGGCTATTCATGAGGAAGTTACCTTCAGGCAGAGCTCAGGTAACCGGTTACCCGACACCCCAGGCTGACTTCTGCTCTCTTGTCCTTTTGCCCTTATTGTTCCTGTCCCCAAGTTGCTGCAGTGAATGGCTGGAGGAGAGGAACTGACTGGGTGGTCTCTCCCCAGCCTCCTCCTCCAAAGGCAGAGGCCACTGTCCTGTCCCCAGCCGGTGCTGCTCCCCACCCTGCCCTGCTCAAGCATCCCCTCTGTGCTGCAGCAGCACTTGAGTTGCTCCTTTGGACTGGAAGAGGTTTGATGCTATTCCCCATGCAACCCATCTCCTTGTCCCGTGCGTATGGGCATGGCCACATGCCACACAAGGACATTTCATTTTTCTTCCCTCATTACAATCTCAACTTGTTTGGAAGTTCCCTCTTGCTGCTTTAAAGGCCACAAGCTCATGCAGGGCTTCTCCTGCTTCCAGGGCTGTGCTTTAGGGCCCCAGTTTGCCCAATATGCCACTTCACAGGTGACACTGAGGTACTTAACTCATTCCAACAGCACAGTGTGATCGGGATTTCTTCCTACCTCCCCATGCCTAGGCCTTATGTGGGGTAAGTCACTTCCACAAGGGTTTTTAACTTGATATGGAGTTGTCTTCTGTGCCAGCACACGCTTCTCATCTCCACTGTGTAACCCGAGTTCTCGCCCCTCGTTTAATAGCTACCTCCCCATGAATATTTAACTGAGGATCTTAGCAGATGAGCTCCTGCTAACATGTGGCAAACAGATTTCCAGTACAATAGGGCCTACTGAAATGATGATGCATAAAAGAAACCTTGGAAGGAAAGGGAAGGTTCACCTTCTGGGAAGGGAAGTGCAGTCGTACACAGTGAACTCCAAACAGCGGCTCCAGTTGGCTGAGGAAGAAGAGGAGCACAAAGGGCTCTGGCAGAGCATGCAGGGAGGGCATTGGTGAGAGATGGACACAGAAATATCTCAGGCAAATAAACTGGAGCTCTTCAGGTTGGTCTAAACCCTTATCCCCATGAGCTTGGAGTGGTTTAATTGATATTGCAGCCTTTAGCGACCCACTGACTGGAGCCCTCCTGGGTCAACAGGAGTACATGGGCAGAAAATGCATAAATTTGCATAGTCTGCATTTAGTTCCTTCCCAGGGATAACCTACACAGATCCCCCTGCAGTGAGTCCCGTGGTTCGTTAATGCTCTGGGGGAAAAAATAATCAGCCCACTACTTGATGATTTTACTGTGTGCCACTTCATTCTTTCACAGAGGAACTGAGCAGGACAGTGTTTTACTCCTTTTTTTGGAAACTGCCTTGATTATTTACAGACACAACTCTGTACAATGTCTCAATATATTCCACCCAGGTAAATCTGTGGTTCTGAGGTTCATTAATCACCAAACTGAGGATTAATTTCAGATCTAATGAGAGATTAATTTGGCAATTTCCATTCACCAGTGAGGTGAAAACCAGCAGTGCCATCAATAGCAAAAGGGCTTTCTGCTCTATTGAACAGCCTGAATATTAACAGTAATCTCTGCTGCTCTCTTCAGCCAAAAGGGGATGGTCTGACCCCCACCCCCCAAGGACTCATTAATGATAAAGGGCCCAGATTACCAAATTAAACTGAATTACTTTGACCCAAGTAAGGGCAACAGGTTAATTTTTGCATAAACCATGGCGGTGTTGGAGCCTGAATTGCTCTCCAGTCCCCTGCCTGGGTGCAGGGCTCAGAGGACACCGAGAGGTGAAGGTCTCCAGGAGTCTGTGCTGCTGAAATATTGGCTGTTTCACTGGGCTTCCCTCATGAGAGGGATGAGCAGGATTTACAAGGCAGGGCTGATTTGAACTGAAGCAGCCATTTGCACAGAATAATTTCCTTTTCAAGCCCTAAATTCAGATTTTATGGCTTCCCCTGCTCCTTTCGGTCTCCTGTGTGTCCTCCCTCTGTTCACACAGCTCAAAGCTGGAGGCTGCCCTGCCAAGGCCAAGGAGAGGTGACAGCAACCTGCACTCACAGCCTGGCAAATGACCATCTGGACACTTCGTTCCAGCTTGTGATCTCCGCATGTGCTTCTATTCCAAGAGGAAATACAGCAGGAAAGGCAGTCAGGGAGAGCAGGGCTGTGCTGGACCCAGCTGGGGGCTTAACAGAGCTGGATTTTAGGGCTGGGAATAGAACCCAGGAGAAAGTCCCAATCACTGAGGAGATGGAGCTTTGGCCACCTCTTACCAATTCTAGTCAGGATTTTTGGCACCAACCCATATTTATGGGACCAATAAAACTCTTCTCGCTATTACACACTTTGGATTCAAAACAAACCTGCTATGAAAAGGGGTCAAGAAATCCTTTGGGAAAACATGTGAGGGTTTGGAAGAAGACCCTGAGCAGTTCAAGCTCTAACCAGGAGCAGGCACTGCCCAGCCCAGTTTGTTCCTACCCACCTCTCCCTGAGCCTCTCTGCTCCTTCCCAGTTGCTTCCTCCAAGAAAAACCAGGATTCTTCTGCAGTGCAGAACCCAGGGAGCTGCTGGAGGTGGCCCAAGGCAAGCAGGGCTCAGGCTGCTCCCTGAACAGCCTCTCACTTTGTGCTAAGCTCTGCAATTTATTGGTGTTAGTCGGGTTAATGTACTATCACTTTGCATATTAATAATATCTTATTACATTTGTTCTTAAGAGTGGTATCATGTTGAGGCAATGAGGATTAATGGCACCTCGGTAATATTTACATATTTACATTATTAAAAAGCAATACATCTTTTAGACAGCCCCGTGTGTGGTGTAGAATTGCAGATGCTGCTCCTGAGCCCACTGCAGATTCACCCTGTGATACCTGTCCTGCTCACAGCCTCCCATCCCAGGTGCTCAGTGAGTTCAGCCACACTGAGGAGACATTGGCACCCTCTTGGCAGAGCCTGTGGCTCCCAACATCCCCCTCCTGCTAAGCCCACCCATCCTCTGGCCATACCCATCACCCTCCTGCTCCATGGTCCCAGAGAGTCCCATAAATGTCTGAGCAAAGGGTGCCCAAACCACCCAGCCCCTCACAGGCAGAGAGATGGGTGAGGGATGCAGTGGGATGGTGGTTCTCTCCCTGGCATGTCTATGGAGAAGGGAGCAAAGGTTTCTCCCTCCCACGTTTTCCCCCCAGGGAAAGGCTCTGCGACTCGGCTGGAGGCTCCCAATCACCTCTCCAGTCCTAAACTTAATTAAAGCTGCCAGCTTCTAATTAAACCACTTAATTAAGTGCCACATTGTCAGTAGGTAAAGATGGAGCAGACTTAATTATTTAACACAATGACATAGAAGAAAAAAATCACTTTAAAAGCGTGACACCTCCTAGGTGGGCAGGAGCCCACCCAGCCCTACCACGTGCCACCCCACGGTGCCACCAGCCCAGCCAGTGCTCCCAGCAGCAGCCTGATGTGAGCAAGGCCTTTGGGAGCCGTTTAGAGTTTCTCCAGAAAGGAAACATCTAAAATTTGCAATAACCTCACCCAGTCACTCCAAGTGGGGTCAACGCCCATCCTTGCCACTCTCCATCCCCCTGAATTGCCCCTAGATGTGGATCATTAACCCCAGAGCACAGGGAGGGTCATCCTGACCCTGCTGAATCAATGAGCAGAGCCCAGCTGCCTCCCCAGGCTCAGCTCTTTGGTGTCACACGTTGGCAGAGGCTGTTGGTGGGTGCTGTCCCTGCCCCAGGGCCCTGTGGAGCAGCACTTGGCTTCGCCTGCCATCTGCTTTGTTTCGTTTCAAGCTTCCTTTTAAAACTTCTCTGGCCAAAAGCTCTTGACTGCAGGGGTGACATAACCTGAGTGACTTTCAGGCTGGCATTCCACAGGCAAGATTAATGACAATGTCTTGTCAATAAATCCATAAAGACCCCAAACCTGGTGATGAACGTGCAGAAGGTAAAGGCAATGGTTAATATCTTCCAAATAGGCCCCAGAGCCTTTGAGTGCAGGGAAAGAGGAAAGCACTGGTGACCCTTGTTAATCTTTTTATTGGCTCCAGCAGCTATTGGCACCTTTCTGTGGCCAGAAATTTGCAAGTCTTTGGGGAGCAATGATTTCACAGTCGGGGTCTCTTGGAGAGAGAGAAAAAAAAATCCCTTTGCTCCTAAAATGGGACCATTCTTCCAAATGAAAATTGACATTTTGGGTTGAACTTCATGACCTCCAGTAATCACACTAATGGCCTGAGCTGGCTGGCTGGGAGGGAGCTGGCTGTGGCCACGACTGATGGGACCTGTATGGATCGCTGGAAATGGGCCTGGAGAGGCTGCTAACCCTGGGCTCTAACTGGCCAAGGCACTGCAGGTGATTTCTGACCTGCTCCAGAGACTCTTAACTGCATCAGGTTTGATCAAAGGTATTGGCAGGCGGTCACTGAGTGCTCTGAGCCATCCATCCACACCCCCTGCATCCATTCATCCATGGAGAGCTCTTAAAGCCAAGGAGCACCCACGGAGCTGTCAGATTAGCAGGAGCAGGGCTGGCTGGGGGCAGTTCCTGTGTTGTCCACAGCTCCCAGCCTTTCTTGGAACCGCTGATGAGCTTCAGGGAGCAGCAGCACTGGAGAGGGGCTCAGGGAACAGCACAAGGATAATGGTCCCCAGCACCCCAGCATTGCAGGGTGAAGCTGGAGGCAGGGTTCCCTTTGCCCCCTCAGCGGAAACACACCAAGCAAAGGTTCCCTCTCTCCCCTCTCTTCCTTGCTAACCTCTTCAAGCAAATGCACTTGTCGTGAACTTTTAATGGAAGGGCAATTTTTTTAGACAAAAGAGCTGCTCCCTGCAGTGCTCTGTAAAAGCGAACAATACACCAGAGTCGAGGTATAAACCTGACAGACCAAGTCCTGAACAGCCCCAGCCAGGTCACAGTAACTGCCAGGCTGGAAGCTGAATTAATATTTCTCAGCAGTCACAATTCCCTCCCTGCCAAGTGTCACAGACATTTTTACTAAGTTATTTTCAGTGTGTTTTCTCTATGAACATGGGAGGCTCTTGTCTTCTCACTGCTGTGCTTGTTCTCCATTGCTGTTCTTAGCACACTCACATAAACATCTCTCACACACTCGATGTTTAGGGAGTGTTGAGTAAATTTGGAAGCAGTTGCTGCTGCCCAGAGGTGTTACACAGCATGCCTTGGGCTGGCTGCTCCGACTTTCCTGAGGGATGGATCAATCCTGGGGCAGTTTAGGTGGACTCCAAGCACCTCTGCTCCTCCAGCGTGGCTGAGACTCTGGAAAAGTTGACTTCTGGCACCAGATAAAAATTCTTGGACCATGGAGATGTAAATCCCCAGGGATGACATGCTGTTATCCACCTGCACTGTGCTAGCAGGGCTCAGGAATTGACTGCAACTAAGAATGCAAGAGGGTCCTTTTATTTTTTTTTTTTTACCTCATTTAGTAGGTTAATATTCCATGTTATTTTAGGCTGCTTGCTCTACACATCTGCCACTCAAGCCCATACAGATGTTTTGGGATTCTTTAATCCTGACAAAGGACTTAGCGTTAAGGAAAAATGGGTTACATAAAGATCCTTATCTCCTTAAGAAATAAAGCATGTTTTGGGCATATTGTGTGCAAAACAAGACTAAAATAGAGACAGAACATTCTGGGGCCACTTACCAGATGTCCAGGCTGGAAGATGTGGGGCTGCTTTGCCCGCAGTTTTCCTGCCTGGCTCCTGGGTCGGTGCTGCTGTGGGAAGAGAGGAGGATGTTTCTGTAGGAAGCAAAAGCACCAGGGAATCACGGAGCTCACGGAACTTCCACTAACAACAGCCTCCTGGATGAGATAGCAGGAGTTTTGCTTGGGAGAGGATTTTTCCCAGGACACTGAGGGCAGGAACGGTGAGCCCAAGTTAGACCCCTCTCCCAGCCTGGAGCTCTCTGAGTTTCCAGGCTGAGACACAGTATTTCACTCCATAAAATTGACACAGTTCTCACATTTTTGTGACTCTGGTGATTGATCCAGCCCGTGTAAATTACAAAAAGGAGTCACAATCCTCTGGGGTCTGAGGCAGAATATCAAAAGAGCACAGGCTCCTGCTGCCTTAATTAAAACTTAGTTTAATTAAAAACCTTGAGAGCTTTATTAGACTCGGTAATTGATTTAATTTTCTTGTGGAATTCTATTACAAAACACTTCCAGCATGTTGGCTTTGGGACCCTGGCTCCAGCACCATCCTCCTCTCTGGATGTCACTTTTGCCCTCTCCAAGGGGCAAACACAAACCCCTGGAACCCCATAGGATGTTCCTGCTCAATGCCAGGCCTTCCCGAATTCCCTGTTTTCTCCCTCCTGCTCTTCACTTACTGCCTCCAGGTCTAGGTAGGAATCAGCTGCCACACTTCCCCCAGCCCTGGCTGCATCTCTGTGCCAGAAAGGACTGGCAGGGGGAAGAGTTCTGGGAATTGCCCCAACACCACCTCCTCAGCCAGCTGGCAGTGGATACTCCGGAGAGATGGTGGATGTTAAAGCCTTTCTGGCCAGGACACAGGGAATCAAAGTGTAAAATAAGAATAATAAAAAAAACCCCAAAACCCAACCCTGCCACCACACAGTGATTGTCTGATCTATATTTATTTCATAACATCCGGAATTAATAAGATACAGGAGTTAAAGCAACCATGGCAACTGAATGCAGAAAGGGCTGTCCTTGTAAATAAATGAATTCATAAATAACTCACAAGTGCTGATATAAAAAGTCATGGGAATCTAATGCAATGCTAATGCAATTCAAGCCTTCCCTTTTTTTCCAGGCAGAATTAGAATATTGGGTGAGCCTGGCTCTGCTCCGTGCTACAAGTGTCATTCTTAAGATAATAGAACTTGCTAATTGTACCGGGAGCCAGGCTGTGATTGATGAGGGCTTTGGCTTTTTGTCTCCTTCATGTTCTTCCTTGCAAAACGTTGCACAATTAAGTTAGAGGCTGGAAGTGAATTTTGGAAAGTTAAGGAGCAAGGAGCAGGATTCATCCTGCTGTGCCCCAGGGCTGTGCAGGGACACTCCAGTGACTTGTTCATTTGGTGACCTCAGGTGCGGCATTTTTGGCAGGAATATTCCCAGCTCTTATTCCTGTGCTTGCTGCAGTGATAAGATGATATTCCTCATTGATGGAGGTGTGATTTTGCCAAGGAGATCCACATTTCTCCAGAGCAAATTATAAGGAGAGGGGCAGTGCTGTGATCTACAGCAAAATCAGCTTTATATCCTTCTCATGCTTTCCCTCAGTTTGAAAAGACACTGCCAGTAAAAGTAGAAATATTTGAAGATAGTTTTGTCTTAAAAATCTTTTGTTCCTTTTTCTTTTGTTCCTTTTTTCCTTGATCAGTTTTATGGACACAGATGTTGCTGCTGTTGCTGGAAAGTAATTTTCACCTTTGCACTACCTGGTCTAAGCACAATCAGTGCCAAAGAGATTCCAGAGAGGTTTTGAGCCCTGGAAGTTTCTCTCAAACTGTCAGCAAAGCATTTTTCTATATTGAAGCCAAACTATTGTCAGAGCCCTTGGGCTCCAAGTGCCGATTCCCCTGGGAACAGAGGGACAAAATTCGGCTTAAAAAAGGGGGGGGGGAAAGGTTGCGATTTGCCCCGCAGAAATGAGAAGGTTTGTTTAGCCCCCAAAAACCAGAGGTGGGGATGGCTCAGGGTCCCAGACAACGCCGGGGTTTCCCCCCGAGGGTCCTTCCTTCCCTCCGGCTCTGCGCTCCCATCCCGCACCTTTGATACCTCAGGAGGGACAGGACAGGGCACCCACCACCCTGGCACCGAGCCGAGGGGAACGTGCCTGCCTCACAGCCAGAGGTTTCGCCCTGAATTCAAAGCTCCCGGGGCTCTGGAGCGACTTTTCCCGCTCCGGTTTCTCCCTCCCGGCTGCGGCTCAGCATCAGCAGCATCAGCAGCATCAGCAGCATCAGCAGCATCAGCAGCATCAGCAGCATCCCTGGGGCAGGAGCACCGCCACGTGGGATGTGCGGGCACAGCCCCGCACAGGGACCCTCGGGGGCTGCCCAGGGGACCCTCGGGGGCTGCGGGGGGTCGGGGGTGCCCCTCGCAATGTGCTGCCCCAGATCGGAAGGGCGGCCCGGGGGGGGTTGGGGTGTGGCGTGTCCACCTGCTCCTCACGGCTGGTTTCAAAAAACAATAGGAATAATAAGAAAAGAACTCGACAATAATTCGCCTTCAAAATCCTATAGGTGTATATACCATTTATTTGCCGTGCAAAGATCCATGCTGCTGCCGTGATAAAACTTGAACTACAGTAATAATGAAATAGAGAACTGACTTTTCCAAAGGAAAGGTGTTACTTTGTCCTGAAATGTCACCCTTTGGGAAGCACTTGGCAGAGCCAGAGGAGCTGGGAGGCTTCATGATCCTGCCCACCGAGGCAGGGATGGATCGGATCTGTTTTATTCCCTCGTGCTTACATTAGACCCAGCCTACAAAGGAACAGAAGGCAATAATGACACTTCTCCTCGAGAGTTTTCTGCATAATAGGCAGTTTCTGACATCAGCCAGATCGGGACTTGCCAACATGATGCAGCAACAAGCTTTGGCAGCAGTTCTGTCCCTGGCAAAGCATCTGATTCTATTTTCATTTGTTTTAGAGACAGTTACTCACTCACCATATGTGTGCAGCTGGCTCCTGCTCCAGCCCCCACAGGTTCAGCAGGAATCTTTCCATGACTCCAGCACCTTTAAAATAACTACCTTCCCATTCTCCAGAGGTGAGGGAATGGTTGGGCAGTGAGGCTGTGTCTTTTGGGGTAATTAAGTGTCCCCGCTATAGGATGTCACATATTTTTAATGTACATCAACATTTTATGGGTTCACTGGGATCCCACCCCACTGGCACTGGACTTTCTGTCCTGATTCCTGCAGGTTTTGGGGCAGAGGGGAGGTAGCCCCCTGAGCATCCCCCAGCCTTGCCTGGTTTTTAGTGCAGCAAAGGCTGGCAGCAGATTATTATGCTCCAAAGCATGTCGATGTGCCACATAGCTGGAATACATCAAACACTGCTGTCTCACCGAGCCTCACACCAATCATTTACTCCTTTAGAAACTGCAGACTGTTCTACTTTTATATTTCACAAGTCACCTGTAAAATATATATCCATAAAAATATTACAGGAGGGAGGATTCCTGCAGGGACACGGAAACAACTCCGAGCTCTGCAGCCCGACCATCTGTGCTGGCACCTCGCGTGTGCCTGGCACTGCTGCCCCTCAGCTTGGCAGGGGTTGGTGGTCTGTCCATCCCTCCCTCTGTCTGTGCCCAGTGCTGCCAAAGCCCCAAATGACACTCCAGACCAAGGCTCTTGCTCTGCAGCCCCGGGGAGGTGGCAGAGCCAGAGATCTGGGGGTTCCATGTGGGTGTCGCAGCGCTGCAGAAATGGGGATTAGTTCCACTTTCTGCTACATATATTTTTATTTGATTAGTCTAATAAGCTGCGTTATTATTTGCCACATGCAAATCTCAGGCTGATTAGAGCTGACATTTCAGCTACGAGATGAGATCAGGAAATAGGTAATAAGGAGAAATTATTTCACAAGATTTTGCACTCGAGATTTTCAGAAAGGATCGATTACATTTGAAATTTAAGGGACTCGATCCTACATCTCCTTCAAGGAAAAAGAAAGAACTAATTCCTTAATTTTTTTCTATTTCCAGCTCAGCAAAGCCCAAGGGAGTTTGCATGAGATGCTGGTGGGTTTGATTGGTGCTTTTGGATATGACTGGAAGGCAGCAGTGAAGGCTTGAAAAATACCGTATTAACACATTTATTACCTTTAAACCCCAAAGAATTAAATCTGTCTTATGGCTATAGAATTGCTGTGGAAAAAAGTTTCTTCTGGGTCACCCCAGGAAACTTGCTGCCTGTTTTTCTGGATGCACTTTTTCAGCACATTGATTTTTATTTACTGATTTTTACTGGGGACCAAACTGTGCTCGGTGCCAGACATTCACGGAGCACAAACCCCATTTCAAATAAAAAATGACCAAAATGGCCAGTTAACCTGCGGAAAGTATGTTTTGCAGAGACAGAGAGGGGGGGAGAGCATTGCAATGAGTTCATTCCCGCAGCAGCTCCATGGACACGGTTGTTCTTTGTAAAACAGGTGGAGAAAGGTTAAGGACCAAATGAGGGTGTGATTTTTCCAAGGCGCAGGTATTTTATAGTGTTGGATATACCTTCCAGCCTCCTTCCCATGAACCTGGAAATGAGAACCTCTCCATAAAACCTTGCTTACGCTTGCAGAAATAAGTAATAGTACTGAAAGCTTTTCTAGGCAGGGGTCAGGCCCGGTTTATTGGAAGTGCAGAGCCATTCAAAGTGCAAAAGGACTGAGCTAAAGGACATTTCGACATTACGGGGTTGTTACTCCAGCTCCAGCCTAAATGACTTGACTGAGGCTAAAGGCAGGAAGCCGGAGGTGGCATTTCCCAGGGAAAGATCAAATTCACAAAATGAGTCAAGAATTCTCACCCTGAAATGAGATTGGCTCCGTGGGTTAACACTGAACTCGTCCATCCAGACACGCTCTACCCATGACAGGGAAAAATTCCCCTCCAGATGGGGATAAAAAGATGTTTCCACACTAAACTGGCTGTGACGACTCAGCTGTTGCTTTTTTGCCCTCAGCCTCGCAGGCATTTCTTGCATTCCTATCTCACCACAACACCTCAGCAGCCCCTTCACGTGCAGCACCACAGTAATTCATCATTACCCAGCCTCCAAATTATTCTAGTGTTGATTAAATTAGTAAATGCAATCACAATCTGAAGCAAGTTAATTGAGAGAATTTATTTGGCCCTGACAGTTTTATGCATGTTTGATTAAGTATTATAAGGTTTGTTTTTGATTTTGCATAATTTAACTTTAAACCCTGCGTGGGAGGAGGGGGGGCATCAACTATTAATGACCAAAATAAACTCTTTTAAGAGGCACATATTTATGATTTATCCCTAAACACAGTATCTCCCAGATTTTTTTTTTTTTTGCTGTTGTTCTGTTGCCAAAGTGACAAATACGTTTCAAGCAATATTTTGAGCCGCTTGCTTCTCGGCATAAATCTCGTGAAATGTGCGCAATTCATTAAAAGTTTTGAAAGAAGTACAAGTTAGCATTTATATTGCAACAAGTGACATATAAATGTGTGTGTTTGTCTTCAGAGGGTGCCATAAAACACCTCAGGCCCCGCCGGCCGCTCTGACGGGGACTAATGGCCCCGCTCTCGGGGCTGCTGATAAGTTCCCTCACAAATCTTCGGTGCTGTCAACACGAAACTGTTCAATCAACAGGAATATGAGTTGTGTCTTTAGTAAAATTAGCAGAGGGAAGAAATACAGCCCTCAGGGCTGTGGGCGGGTTCCCTCCTTCAGGCTCTGATCTCTCTGAATGTCAAAGATTCAATTGGCGCCCGACCCCGAGCACAGTTTGTTGTTTGTGGAGCCCCTCCTGAGTGTTTCGGCAGCACAGGGGGCAAAATATGCCAGGCACAAGATGGAACAGGGCAGCCCTGCTTTGTTCTGTCACAGAATTATGGAATGGTTTGGATTGGAAGGGATAAAAGGCCATCTTGTTCCACCCCCTGCCATGGGCAGGGACACCTTCCACTCTCCCAGGCTGCTCCAAGCCCCATCCAACCTGGCCTTGAGCTCGAGTCGTCGTGGAGTTGGTCTCAGCGCTGGTGCACACAGTTTGGGTTGTGGGGTCACTCAGGGGGGTTCCCTGGGTGTTTTCCAGAGGGCAGGAAAGCCCTTTCCCAGCCAAAGGGCTCCTGTGGGATGGCAGGAGCTCCCCTTTCCAAACCTGCAACCAGCAGCATCCTCTGATTCTCCAAGGCAAAGCTGGAAGGCCAAAGTACCTTCGGAATTGTGTTGCTTAGGATGAAATTCCCATCTCTGGGCTGTCCCAGGGAATGGGAGAGGGAAATAAAGGGAATGTGGCTCTCCTGCTTATCTCAGTTACCGAACAGATGCTCCCAGTGCCATTTTGCTGGGAAAACACATCAGCTCCCTGCCCTTCTCCCAGAAGGTGCAGGGGGGACACGGAGGTGGCAGCTCCCCAGGAGAACACCCCAATTACTGCCTTGCCCAGAACTGCCCCTGGATTTACCTCCTGCACCTCAGGCTGTTCATTGTGTTCCAGGTTCCAACTGCTCTGCAGGGCAGGGCGATGGGAGGAACTGGATCCAGCGGGAGCACTGGGGAGGCGTCAGGACACCGGGAGGTGTTTGGCCCCGTGCCCTGATGCTTGTGCAGTGCAGCAGCTCTGAGTGGTGGCAGATGGCTCAAGTTATTATTATTTAATGTTTTTCCACCCTGGTACTGCCCAGACAGCAAGAGGGGCAGGGAGCCAACAACAAAGTTGTGTTCTTTCCATTATGGAAAGTAATTCCTAATTAAATCTAAGGGAATACAGCAGAGAGGATGTGGTTTGGTGTTGGGGTTTTTGTTTCCTTCTCTTTATATTGTTTTGGATTTTTCTCCACCTGTTTGTTTTGAGGAACTTCGGGGAATCTCTGTGACTTCCCCACCTCTCTGTGTCTCCTGCATTTGGGATTTTGCCGCCTTGTTTGAGATTCTCCAGCGGGGTGAAGCCTTGGGAAAGAGCTTTTCCTGCTCGTGTCCAACCTGCACAGAGGAGCTGCTCCCTCTCGTCCTGTCCCTTGTTCCCNTCCTGTGGGCGCTGCCGCGGCTCCTTCCCGAGCGGCTCGGGCGGGATGGAGGAAGAGGAGGAGTTGGCGGATCCGCTCGTCCCTCGGCTCTAACCTTTGTCTGTCGTTGTCCCTCAGCCCCGGGGGGTTCTGGTGTCCCTCCCCGCCNCCTCCTTTTCTCCGGGATGATCCCCCCCTCAGCTGCTCCTGGTGCTCCTGGACATGGGAAGGCCATGGAGCTCTTGGGGAGTCCAGCAGAGAACAGGAGGTGCTCAGAGGGATGGAGCAGCTCTGCCATGAGGAAAGGCTGGGAAAACCAGGATTGTTCAGTCTGGAGAGGAGAAGCTTCAGGGTGACCCAAATGTGACCTTCCAGGACTTGATGGGAGGCACAGGAAGGATGGGATGAGACGATTTCCAAGGGCCTGGAGTGACAGGACAAGGGGGAAATGGGTTCAAATTGAAAGGGGACGCATTTAGGTGGAATATCGGGAAAAAGTTCTTCCCTGGGAGGGTGATGAGGCCCGGGCACCGAGAAGCTGTGGCTGCCCCTGGATCCCTGGAAGTGTCCAAGGCCAGGCTGGAGCAGCCTGGGACAGTGGAAGGTGTCCCTGGCCATGGCAGGGGGAGGAACTGTCTGATCTTTAAGGTCCCTTCCAACCCACACCAGCCGGGGATTCTGTGGCCCGCGCAGGACCCGCTCCCCGCCGTGTCCCTCGTCCCGGGGTGTTTGTGTGTGCGGCCCTCACTGTGACCAGGCCCGGTCGCCTCTCCCCGTTACCGGGGCAACGCGTCCCCGCCGCTTCCGGCCGGGGCGGGGCGGGCGAGGGCGCAGCGTGATGACGCCATCANGAGCGGCTCGGGCGGGATGGAGGAAGAGGAGGAGTTGGCGGATCCGCTCGTCCCTCGGCTCTAACCTTTGTCTGTCGTTGTCCCTCAGCCCCGGGGGGTTCTGGTGTCCCTCCGCCCCGGGGATGAGGCGGGTCCCGAGCCCCGGCACCGGGAATGGCCCGTTCCTGTAGCTGTGCAAACACCCCCCGCCGGTGGTTATCGCTCAGGGTTTGGTGACCCGGAGGAGCCTGGAGCCCTTGGAGCTCCCAGGAGAGACCGAGTTTGCGTTTCCAGTCCCGCTGTGCTGTGATACAGAAACACCCCCAAAATCACGGGATGGGTGTCCGGGTGTGTCTGCAGGGACCGTGTGTCCCCAGGCCGGGGGAACACCCGATCATGGGATGGGATGGGTTGGGAGGGACCTCAAAGACCCCCCAGTGCCACCCCCTGCCCTGGGCAGGGACACCTCCCACTGTCCCAGGCTGCTCCAACCCGGCCTGGGACACTCCCAGGGATCCAGGGGCAGCCACAGCTCCTCTGGGCACCCTGTGCCAGGGCCTCAAGGATCAGCAATTCCATGGTCAGTTTGGCTGGGAATGTTCTCTGGGTCACATTCCACGAGCTCTGGATGAACAGCCTGGGACAGGGGCAGGTGGATCAGTCAGCTGGAATCCTTCTGTTCCCGAGTGGGGGATTCTTTCTAGAGCCTTCATGGGATTAAAAATTCCTGCCTTGTAATTCTGAGCATTTGAACACCCCAATTGAGCCATCAGAAACTTAACTCTGTCCTTTTTTTTTCCTTTCAGATCAGCTCCTGCGTGGAATGCCGTGAGTGTGGGAAGCGCCTCTGCAGTGTCTGTCCCTCTTTCTAGAAGGTGCCACAGGAAAACCTCAGTTTTGTTGGAAGAATTCAGTGGTGTCCAGGAGCAGCAGCGACCTGCTGAGTGGATGGCAGCACCTTTAAAATGTAATAACCCACCGAATCCCCTTTATTTTCACCACCTCCTCCTGTTTGTGGCTGTCCCAGTGTTGATGTTTATCTCATGAGCCTTTTGTTTGTTTCTGGGGTGGGAAATGGGAACAAGGTGCTGTGTTTGCTGGAAAAACTTGGGTGTCCTGGTCAGAGAAGCTGCAAGGAGAGGCTGCCTTGTTAAAAACTGAATGCTGCATTCCCAGAGCATGTGATTTTTGACCTGTCTGGCTAATTTAGTCCTCCAAAAATATCCCTGAAAGCCAACACTGAGCAGCATCATGTGGGATGTGTGTTCAGCCACGTGCCCTGGGAGCAAAACTGTTGTGGTTTGAGTGTCTGAGCCACTTCTGTGTCTTGCAAAATCCACATTTCTGAGCTGCTTTGGGCATTTCCTTTCTCCAGGCAGGAAATGTGGCAGGAGGCACCTAAAATGCTGAGGGTGTCCTTGGTCGTGGAGGAGAGCCCTGGGTTTCCTAAACTCCTTAAATCCCGAATTAACCCCTGTTCCTGTTCATTAATCCCTGGTCCATGCAGAGCCAACAGATGCCTCAAATTTCTGTCACAGCGAAGAGGAATTAGAAGCTGAGGTTGGGCAGGAGAGCTCAGGACTGCAATTTCCATTTTCCTTGGAATTTGAGGCAGGAAGCAGCGCAGGGACTTCCCCTGTGCCGCACGTTGTATCAGAAAAGATTTTTGATATCAAAATACAGTTTCCTGCAGCCTCGTAATTTACTCTGTGGTTCGTTCTGGTACTAATGAAACTAAAGGCAATTCTCCAAGTGACTTTTAAATTAACTTTAATTTTAAAAGTAATCATGTTTTTGTTTCAACAGAGGAAAGATCTGCCTGGGTGTGAATGACTTGGGGTGTAGGGGGGGGGCCGGGGAAGTCCCTGTTGTTTTCCAGCATTATCTGAGGAGTGCATTGTCATTTCATAATTCCCGGAATTTGGCACCTCAGGAGCCTGGGGTGAGGCAGAGAGCAGCTGAGAGGCTCCTGCTCATCACTCACACCACAACAATGGGGGTGTGGAAGGATGTTAAGATTATAAATCCTAAACACTCCACAAGCTCGAGATGTTTCACTTATCTCTGCAGGTCCCAAGGGGAGGAATAAGCTGCCTGGCCCTGCAGTGACAGTGAGAGCACAGGGCTGGCCTGAGCCAGGGAAGGGACATCCTGTGGGGTGTGAAAAACAATGATTGTCCCATTGTTCTTCCCAGACCATCCATTCTTTTCAGTTTGTTTATCTGGTGAGGCTTTGCCAAGTTTGGAAATGAGCAGAAATCTAAAATTCCCTTGCAAAAATACTTGGGGAACTTTTTTTTTGCTTTCAAAGGAAATCTGATCCAATGCAAATGCAAACTTTAGTGTTGCTGCTCTCACGTTCCTGTCCCTGCTCACAGGGCTGGGCTGGGGCAGGATGATTGTTTGATTCAGAAGGAGCTGGGAATCAGGCAGGATAATTTCAGACCAAAGCTCTTTGCCGTGTAAACACTGTAAAGTTTCTAATGGGCTGGTTAGTCTTGTGTGCTGCAGGGGAGCTGTTTGGGGTCTGCCTGGGAAACAGGACCATGGAGTGTGCTGAGGTGGGAAGGGCCATGGAGCTCAACCCTTAGCCCTGCACAGCACCATCCCCAGGGGTCACATGCATTCCCCATGAGTCACACACACATGACAGTCCCCAAGAGTCACACACATGACAGTCCTCAGGAGTCACACACATGACACTCCCCATGAGTCACACGTAGGACAGTCTTCAGGAATCACACATGACAATCCCCATGAGTCACACTCATGACAGTCCCCAGGAGTCCCACCATGTGCCAGGGAGCCCTGCCCAGTGTTTTTCTGTATATCCCTGTGTGACTGCCTGGGAAGCACCAAGCAGCGAAACCCACCGAAGCTGCTCTGAGGCAGAAGTTTGAGGCGACCCCGAAGCCACAGTCTCTCTCCCTCCGTGTCCATTAACTGTGCTCTCCTGCTCTGCCTTCCTGCAGGTCTGTTCCTTCCCGGCACTCCCGCCAAGACTGAGCATTCCCGGGCTGCTGGCTGATCCCCGTCTGATATGTGCTGGGCCCTGCTGCCGGGGGGGTGCCCGATGCCTGTGATCCCCATCCCCCGGCGTGTGCGCTCCTTCCACGGCCCCCACACCACCTGCCTGCACTCGGCCTGTGGCCCCGTCAGAACCACCCACCTGGTGCGCACCAAGTACAACAACTTCGACATCTATCTCAAGTCCCGATGGATGTACGGCTTCATCCGCTTCCTGCTCTACTTCAGCTGCAGCCTCTTCACCTCCATCCTCTGGGTGGCACTCTCCATCTTGTTTTGCCTCCAGTACCTCGGCATCCGCATCTTCCTGCGCTTCCAGTACAAACTCTCCATCATCCTCCTGCTGCTGGGGCGGAGGCGGGTGGACTTCAGCCTCATGAATGAACTGCTCATCTACGGGATCCATGTGACCATGCTGCTCGTGGGGGGGCTGGGATGGTGTTTCATGGTGTTTGTGGATATGTAAATAAAACCAAGCGCATGTGGGCTCAGCGGGTGACTTTTCTTCTACCCCCGGGATGTGTCGATATCACCTTTTTAATTTTTTTTTTTTTAATATATAAATCGATTTATTTATCAGCGCTCATTTGGATTGATAAATTGATGTGCTCACCTCTAGAATTTGTACCTTTGTGAGGGACAAGGTGATGTTTTCATTACAAAGTGCAGCACTTGACTGGGTGTTTTATTCTTTGCACAGTGCAGGTTAATATAAGTTTCTTTTGGTCCAGAGGAGCCTGTTTTGCTTCCTGTATCTCCATGGACATGAAAAAAAAGGCAGTGATTTACCTGGAGCACAGAAGCCAATTAAATTTACACTCCCCACTCTCAATCCACCCCTTTCCTAAAGATGTTCTTCAATGTCTCAGGCACTTTTATGTATCTTGTACATGATGAAGTATGAAGTCCACATATTCCCTACTAATTTATGGGGCCAAATTCCACATATTTATATATTCCTGAAGAGTTTTTTGTCCTGTTTTATACTGTTCTCATTTTGCAGTGATTAAGGGGAACCCATTGCACTGATCCTCAGTGTTTAGATCTGGGCATTTGGTTCTACTTTTCCCTTCAATGGGTTTGGGGGGGACAGAGGGGTGGTTTGAGGGGTTTTGGAGGGGGTTGTGAGAGTCTGGGGGGGGACACACAGGTTGGTTTGGGGGCTCTGAGGGTCTTAGGGGGAACACAAATGGGGTTTGGGGGGACACAGGTGGGTTTGGAGGGAGGGCTGCAGTTGGGTTTGGGGCACTGTGGGGGTGTTTGGGGGGGACATGGGTGTGGATTGGGGGCATTGGGAGGATACAGGTGAGGTTTAGGGGGATTGGGAGGAGTTGGGTGGGCACAGGTGGGTTTGGGGGGTTCTGGAGGGGTTGTGGGGCTAGAGGGGACACAGGTGGATTTTGTGGACAGTTGGGGGATGTTTGGATGATGGAGAGATTCCCACTCAGGCCCGGGACTGACTCGTGCGGTGGCGGAGCCGCCGTGGCCGTGGCTGAGCCTGTGAATGTAGGAACGAGACTGAAGTGTTGGAGTCTCACCTCGATAACTCCTCACAACATGGACCAGCTGGTGTTTTGGGTGCCTGGGAAACTCTGTATGAAACATGCCACCTACAGCCAACTTTGCTTTAACATGTTGATGGATGGATTAGGGGAGGGAAAGGAAGAATTCCATCTTGTGGTGGTGCTGCTCTGATGTGGGGATGTCCTGGATCCTCTTTCCTGGGGAGCAAACTGGGGTAGAAACCAGCCCCTTGCCAGCCTGAAAACTCACTTTAATTCTTCCCAGGCTTCTCCTGAGTCCCTGATTTTATTTCTCTCCCTCCTGGGGAGTTGGGAGAGAGCATTTGTGGAAAATAGCAGGAGATGTTTTCTTTCAGGAACAGCTTGGGCTATTCCAGAGCCTCCAGCACACACGGATAACGCTCTGTTCCAGTGAACACATTGCTGGAAAATATGAAGCCTTGTTATCTCTCTGCGTTTTTATTTAGCCAAACAAGGTTTCCATAGCTCCTGGACAGCTCTGCTGCTGGGGGAAAGGAAAAAAAAAAAAAAGAAAAAGAAGAAAAGCCTTGTCATTTCTTCACCTGCCAACTCTCTGCACTAATTTTGTCTTCCTGCTTCAAAGCACTCGTCGTGCCCAGAAAACGTCAGTTCAAAGCAGGGTTTTGTCCAGTAATGAGCCAATGAAAATTGTTGGGTGTGAGATGTGCTGGTGCAGCTCTCAGGACTGTGCTGAGGGGAGAGCAGAGCCTGGAAATGCAGCTCTGGGGGTGCTGTGCCTCGATCTCCCAGAGCTGGAAGGTAACACGGGTAACAGGAGCACCCCTGCATCTCCTGCATCTTCCCAAGCGAGAAATTCATTTACTGGAGGGGCAGAAACCCGCGTGTGGCCTGCCCGAGGGCTGTGTAAAGAGGATATTTCTCTGTGCTGGTCCCTGTTGGGCTCCGGGGAGTCTCTTCCCCCACTGACCTTCCCCCCACCCTGCCCTGGCCGTGCAGAGCCGCTCCACAAACGTGGGATGTTCCCGGCTCTGGGTGAGTGTGTGAAAGGCAGCGGGTCCCGCTCCTGCCAGCGCTCAGCCTTGGGAGGAGCCTGCGAGGGCCACATCCCGACCTTGGATGCGCAGCGCTGCAGTAAATCAGAGCCTCCAACACATCCCAAAGCCAACTTGTCCCTGCAAGGAAAACACTGTATGTAACACCAAGAGGCAAATACCAAAGTCCTTAGCTGGTTCTTGAGGAAGAAAAAAAAAAAAAAGACTCCCTCTCCCATTGGCCCTGGTGAGAGCTTTGCCTGAGTAAGGACATCCAGATTATTGGTGCTCATTAAACAGCGACCCATCCCTTCAGAGGCCGCTCTCTGCTGGGAATTCCCCTCGGAGTAACTCGCTCCCAGTGAGGAAAGGAGTTGCATGAAAAATTTCCCAGATGGTGAATCTGTCGGAGAAAATCACAATCTGTTTGTGGCTTTTTCCAACAAAAAAGAGCACGGGAGACGCTGCGGAATAAATTTGTTGTTGCAAACCATTTGCTCAGTAATGGGGAGAATTTAGACGGGCAAAGAGCTGAATTTTTTTTTTCCGGAAGAGTCTTATCTCCCTGCCTCTAAAAATGAGCAACGGTTTAAAAAATAAATCCCAGCGATGTACATTTTAAGAGCCTAATGCTGCTCCTTTAATGCTGCCTGTTCATTTATTCTGACATCAAGGGTGTCTGAAGCCGTCGGGGGACAGTGGCCTCGTCCATGCGAAGCTCCCAAGGGACAATTGCTGCTGTGTGCTGCACAAAGGGGCCGTTTCACACGTCCTGCTGGTCCCCTGCCAGCATCCCTGGGCACAGGGACACACACAGCCCCAGGATCCTGCTCCCTGCTGGCTGACCCTCACCCTGGAACTGGGGGCCAAAACCAACCCCGGGCAGTGGAATGGAGCTGGGGGGAGATGGAGGGGTGGAGCAGGGAGGCACTCGGGCTGGGCAGGCTCAGGAGAAGGGAATTTGTGCCCACCCTCCTGCCAGTCCCTTCCCATCGGGCCCAGGGATGCCAGGCTGTGCTCTGGGGACACTGCTCCTCCCTGCTGGGAAGGGGACGATGACCAAGGGGAGGTCACCACTCCTTCACACAGCCCCTCTGGAGAGGGACAACCCCCAGGGGAGGGTGGCTGGCACTGGGGAGGGCGGCTGGCACTGGGGAGGGTGGCTGGCACTGGGGAGGGCGGCTGGCACTGGGGAGGGCTGGGATCCCCGGGATCTGTCCGAGCCCCAGACAGCCCAGCGCTTCCTTCATCCTCCTGCGCTGCACCGCTGGAGCCTCGTTTCCCTTAAAATCTGAATTTCATAAAAACCTCTGAGCCAAGAAAAAACCACCCAAATCCTTCCAAGTTTTTTCCTTTTTTTTTTCCCCCCCTTTAAACTTCAAATGAGCGCTAAGGAATAGTTTCTTGGAAAGGCGTTCGCTCGCAGCTCTGTGCAATGTAGGCACTGCGACTTCCTCCTTCTCCATGTGAGGCTGACTGCGAACTGTCTGGTGGCAAACATGAAACCAGCGTTGTGCAACACGGGGCCGGGATGAGGAGGGAGGGGGAGGCAGCAGCCGCGGCTCAAAGGGCCGGGATTTTCAGCGCGGAGCTTTTCCCAGCGAAACCGACGGGGAGTCCTCGCGCATCCATTGATTTAATCGGCCTCTTTAATAACCTGAGAAGCGCCGAGAATTGCATAACCACGGGCTGGCTCGGGGTTTGCCAGGTTATTTAGGGGAGATTTATGCGCCTTCAGGATTTGTACAACTCGCGGAGCCTCGAGGGCTGCGGCGCGCCGGGGACTTGCCCACGGTTCTCCTGCACTGCAGCCTTCCCCGACAAACTGAGTCGGGAGGGCTGATTTGCCAACAAATTTCCTATTTACTGCTCAGCAGAGCATCAGTTGTGACAAATAAACAGAAGAAGGCAGCATTTCACTGGCAGCATTTTATGGACTGATTAAGACACCGTACGAAGAGCTCCTCTGGGTCTGGGCTGCAGAGGAGCTAGTGCAGAGCTCAGGGGGCTGCTGTCAGGGCAGAAATCACCCCAACAAGATGAATTTCTGCCCTCTGGCTGCCCAAAGCCAGGGGAGCGCGTTCACTGCTCTTTGCCAGAGCAGGGGGTGGTTTCCACAGAGACTGTTTGAATCGTGCCCGTGTTCACACGTCGGGAACGTGGAGAAAACACAGGATCGTTTTTGCGATCAGTAACCACACGATAGCAAAGTGCTACAATAAAGACAAGCAAATGTCCATGTTTCGAGGGCTGGGGCTGCCTCCAGAGAGGGCAGGAGGGGACTGGTGCTGCTGGGAATGATGGGCAGGCACAGAGGGGCTGTAGGAAATCGGGGCTTTTCCTTTAAAGCACCAAGCTCCACAAGGAAGAGCCAAGACCTGAAAATCTGTTTACAACTGTGGGTAAATGTCTGATTCTGCTGGAGTCAATGGCAAACTCTCGGTGCTTTCAGCAAGGTCAGGGTTTCACCGTGTTTCTTCCCAAACAAACCTGCCTTTTCCCGAGGAAATAAATGAACCAGCTGAAAGCAAAGCCTGTAAGGTCAAGCTGCAATGTGCCCATGCACAGAAGATGTGCATTGCTCGTGTCTCTGTGCCACACAAGAAATATGAGGCCAAACCCTGAATTCCCTCATTTCAGGACACGACTGTGGCATTTTTCCCAGGCTGACGCTGCCGCAGCTCCCAGATTGCTGCTCTCCCTTCTGGCTGGCACAAGGAACAGCACATGGACGGGACCTTCAGGAGGAAGAGGAGTTTGCTTTTTCGATGCCAAGGGCAAGCACAAGGGGCTGGATCCAGCCCAGGTGTGCAAACTGCACCTGCCAGCGTGATAAGGACTGGTTTGGAGAGCCCACCCCACTCCTCTGGGTCCTGCTGTGCCAAGGCACGGCTCGAGCTCCAGGGTGGTGGCACAGAGCAGTGGGACCATCAAGGGCAGGGGTGGGCAGTGACCAGGGTTGTTCAGGAGGAATTTCTTCACAAAAGAGGTGGTTAATCATTAGGACAGGCTGCCCAAGAAGGTGGTGGAATCACCATTCCTGGAGGTGTCCAAGGGAGAATTGGATGTGGCACTCAGTGCTCTGGGCTGGCTCACAAGGTGGGGATTTGACACAGAGGTCTTTTCCAGCCTAAATGGTTCTGTGATTCTGTGGTTCAGTGATTCCGTGGTTCAGTGGTTCTGTGACTCTGTTCCCAGCCTGCCCATGACCCTGAACATCTTTTACATCTTTTACATCCCAGCACGTGATTCGGGGGAGAAAGCAGGGACGGGGGCGGCGGCACAAGGATGGAAACGTTTGTTCAGCAATTGCTGCAAAAAAGAAAACTTGCTTCAATCCGCAGAGATGCCAACTGAATTTTGTTTTGTTTTGGTATTTTGGAGGCGAGCCAAAAGCAGGATGTTGTGAAGTCTTCAGCAGCTACTGCCTGCTTGTTCCATACCAAGCATAACTCTGGATGTATTTTTATCAGCAAACTCGGTCCCACGCATCAGGATGTGCAAACCCCAGCCCTGGCTGCTCTCTGAAGGCAGAGTTTCAGGAGCTGCCCTCCAAAGGTTATCCCCCTTTTCCCTGCCAGAGGAATAACAAGCGGCTGGTTTGACTGGGGAGGGGGACAACACCCACCTCTCTTCCCGCCGGGGTCCCCACTCCTCGCCCTCCACGCGAGGGAGGTTCCAGTGTGGCCCCGGCTGCGGCTCCACGAGGCTGCAGAGGATTTCAGGGATTGCTTTTTGCATTCCACGTGGGGCTGAGGCGGTTTCTGCTTCGTCAGCAGAAGGGCCTGTTCTCTCCCTTGCACAATAGAACACTGCTGGGTATAAATAGCCTTTCATGCCTGTCACCCCGGTGACTTAATGGCGATGCCCTGATTTATCCCCGCTTCCAGGGGATGCTTCAGGTGTGTGCTCTCCCCCTGATTTATCCCTGGCTCCAGGGTGTGTGCTCTCCCCGCGGGACCCAACCGGCATTTCAATTAAACGCCTGTTTAAGGGGCTCTAAGCAGCAGCACACTAAGCCCAGGTTTTAGCAGTTTCCAGAGCTGGGACTGGCACGAGGGGGGAGAACTGAGCCTGTTGTGGCTGTTTAAGCCCCACAAGTGTTGCCTTCACAAAGGAGCAGTGCCTGGAGCAGGGAGACATCTTAAGAATGTCCCACAAATACAGTTTGTGTACATTCAGGGACCTCGAGCCTCACATCCCTAATGTGATGAAGGGAATTGAACATGTCAGAGCTGCACAGGGGACAGAGCCAATTCTCCACCTGCCTGCCCTGAACCAGCCCCCAGCACCTCCAGGGTGGGTGGCAGGGGGCAGGAGGGGTGCCCAGCAGGCACACAGGGGGTGGGTGCTCTCTCCTGTCTCTTTGTCCGGCTTCACATCTTGCTGTCATCAGTGTTTCCCTGTGCTCAGCACCTCCCTGCTCCAGCATCACCTGGGGTCAGTAAGTGTTTTCAATTTAATAGTAATGATTAAATGATTTATCTCAGGGCATTTAAGGGCTGGCTGCAGAATCCCAACACAAGCGACAGGAGACCTGTGTTGTCACCAACTTGGCAGAGACACCCTGATGGGGTGGCCCGGTCCATCCCCCACCCCATTTGCCCAGCCCACATCCTGGTTGCCCCTTTGTCCCCAGGAAAAGCCCCCGAGGTGACTATGGATGCCTTTCTAAATGTTCATCGTCACATTATCCATCAGATACATATTTACAATCATTCATTAAATTAGGCTGTGCCTTTCATTCTCCTTTCTTAGAATATTAATGCCTACTCCTGGCTGAAATGCCATATGAATATTCATTAAAAAATCAATCAATTCCTGTGCCAGGAATGATGTCATTTGAGCAATAACTGAAGCAGTAATCGAGCACGCTATGAGAAAACGATGAATGCCATCAGATCTAATGTTTATTGAACTCCGTGGGGGTAAATCACAGCAGGTTTTTTTCCCATGCTTTTGTGTGCAGGTGCTCCAGTTCCTCCTCCTGCCTGGCACTGGGAGCCGAGTCCAGCCCGTGGAGGAGCAGCAGCACCTTGGGCCAGGTGGGAGACATTCCAGAGCCGTGGATGGGGCTGGGGACTGGCTGGGATGTCATGTCACTGCTGAGCTCCAAATGAAGAGTGGATTAGAAATTTGTCTTGTAACAAAGGGAAACAAAAGCTCAGGAAACCGTTGTGGGAAACCTGGAACATGAATTGCCTGAAGTCTTGTTTCCGATAGATCTTTGTCTGGTGAGGCTCTTCCCGCTCCCTTGGAGTGGTGGCTTTTCTTGGGTTGGCCTCTGGTTTCACGGTGCAGCTACCAGGGCAAATTCAGCATAAAGAGTAACAATTTGCTTTGGGAGGGATCATTAATACTCTAAATTTCCACAAATCAAGGCTTTCTCAACAATAGCAAAGGAGCCGTGCCAATGCCTGGGCTCTGCTGAGGCTCCTGTGATAACGCTCCTATTGTGTGGGAAATATTAAGAGTTTTGGCTCGGCTTCAGCAACAAGAGTCGCTTCATTCCTTACAATAAAAATCCAGATTGTCTCATGTCCAGCAGCAATATTTCAGGAGCCATCTGGGCCAAGCCCAGAGCTGTGGGAAGACACCATCCCCTGCCTGGTCCCTCATCTCTGACCAAGACCAGAGCCCGGGTTTAGCTGGTTCAGCTGCCCAGGTGCCACCACGAGCAGGGAAAACCCTGGGTGTCACCACGAGCCCATTTCCAATGGCAAGAAGAGCCATTTCCCAGCAGCACCTGCTGGTGACAGTGGATCCCGTGCTCCTGGTGGATGGATGGATGGAGGAGGAGGAGCAGGGAGCCAAGGTTACCCGCTCCCACCTCCGGCACTGCAGCACCGACGGGTGAATCACGGCTCTGACAGCAGCAATCGCTGCATCAGTCACATCACAGACACTTCAACCCAAAATATTCCTCTCGAGAAAGGAAGGGGAAACACAGACCGATTATGCCAGTCTCATTTACATGCTTAGCTTGGAGAAATTCAATGCCTGACTCCGTGTCTCTGGCACCTTCACACTCCCATTGAGGATGTCACCGAGCAGACACGGGGCCACCTCGTCCCCTCTCCACCTGGCCACAGTTATTTACCCTCCAAAGGTGACCTGAGCAGCTTCACTGAGGGCATCTTGGTTGTGTTTCTGTGCACCGAATAGGGAGGGATGTAAGAGAATCTGTAGGGAGAGGCTGAGCATCATTTATTTGCTCAGTGGTCAACTGAATGGGCAAGTCTAAATTAATTAAAATGATTAGCCAAGAGAGACTTTGAAAAAGGGATGCTTGTATCAAAGGAATGAGTCACGCTGCGTGAGAGGCCTGAGGGAGTCTGCAGGGAGTTTGGGGTTGAGATACATCACAGGGAGGTGTCTGGTGTCCCCAAATCCCCCAGGCTGGCTGCAGACACCTCTCCACGTCACAGGGGTGCACAGGGTGCAAATTACCTGCTCTGCCAAACCCAAAAGGGACTTTTCAAAAACTCCTTAAAGCAAACATTGCCTCCAATGCAACGTGATGCAGCAGGAATGAGTCCTTTGGAGAGTTGCCCCAGTTACCCAGGTGGCCTGGCACAGGAGATCCTGCACTAACAGGATGTCTGTTCCCACAGCCAAGTGTCAGATGGTGCATCTGGGGAGCAGAAATCATGGTCAGAGCTCAGAGAGAGAGCGAGAGAGAGCAGGCAGACAGAAAAAGGCTTGTGATGTCCTGTGGATTGTGCCAGCTCCAGTTAAACACCCTTTCGGACCATCAGAGGCAATTAAATATCAAGATCATTTACAAGACGAGGTTCTACCCACCAACACATTGAGTCTTTGAGATGAAAGCAGATATTTTTATGGAAATTTATTTTAATGCTGCTCCTGGGAATACAATCTGCAGGCTGTGTCCAGGGAGGTCAGGAGCCTCCCAGCATCCAAGCCTGGCAGGCTGAGCCGAGTGCCAGGGCTGGGAGTACCTGCCAGGAATTATCCCAGCCAGAAAACACCTCCCGGGGCTGGGGTTTCTCTTCTCTTCTCCTCTTGCACAGTCACCACACCACTACATAATAAATAATTACTAAACCAGGCCAACGATCCATGATTTTGGTTCTTGTTCTTCCCCCATCTCATGGGACTTGGCTGGAAACAAGTGGCGCCTTGAGCTTCTGGAGCAGCTCTCCCAGCAGGACCTGAAGGATTTCTCTCTTTCCTAACAAGTGAAGCCTCTTTACACACAGCCTTGTGCCAGTTCAGTCAGGACAATGTGGCTGCCTCGGAGACATTCTCATTTCTGTTTAACGTATTCCTAATCATTTTAATGTAAATCTAATAAGCCTGGCTGGAGTTAAAATAACCAACGTCTGCACCGTGTCAACTGCGTGGCTCGGGGCGGTGCTCGAGCCTTGTGTAGATGCTTCATGTAAAGAACTCAGAACTTTATTGACCTTATATGTATTTAAAAAAATAACAATTCTAACTCCTCCCTGTTCCTGGAGTGTTCAAGGCCAGTTTGGATGTGGGATGGTGGAAGATGTCCCTGTCCATGACAGGGGGTGGATCAAGGTGGGCTTTAAGGTCCCTTCCAACCCAGATCATGCTGTGATTCCATGAACATCCAGATCCATCCCAAGGGCTCCCCCCGAGCAGTGTCTTATCCCATGGATGACTTTATCGTGTTCCTAGAGATGCTGATGTGGGAAAGCCCTGCCCAGAGCAGTGAGGTGGCAGAGCCTCCCAGCTGTGCTTCCCTTTTCCTGGGTAACATCACAGGAGCTGGAATGGACGGAGGGTTGGGACAACTAGAGCCATCCCACCCCGTTCAGAGCTGGAGAATGCCCCACGGGGAAACAATGACGGAGCTGAACAAACACCAAAGACAACAAACAAAAGGCTTTCTCGGGTAAGAAATCATCTCCCTTGGCTTTGGCTGAGCCAAGATTTCAGGGGCTTGTCCCAAACTGCGGTGTTGGCACCCCATCCCTCCTCCCTGTGGTGGGTACAGGAGGCTCCAGTGGGTACTCTGTGCATCATCCCTGATGTTCCAGGAGGGCTGGACGGCAGGGAGCTCTCAGGGCCACGGGTGGCTTTAGGGAGCTCCAGCTCCATACAAATGCCAATGCTGAGCCCTGGGCCTCCCGGAGGAGCTCTGGGGGCTGACCTGAAAACATTGCTGGGCTGGAACGAGCCCCCCTGTGACCCAGGAGAGATTTACTGCAGCAGGGTTAAGGCTTTCCCAGTGAAGCCCAGCCCAGCAGGGCTCCCTGGGGGGAGCAGGGTGTAACCCTGGGGTGGGAAGTGAAAGGAAGACACCAAAACTTGGCCAAGGAGCCGAGGGAGAGCCAGCAGATAAAGCTCAAGTGGTGCCTAAATGGGCCATCCCAGGGCAGGATTTTCTCTGCCCACCAGAGGCCTGGTAGTTCCCAGCACAACCCAAATATTGGCCATATCTGTTGGACCGGGGAGATAAAACTGTTTCTACCCACAAAGAAAACTAAAAAAGACTTCCTCCTAATGTAATGATTGATCTGATTTGCAAAGTCTGCCGAAGGTTTCCTTTGGGAAATGAGTCTCTCACAGACTCCTGAGTTTTTGCCTGTGTTCCAGCACTCTCCTCCCCCTCTGGATGGGTGTTGAGGGTGATTCCCACCCATCCATGGCACACTCAGCCAGGTTAGAGAGGTCTTGAAGGTCTTTGTCATTACCAAGTTTGCTGGAAAGTCACATTTCTGCATGAAATAAATCAAAGATTGGTGGAGCAATGCCTTGCCACGGGCTGGTCCCCAGCCAGCCCAGCCCCCTCGCTCAGGCATCCAGAAATACACCTGGAAAGCAGGATGAAAAGTGTATTTTAACCACCCTCAGCATCCTTGGAGCCCAGAATTTGGAGAAGGAACAAGATCTTTAAAGCTCTGCAGTGAAGAGCTGAAGTTTAGCTGAAGAGCTGCAGCCAGAAAGGGTTAAAGGGACGTGGGATGCTGCAGGATTGTTTCTTCTGCTTCACTAAACCACTGTTCAGATGGAAAAAAGAAATAAAATAAAAAAAGTTAGCTTTCCTCCTGCAAGAATGTAAATGCTGGGTATTTTATCAAGCGATTTCTTCAGCCCTCAAGCCATTCTTCAATTTGAAATGCTAGATTGAAAAAAAAAAAAATGCAGGGAACAGAGAGAGAGAGAAAAAGAAAGAAAATATTTCCGCAGCCCAAGAACACTTTGCAGACATTATGGAAAATGTTGCCTGTTTTGTTTCCTCCAGTCACTGAACCAATCCCTCGCATTAAAATCAGCATAGTAGTAAATAAACATGTTTTCTCTCGCCCCGGAGCCATTCCCAGACATCAAATGGTACTTAAGAAATGTTTCTTTCCCCATCACAAGAACATTTTTAAGATGTCCGTGGCTGAAGGGCGAGAAGATGCTCCCTGGGCTGGGGAGGCCCTGGGCGAGTCGCAGAGCTCGGATTTTCCCTCATATTTGAGCACTGGAGGGAGAACAGGAGTTTTCCAGCTCTGCAGCATCTTGCAGCATCCCCATGGATGTGGCTGGGGGTTTTGTGACCCTTGGGGAGGTGCTGGGGGCTTCCAAAACCCACATCCCTTTTCCAAATTGGAGAACGGGGCTGGTCAGTGCAGCGTCTCGGGGCAACACAAATGTCCTGAGCCGTGTCTCCCTGCATTCCCTGGGACACAGGGATGCCCTGGAGTGGGCTGTGGTCCTCAAGGAGAGACAGGGGGATGGGGCTGGTCATCCCCCAGGGATGTTTGTCTCCAGGGAGTGTTGCAGCAGGTGGTTTGGGAAGACTCAGAATGTCTGCCATGCCAGGGGAGCCCTTGCAGGATTATTTGGCAGGTTTGTGGGGGGTGAAGCTCAGCAGCTCTGCTGACAAGTGGCCAACAAGTGGATGTCCCTGCAGGTGGACAATGATGGAATCCAAGGATGGTTTGGGTTGGGAGGGACCTTAAAGCTCATCCAGTGCCACCCCCTGCCCCGGGCAGGGTCACCTTCCCTATCCCAGGCTGCTCCAGCCTGGCCTGGGACACATCCAGGGATGGGGCAGCCACAGCTTCTCTGGGCACCCTGTGCCAGGGCCTCCCCACCCTCCTAGGGAGGAATTTCTTAATATCTCACCTAAATCCACCCTCTTTCATCTTAAAGCCATTCCCCCTTTTCCTCTCATCACAATTCCCGATGAACTGACATTGAGATGCTTCAATGAAACCCAAAGGAGGGGAGCTGGGAATGCCACATCTGAAGGGAACACAACTGCTCTGGCTCAGAATGCAGTTCTGGGACATATTTCTCCTGCATCATTTCTAAAAAAAAATTTAAAAAATAAAACCAAGCTGATTTTATCTCGCGCAGAAAAGCAAATGTGTTTGTCCTGACCTGACACTGTTTTTTTTAAAGTGTCAAGTGCTAATGAAATTCCTCAGCCTTGAGCAGTTCGAGGCATCCAATGTTGATTTTTAAAATATGGGGATATTTCACTGCAGATTTTAAGGCGGCCTCAAAATGATGAATGTCTGCGAGCGTGAGAGGAGAGAAATTTCCAGATTCAAAGAAGTTCTGACACGAGCTCGCCTGCAAAGCAGACAGCAAACAGAGGTGCTTTAAAGAGGTTTTTTGTTACTCCTTTGAAATTTATTTAGCAGACGTAGGGCCAGCGCTGCACACTTTCATCATGCAAATGTGCTGATTTTAATATTTTGGGCTTAGAGAAGCAACAAAGCAAAATGGCTTTTTATTTTTTTTTTGGGTTACAGGAGGAGGTTTGGAATGGAAATGTCCCCACAAGGCTCGAGCAGTCCCACCTCAGAGAACTCTGCTTTTGGTCTGGAGTGTTTAAAAGGCTTTTTTCCACAGGAGAAGGGTGTGGAAAACAAAATAATAAGGCAGCTCATGATGGGACTCGGTGATTATTGCAGGTCCTTTCAGCGGAACTATTCTGTTCTATTAGAGAATAAAATAAAACTTAAGATGATGTAATCAAAAAAAGAAATAAAAATTATATATATAATGAAAAAAGTGAAGTGATGGAAGCAAATAAAAGGATCGAGATTAAATGAAAAGGAGTAAGATGAAATGAGAAGTAACAAATAAATTATAAAGTAAACAAGAAATGAAAGTGAAATAAAAGGGGCAGTAAAACGGAATAAGAAGGAAAAACAATGGAAGTGTGAAGGAACGGAATGAGATATAAATGAGAAATAATACAATAGAGTGGGATAAAATAGAAACTGGTGACACAAAAATAAAAACGAATAGAAATAAATGATATGAAAGCAGAAGATAATGGAAGTGACTAGAAGAGAATAGACCCAAACAGAATAAAAATAAATAAAACAGAATGAAACGAACTGAAATGCGCAGGAGCGCAGGGAAGGCTCCCCGCTCCCGCAGT